>CM038793.1:149211494-149747689 GCA_021764765.1 Vicia sativa | reverse complement strand
TTGGGTTGATTTGATGCCCTTCTTGTGAACCTGACCAAGAAATCCCAGGCCTGCACGAAAAAAGCACACTTAGAGGTTCATCTGGCCATGCTTCCTCATTCGTTCGAATGATTGGCTCAAGTGATTTAAATGATCCTCGTCGAAACAGTTTGACCACTATATCATCTGTAAATGCATAAATGTTTAAAGTCATGGAATATTGTGTTCATTGCTCTTTGGTATGTTGCCCACATTTTTTAAGCCAAGGGCATTACTACCATTCATATGTGCCTAAAGCGCACGGGCATCGGAAGGCTGTTTGGGGACATCATCCTCCACAATGAAAATCGATTATAGCGAATGTCCGTCTAGCATACTCGGTTATTCATAGCCATTCCGAGAATCAATTAACATTTCGCTATAGCTAGTATTAAGTCTTTTGGGGTAGCGTATTCAAGTCCCTAAAATCTATGCAAATCGTAAGAACCATTTTCTTAATAGCTTGGTACAATATTAGCAAGCCATTCGGCGTACCTCGTGGTTACGATAAACTGCGGTAGCGATCGTTCTGTTACGCCTTGATCTTGAGAGGATTAGCTGATGCGAATCTTCTAGGCGCACGCTTGATGGGCTTCTTGCCATCCTTGATCGGAATATGTTCCACAGTTCTCTTTCAAACCGGGCATTTCGTCGTAATCCCGGTAAAACAATCTTTATTTGCTTTGAGCAATTCGATCACCTTATGCTAATGGGATTGAGTTTACGCACTAATATACGTTACTCTTTTTCGACTTCATCCCCAATATTAACTTCCTCCAAGGGGTCTTGAGCCGACATCTTGGCATTCGTTGATCCTGGATCTTTTCGAAACCTAATGGCTCTTGATCATAGATAGCGTCTGGCCGTGATCCATTGGTGTGGAAGTTTGTCTGGGTGGGGTTAGATGGGTGCCCTCGGGACTTGCTTTTCTTTGCGTTGTTTTTGTTTTTAGTGTCTATGACGTAAATGCTGTATTTTGTATCTCGGCTTGAGAGCCGTCTTTCTTATTCTCTCGGCCGGAGTAGGCAGCTTGATGATAGTTGGTTTGGTCATAACACCCTTCGTTGTCGGCCGGTTGGCGGATGTCGAAGTCTCACCTTCTTCTTCAACTTGTCCATCCCATCAGTTCTCTATCCAGGAAGCCATTGGGACGAAGTGTTAGAGAATAGTAGGCATTTTCATTTGGTTGAAATACTCTTGATTGGTTTGCATGGCCCAATGTTGGCCATGTTACGGTCAAAATTCTCTTATCAGCATGATTAATATCGACATATAATAACTGCAATTAGGCCTCTATATTTTCAACTATTCCATCCTCTCTCCATAGTACTAATCTTTGATGCATTGAAGAGTGCAAGCTCCAATTCAGTGGATCCATTCTACGCCAAGTAGCATGTTGTAGTTGTATGTGATATTACCATGAACATGGTTGGCCTAGTCAGGGAACCAACCGTGAGATTCACTTATATTACCCACAGTGTCTTACCAACTTTACCTTCGTAATTGGAAGTACCATGTTATGAGGTGGTGAGTCCTGCATCCTATCCTTTTTAGCATGAATCGGGCATTAAATTGTTGACTCCCCGTCAGACGATTACTTTATTTATGCCGTGTTGCTCCACTTTGTACGATGAGCGAGAGGTTTCAAATGATTCTTCATTCCTCGTGCGGTCTTTTCGAAAAAGCGTTACGCTCTTATTGCACGTTATTCATTATATAGTAACACTGCTTGGCCTATGTTTGCCATTTCCTCTTCGTCTGTTTCTCTCAACCCAACTTACGTATTATGTTCAAACTACATGAGTGGCGATACAACATTACAATTGGCGTTAAAGAAAGACTCCTTGACTCGAAATCATCGGTCATTAGATCTTCTTAGTTCACTTTGCTTCCTTTTGTTCTTGACCTCCTTTTTGGTGAGAATAACTACGGATAGGGTTTGCCCCGAGCTGGATTCTTGACTTTGGATTGTTGGTGCTAGACTGCGCCATTTCCATGGGCGACTCCTTGCCTTCTTGTTACGTTGGTGTCTGCGCCATTGAGGCCGCGACATTGGTTTTTCCTTTATAATTTTCCGGCTGATTTCCTCCCTTCTATTGATTAAAGCGCCTCCATGCCATAGCAGTTCTTCCGCCACAGTCGATGCGCCATTTGCTTCCTTTGTCATTCTTTGCTTGCGCCACCTATCGGTAGGGATCTCTGCGGGTAATTTGAAGATACCTTCCTTGCTTCCCTAGGATAAGAACATCTGGTCTTCTGCATGGTTGCCCGGATCGGCGTTATTCGAAGGATTCCACTTTGGCATCCTGCGGAAGCGAGCAGGGCTGTTTCAAATGCGAGACATTCCTTTATCATAAAAGCTGCATACAGGACCGTCGGACATTCCATTACCAATCTTGTGGCATCGAACTATGAATTTAGCGCTGCTTGATACAGGGTATACCAGCCTGGCCGATTGTCTTGCCTCAATTAATTCTTATGCGCTCCCTACGGGCCTTTAAATTCGAGTATCACAGGGTTGCAAATGATCTTGCATCTTGGGCCGACAACAACATCTTGGTTCTTCTTATGTGATGAAATAGGTACTCACCGAACTTGCATCTTTCTTTGTAGCTTTCCCTCTTTGTTCTCTTTCTTTCTCCAAGCATCGTTCCACTTCTTGCATTTCGGTGTGGACGCTCAAATCCACCATGTTTACTCGACATTGGGTCATCGAGTCGACTTTCTCGAACTTCATCCACGAGACCTTGGCCTCGGTTAAATTTTTGTCGACAATATCTTGGCCCTTAGTAGCTTTGTATTGCCTCTTTCATTAGTTTTGCCTTGAGCACCTTTGGAAGGTTATCGGTGAGTTCCTTTCTTAACCGGGCCGAAACCTCCATCTTCTTGAACTCCACGTTTGTTTGAACCTTGTTCTCGGCAACTTGATCATGTTGATTTCAAAGGCTCGACATAGTTGGTTTCGCCATCGATGCGGATCCGTATCCACTTTCATGGGGTTTTCCCTTGTCCATAAATTTCAACCTGCCATCCTTGATTGCATTACATATCAAATCCACGAAAAGAAAGCATTGTGAGGTTTTATGACCTAGGAAATTATGGTACTTACAAAAATCTCTTCCTTTGTTCCAATGGAGGAATCTTAAGGTTCGGAGGAACTATTAACCCATCTAACAAGCAAATCGAAGATTTCATCACATTTAGTTATATCGAAGTGTATATTTTCTTAGGATATTTCTCATTTTCTCATTTTCGATGTCTTTTCCATTGGAAGGAAGCGAGAACTCCAGTAAGGGGTGCCTCTTTTGTTCGGCAAGATCTATTTCGGCGGTCGAAAATCGTATGGGTCTTGGAAATCATCTATGTTTTCTTCTTCGCCTCTATAGGCTATTCGTTCTTTCTTATGATTCTTACTAGCCCTAGCCTTTTCCGCTTTTAACCTTTCGACTTGTAGAACTCTATCGACCAATTGGGCCATATCCATAGATCTTGGGTATCCGGTTTCTTTCGAATGGAATAATCTAGGCCTCTGCGCCATTTCGACCAATTCATGTTCGGGCACTCTTGTAAAACATCTAGATTTTAACGATCGGAATCTATTGAGATAGTCATCTATGGGTTAGTAAACTTTCTTTTAATGCTTGCCGGTTCTTTCAGGTGATTTTGGATTGGCCCATGTAGAATTGCTCATGAAAGAGTCTTTCAAATAGGGCCAAGTATCCACAGATCCGAGGGGTAATGTGGTGAACCACGTAAGTCGTTCTTTGTCAAGAACTTGGAAAATATTTTATCCTAAGATTTTCGTTATTTGATATATCCACAGCGGTCAAATATCTCGCTATGTGTTCTCTTGTCGACTCACTTTGGTATCACCAAATTTTGTAAATTTGGGGACTTTGAAACCCACAGGTAATTACATTTGTAGAATGTAGCCTACAATAGGAGAGTATAATTTGGCCTTCTAAATCCGAATTTACACCACTTTGGGCCATTATTCTTTCTATCATAGCGGTTAGGTTATTTTACGCCACTAAATTGTCGTTCGACCCTATGGACAATTTAAATGCGCATTACGTCCTGATGACAACCACTAACGGTCTATTTGTTCGATCCGGTCTTCTTGAGCGTCTGGTTGCCTTAATCTTGGCCCTCGTTTCTCTCTTGATCCCTCGTATGGGGTTGAACTTGTTCAATGGTAGGTTCTTCGTTCGAATCACCACTTTGGATTACGCCTCGTCTCCCGGTAGCGTCGGGGCACCAAAGAAATCTGCTATCCTAGACATCAAATTTGTGTTTTCTTGGTTTGTTCGATTTATATTCAGATTAAAGGACCAAAATAGCATTCATTTAGTAGGCTAAGACTCCTACCATATCATGGTTCTTGTCATTGTCTAAGATTGCACGATTATTAGTTGTCGGGGTAGGCCATTGGTTACGACTTCCCAAGTTACGGGAGTTTGTAGCGAAATGGTTCGTTCTGAACGGATCCTCGGTTGGGGACAAAATGGGTGCGTTATGTAACCACGCCATAAGAAGTTGGCATCCCATCGGTGGATCTACGGGCCTTAAGGGTCAAAACACAGGCCTAGTGGGGTCGAATATGGTTGACTTCTGCGTGCGGCATAGTTGAAATGGCGGATGGTATTTACGTCACACTAAATGGGGCGGCGTTCGAACTACCCACGGGGATAGTACTAGAGACATCGTTCGAAGAAGCTTATTGGCGCTCCTTGTAAGGAGGTTTGTCCCCTATCTTGGTTGGTTGTATTTGTCATTGTTTTGATACGTTGTCTTAGGGTATATCTGATTATTATCTTTTATTTTACCACTTGAAGGTTCATATACGGTTCAAATTTTGCAATGTTCATAAAATTCTAATAAATGGTTTCTAATATGACACGGTCCCAGTGTGCCAATTTGTTTACGGTGATTTCTAGTAAACAACAGCTAGTCTTCAATTTTTACTATTTATTATTGGTTACTTACGGGATCGACTAGATTGATCCTAGGACACATGTGTCATAATAGATTTTTATGTTCAAACCCATGATCTTCAATTGATTCTTAAGCACTTACTTAAAGTTGACTATGGAAATATCTTGTTGTTTGTGTAAAGATTTCAAACTCAAACTTGATTATTGACAATTGAATGTAAAGGTAAGGACACTCTTAAAAGTAACAATTTAAGGAAATACAATAAAAGTTTGAAAGTAAATAGGTTTCTAGAACAATAAGTGTTTAAAGGCAAATGGAATAAAGATAAAAAGAAAAGAATAAATTTAAAGGTAAAAGTGCGAGAGCGGAAATAAATGATAATAAACTGGCATTTAAATTATAAAACAACATGATGTTCTTAACGTACATGATATCTCCTTGACTCGTTTCCCTTTCGATCACGGTAATTTGAGTATTTGAGAAATTTTTAGTACATCTAACGAACACCACCAAAATCTAATAGAAAACATCTATTTATAATGTTCTGACCCTAACGGTCCTACTATAATATTGCGCCACGTTTAAAACATGCAAGTCTCTTTCGTTCACCAATCTCCACGCGTCCCTTACAATGGCGCCTTTTATTCAAAATTCGAATCTTCAGAGGTTATTCGAAATTCGAATTCTATAACCATTCGTATTTCATTTTAATCCTTTGTTTGGACCGCTCCAATGTTGGCATATTTATTTAAAGGAATTTCTTCATATCCTAAAAATACTAAAGATTTTAGTTCGAAATATCGCTCACCATTAGCAATCGAAAGATCCTTTCTCTATGAAACAAAAAGGCCTTATGTTTACCTATCACCAACAAATATTAATCTCTTTTCCATGTGATAGTAAACATATTTTATTCGTCTATGCCAATTTTACCACATGATCCATCATGATCATAAAAATCAAGAATTTGAAAAAGTCAACAAAAGTCAAAAGTTTTATACTTAGAAATTTTTCTAAGTGTTGAAATTTCTTACTTTTTCAAACTTTTTTTTCACCAAGTTCAATTTGAATTTGAAAAAACTCAAAACATGAAAGTTGTAGATCATGGAAAAACCTTTCCAAAATGTCCAAGAACTCTCAAATCCATGGGTCTAGATACACCTTTGAAATTGAAACATAAGGCTCCAAAACTTGATTTTCAAAGTCAAAACATCAAAATTATAGGTCATTTTGTGTTTCTTCATCTAGAAGCTTTCCAACCTTGCCAACAGTTTTGAAACTGATAAATATCGACTTGGAAGTAATGATTGAGGATAGGATCAAATTGAGGATTGTAACACATGGTAAAAAGGAAGTTTCCTTTTCCTTTACAAATGACAATCTTGCCCTTTAAGTCATCCTTGAATCACCAAATGCCATGGATACTTGCCTAACATTGCAGTCCTAATTTGCCTATAAAATCATCACAAATCAAGAAATCCACAAAAACATTGCAAAGTCATGCTTCTTTTTCTTCAAAATCAAGTAACATAACCATTTGAGAAAACTTGCAACTTTCAAAATCCAATGGAAACATGATGAAATTTGGTGTCAACATGTTTCATGATCATAATTAAACTTGTTCCAAGCTTAAAATAACTTGATCAAAGCTAAAAATCAGTTTTCATTTTCATATTTTCAAAACTTGCAAAGCGCCATAAGATTCAAATCGAAGTTTGGTTGGATCGATTGATGTTGTAATCATCCATACACCTTCCATACCTCATAGACATGATCCAAAACAAGAACATCTAAGCGTAACACGATTTACATCATTTTCGGTTTCCATTTCAAGCATGCGGTCGACTTGTGAAACGATTGACTTGATCCAAGAGTCGGAGACCATCCTCATAGCTTCCTTATAGGCCGTTGGAGCTCACACTGATCAAGAAACAACAATGGAAACACATTTGCATCGTTTCGATTTTCATTTTCGGTATGAACACGAACTTGGTTCTCATAATTCTTTGAATCTTTTGACAAAAGCTCTAGGCCAATTGTTTTACGCACTCATGGCGATCCTTAACCCTCAATAAAATCAAACAATCGTCCAACATACATCATTTAATTTGAGATTTTGATTAGGGTTCTTCGTGTTTTCAAAACCTAAATCATTCTAGGCGAATATAAATAAATTAACAACCATAATCATGTTAAGTGGTGCAAAATCGATCAACTTTGATGTTTACATCATTGGATTTCATTGAGAAACAAAGATTTTAGGTTGAATTGAAAGCGAAAATCAAAACCATAAACCAGTTTGCGTTCTTCATGTGTTCTTGATTTTCAAATTTTTAAATAAGCAATTCTTTATCAGCGTGTTACGATCCATTAAACACTTGGCAGCATTTGGCTCGATGGTTCTGGCTTGGTCTTATGTCTTCTTGCCACGCGTCCCACTCAATGGTCATGGGTTCAATACCCATCGGACCATTTTACCATTCTTTTACCAAACTTCCATTTTTTTGTTTTTCATCAAACTTTCAAAACATTTTCAAATCATTTTCAAAAATTTCATCAAACTTGCATCTTTTACCATGATCAATCCGATTTAAAGCGATAAAGCGATTTCGTCTTCTCGAATTTCTCGATCGATCATGGGCCACCCTTATGGTGTAAGTCCCAATCCTTTATGTACATATTTAGTTTTACTTGTACATACTCAAATCATCATTGTTAATATTCAAGCGTAAACAAATTTCTTTCATTTGTTTTCATTCGTTTATCTATCCGAATCCATTGGTTACGAAAGAAGCATTCTCGATATAATTTCTTTCCAATGGGCCTCCATCACGGTGTAAGTCCCATAACATTCTTTTATGTACATAATATTTCTTTGTACATATCAAAACTTTCAAACACATACAAATTTTATCGTACATAATAGATACTTCTTTTATACTCAATGCAGACAAACTTGATCGTTTGTTTCACTTCACTTGTGTATACAAACCAAACATCCTTTTATGTACATACACAATCTTTTTTGTACATATCAAACTTTTATCGTACATATCTGGATACCTTTTGAGATAAACTTGATCAATCATTTCCGTTTCATCTGCACATTTTACTGAATACCATTGACTTTGAAAGGAGCATTATTCCTGTGAAACTACTTTCAAATCAATGGGCCTCCTATGGTGTAAGTCCCAACCCTCCTATGTACATCCATCTTTCTTTGTACATAAATAACTCGTCCGTGTACATATTCATTTCCACATCAGATTCAAACTTGTAAATAATCAAGTTGCGCTTTTTAAGCGTTCGTTTCACAGACACTTGTTTATAAAGCTGCGTAAATAAACATCATGCATTGTTTATATTTCCTTCATAAACTCTGTGAATACATATCACACACACACTGTTATACAACCGTCTAATAATAACATAACAATTAGACTAATCAATAGGTTCCCAGTATAGCCTCCGCTTGGGCTTCATACAAGACAACTCATCCTCGTTGAGTTTAGCCTCCGCTTGGGCTTCATACAAGACAATCCATCACCGGCATGGGCTAGCCTCCGCTTGGGCTTCATACAAGATAATTTATCTCCAGTTTAGCCTTCTCTTGGGCTTTGTACAAAGAAACTCTCCCAGAGTTAGCCTCGCTTAGGCTTCATATAAGACAACACTCCCCTTGAGTCGACCTCCTCTTGGGCCGTTCAAAGAACTCCTCTTTGAGTTTAGCCTTCTCTTGGGCATCATACAATGAAAGAGGAAATCTCTTAACAACCTCCTATTGGGCTTCTAATACAAAGAATCACCAGCTAAGATAGAACCACGAAAGGATGGTTTCGGTGAAATCACTTTCAAATTCCCTAGAGTAAAATTTCGGTGAAATTGCTCTTATTGAGAAAAGGATGATTTCTCGGTGAAATCCTTTCAAGCCAAAGCCAGACCATACCTATAGCTTCCTCTTGAGCTTCATACAAGGACCCTCGATGACCCTGGAATGCCTCCTCTTGGGCTAACAATACAAGGACCCATGGGCTTCTTAAAAGCATCCTTTAATCCAATCAATTTCTCCTCGAGATTTAGACATTTATCATCTCTATGGAAGAAGTATCTCATCTATCACATCACATACAATCAAAACTTTTCAAAACTTTTTCAAACTTTTTTCGTAAACTCCTTTCAAACAAAAAAAACATCTATTAATTGTAAGTGGTAACGCTTGTACACTCAAGCAAAACACCCAATACTTACAGTTAAAAGATTCAATCAATCTTTTTCAAACATCTTTCTTAAACATGTAAGTGGTAACGCTTGTACACTCAAGCAAAACACCTGTAACTTACGATGAAAGATTTTAATCATTCAAACTTTTCAAAAATGTATGTGATGAAATAGATTAGATACATTTTTCATTAAGATGACATTTATGCATCTCTTACTAACATCCGTTGCTTTCCACTAGCATAAGTGAACTACGATTGCTCGATTTTCTCAACATCCTTTTGAGAATACGTGAGCCTGAGGTCTCATCCTTGAGGCAAATTTCTACCTCTCGGACCAAACAAACCATAGAACCACAGATCAGGGCTACAAATGCTACGATTCCCACTAGGGGATATGTGTGAGAAGATCCACGGATCTTTGCGAGCACAATAATAACAAACACTAGAATCCCACATAATCTCTTTTTCTTAAAATCCAAAGGAGAAACTTTCCCAATCATAGAAATAGCAATTAAAACACACAAACATATCAAATGTATTCATATATAAAGGTAGATAACTACATATATTTAGGGTGCTCCATCTATTCCCTTTATATAACAATCCCCTTATCGGAATCTCCCCGATGCGTTGTGTCTAGTTTGCGCTAGTCGTTCGCATACCAATATCAATTGAGGGTATTTGACTTTCCCTTTTTCATAATCATTAAATCATCTTTCTTGTGTTGAAAATAATAAAGCTTGATGCTCGGCATCTTTATAAACAAATAAAAAGATTTAAATCGTTCGATCCGAATATCGAACTCACGTTCGCATCCTCGTAGCGCGTCACCTTTGCGAGCGATCGGATGGGACAACGAGGCTCCCGGATCATCATCGAGAAGTTTGTGAACGGCATATTGTTATGAGCTTGACACGGAGAAAACCTTGGTACTACTGCGTGAAGAGGTATCTTGAGACTCGGGAATATCAGAGTATCATCAATGATAAAGTTCATGAGAAGGTTCGCATCCAAATTCTTCCTCAACAACGGCATCTTATACAAAGCAACCCGACTGTGTTTACTCATTGTGTAGACCAAAAAACAATACGCATCATGGAAGAGTTACGAAGGCGCATTTGGTACCCACTCCAGTGGACATACAATGGCTAAAAAGATTTTGAGAACAGGTTACTATTGGTCCACCATGGAAGCTGATTGTCACCGCTACGCTTGATCTTGTCACAAATGTCAGATTTATGCGGACAAAGTGCACGTACCTCGATACCTACGAGCGTTCTATGCTCCGGCCTTTTGCAATGTGGGGCATTGACATGATTGGAGAAATCAAGCCCACGGCTTCCAATGGACATCGTTTCATCCTTGTGGCAATTGATTATTTCACCAAATGGGTAGAAGCGACCTCGTTCGCATTAGTTACCAAGAATGTTGTGGCTCGTTTCATCAAGCATAATCTTATCATCGTCGGCACTCGAAAGGATTATCACGGATAACGGTTCCAATCTCAACAATAAGATGATCAGGAGCTCGCCGCAGTTCAAGATTAAGCATCACAATTCTTCTCGATATCGGCCTAAGATGAATGGCGCGATGGAAGCCGCCAACAAGAACATTAAGAAAATTATCGAGAAAATGGCGGTGACTTACAAAGATTGGCATGAGATGTTACCATTTGCTCTTCATGGTTATCGCTTTTCTACACGAACATCAACAAGGGCAACCCTTCTCTCGTATCGGTATGGAAGCCGTCTTACCCATCGAAGTTCGGATACCCTCAACCTTGACGGATCAACGATTGGCGAAGCGACTCGCGTCCATACGCCATGGACGGATCTATCGAAGCGAATGATCGAGCATTTAACAAGAAGGTCAAGCCAAGTCTACCAAGTTGGTGATCTAGTAGTCAAGCGCATCATTACGCCATAAGGTGATCGAGGGCAAATGGACTCCCACCTCGAGGGACCGTTTGTAGTCAAGGCAGTATTTTCGGTGGACTATGATACTTAGCACCATGGATGGTGAAGACTTCCCACCCTATGAGCGGACATAGTCAAAAATACTACGCATGAGACCGCTAGGTCGGTGACCTAGGCAAAATAAGGGCATCCTAGTGAACCAAAGGGTTCGGGCAAAAGTTAAGGATATATATAAAAATGTGTACACCGGAGTCGAAAACACGAAAAGGCGGCTTGGGCAAAAAGGTATCCGGTGGTGAAAACCCAAAGGCGGTCTAGGAAAAGTTAGGGATTTAAGCGTGCGACTATGTCTCTTCCAGATCACCTGCTTCCGGACTACTATCAGCATTCAAGATTCAAATGGCGAAGATCAGTCTACTTACTTTCTACTGACAGCAAGGAGATGAGATATTTGAAATATATGAGTACTAGCATAGTTGGAACTTAACGAGATTGTTCCCGCATAGCTTTTTACCTTTCTTTTGTACAAACTACTTGGCCATACGCCACATTTCAAATGAATACAAATTCTTTCTCTTTACAATTCTTGTTGTTGTCGTTTACAATAAGTCCAACGTTTGCTTTGAATGATTATCGCATTTGACAATAAAATCTCTTTGCAAACATCTGACGGACATACAAAAGTAATTACTACGAGGCTCTAGGAATTGAGATGACGACGAAGTCACCGTGCATTTCCGTAGAGCATTGATCCCAGAGATGTTGCTCACCACGAACCTTCCCAGTGAGTGAGGAAAATCCCCGGTGATTCCACTCAAGCGAGAAATGTTACGTCGGTCTCAGCGGTAACACTTCATCTCCGGTAAGTATTTATCATCAACGAATATCTCCCAATGATTCCCTTTTCTCCGACAGCGGTATCCGGACTTGAGACTTGGTCGGATAGTGCAGGAGAAATTTACATCTTCTATTCCCCATCGGAGATTCCAGGGCTGACCGGTCTCGGCCAACCATCAAAAGCTCTCGTGAGATCTACACTCAAAATTCCCGATGGCGCCTCCTAATTTTTCCCAACAAGGTCTACATACAAGATCCCCAGCGTTCCTCCCAGACTCTCCAGGGTCTATGTATGGGATCTCCAACAACGAGTTTCTCAATCTCTATATTCCTCAGCAACATCTAGGCACAAGCACGGTCGGATAGTGCCGGGAATCAAAGCTATCTTTCTTCTCATGATCTTCATCCTCAGCGGAAGTCGAAAATCCTCAAGCGGAACATCCGCATCTTCTTCAAGATGGATATGTTTTGAAATACCACAACATCTATCATTCATACATTTCTCCTAGAGTCATAATTACATATGTCATTCATACACATTGTCATGCATCATACTTGCATAAAACTAACAAATATTCTATCAAAGTTTCTCTTGTTTTTCCAAAAGCAATGAAAGTCACTACGCATAAGCAGGTCGAGTTAAGCCCGAATCGGCGGAAAACTATCGAAAGACCTCCCACAGTTGTCCTCCGATGGTGGTCTAGGATTAAGCCCAGAATCGGCGGAAAACTATCGAAAGACCACCCTGGTTGTCCTCCGGCGGTCGGGATCAAGCCCGAAGCGGAAAACTATCGAAAGACCGCCTGGTTATCCTCCGATAACGGGCAATGGATCAACACCGATGCTGGGGAAAATATCCACGTCTTGCCAACTACTATCTCTCTCAGAGTAATCGACACGAAGATTTATTCTGATTCCTTCTTATTATCAACAACAACTACAGAGTCGGCGTGCGACTCGGTTGCCTTGGATGGCATCTTAAGCCCATCTCGACTACTTATCGGTGTTTCTCCACTTTTGGAATCTGCATATTTGGTTAAAACCAATACAAACCAATAACTTCATTCAAAGGTGAGCACGAAGTCTAACATACGACTCCCTCCGGATGGCATCTTAAGCCCATCTCCGCGCTCCTTCCACTATCAAGAACATCTGAGTCTAGCGTCGACTCACTCCCGGCATCGATCTTTCGGATGGCATCTTAAGCCCATCCCCATCAACTTTCCTATTGACGACATTCTCCGATCCGGCATCGACTCATCCCCGTGAAGTCTCTTCCTTCTCCAAATGGCATCTGTAAGCCCATTCCGCATCATCCACCAGCGGTAGTGCAAATTTTCGGGTGTACTCGGTGTCCAATCATCTTCTACCTTGAGTCACGAAGGCAGGCGTGTCAATCTAACCTTCGGTACAAGAAGATTGAGCAGGGCAGTGTCATACCCTAAAATTTGCCCTTCATCTTCTCGAAGATATTTCATACATCCATACTCGAGGATTCTTGGGGTTGATCGGACAAACCCTCTCCTAAGTCAATCAACCCAAACTAGGGTTTGGTAGTCTCAGATCAAGATGAGCTTACAACATCTCCAATGGTATTCATGCCTCCTCATATGCTTCAAATATTCTCCATGTCAAGTTTCAAGCCTTACAAGTCTAGTTTCCTCGGACAATTGCTTAGATGGTTGAAAATCGGTTGTATTGGACAAAAGTCAAGCATGGTCAACATACGTCAAACTTCATAATTTTGGTCAACATCCTCATTTTGAAGTTATATTCATCATTTGATCAAGGGTTGATCATGATTCATCAAGAAAACTCAAGATTTGCTCAAAGTCAAACTTTCTAAATTAGGGTTTCTAGGTGAAAACTCAAGCGAACTTTGGTGATCATAACTTCTTCATACTTCTCAGAAATTTTCCACCACCTCTTGTTTTGAAGGAAATTCAATTCTCTACAACTTCATGTCTCACAAGAATGTCCAAAATGCTTCATTTGAGAGGTATGGCTCAAGACATTCAGTCATTTTCAAAGTCAACAAAAGTCAACTTTTTGTTTGAAGATATATTGAGCATGGAAACTCCAATTGGGATGAGACCAAAACGGTTGGTTAGAGGACTCTTAGAGCTTTTCAAAAGTCCAAGAACACTCAAAAATGTGGAAAATTGAGGAAGATACACTATTCGAGAAGTTGGGCAATTTTGGATGAGTTGCACAAAGGACATTTTGGTCAAAATGCAAAATTTTCAAATGGGCCTAAAATATTTTGATCCAAACTTGTTCATGACATTATTCTTGACCCATAAATACTTGGCCATGGTGATTTTCTATTTTATGATTTATCTTTGAATTTTAGAACATTTAATTCAAAAATAAATTATATAAAATATGAAAATAATATATTTTTTCAAATGGGTTGGATTTATATCATGCTTGGAGTCCAAGATAGCCCATAGCAATTACCAAATTCGTGCTAGCCTCTTACATGGAAGGAAAATCAATTATTTTCAAAGATTTGATTTATTTTAAGAGAAAATATTACACATTGATTGATCAATCTTTTTCACTCTCTTGCCATCCAAATTCTCTCTATAAATACTAAACATCATGGACTGACAAGGCGAAACCCTAGCCCAAGAAAGAACCCTTACTTTGCCAAAAATTTCACAAACTTTTGAAATTGAATTCTAAGTTGCAGCCACTCTCAGGCCAATTTAACCATCAATCCTCTTCGGGGTCTCGAGGATCGATCGATCCTCACTCGAGCCAGGCGCGAACTCAAGAACTCAAAGCCTTAGGTTTGATATTTTTCTCAAATTTGATTTCATAACATCATGCATTGTTAATCGTTTTGTGTGTTTATTTGTACTCGGGACATGTATTAGGTCGCATCGGGCCATTACATGCAAGCTTAGGCGTGAGAAACACGATATGCCATAGTTAGGGCTTCTCTTGTTTCGATCGAGCCGGATCATACAATTTTCGAGGAAACCAATATCACCAATGGATTCGTAGGGTCCGATTTAGGGGTAGATGCGGCTTTTCCATTTATCTTATGTATTTCGAGTTCGGTTTGATGTCGTGGGAGAAGGCAATGGGGCTAGGGCTCCGGCGTGGACCGGCGAGGGCCGAGGCGTATGAGGAAAGCTTGATTCGTCCATTCAAAATAGATGGGGTCCATTGGTGTGTTTTCAAATATTCCCGGACGCGTCATCATTCATATGTTATTGATTTACTTTCCCAACACCAAATGCCACTTGGCCTAGTGGTAAGGGCATGCTGTTCAAAGATCCTCCCAAGGGTCCCTGTTTGAACCTCATCGGGACTGGTTTTGATTTCTTTTCATAAACTTCACTTTCCAATTATTTTTCTATTTTCTAATTATTTAATATTTTGCATCATTTTAATTTCTTTTCATATTTTTATTTATGCATTAAAAAATCACCAAAAAATATTTTTCTTTTTACATTATTTTCAGAAAATGTTTATTTAATTTAATAAATTAAAAATACAATTTGCATGCATATTTATTTTATTCATAATTTTGCATTTAAATCACATTTAATTAGTTTTAAATTATTAAATTGCATCCAAAAAATCCCAAAAATTTATTTTAGTATATTTATATTATTTCCAGCATGTCATATTTTTCTTATTTTAAAACTTGCATTTTTCTAATATTTTTCTCTTGTTCGATTCATCTCGTATTTTTGATTTCTCATTCATTACGGGTTGATCCGATTCGATTCTTCTTTATCATTTTATTTTTTCCAATAATGTAACATCTATGGGATGTAATAGTTTAAATTAGGCTTTTATTTTCCGCAAAGTTTAAGTTATGTATCTGCCCCAAAGCCATGTAATAGCGTAGGACATTTACTTTCCGCACTTTACTTTCCGCAATTTACTTTCCGCACCTATAAACTTCTAGTAACTAGGCGTGTATGGCAAGATAAAAATGAACGTAGATCATTTCTAATTCCAAGATAATATATCTGAATTTGACACACTCTTTTCACACATGCACCCCTTAGGGTAATTCTCTCTCGATGCCTTACGAATTCACATGGTCATGTCCCTCAAATGTAGAGGTATCCTAGCACCGTTGCCTTCAAAACAAATCATCATAGTCCCTTTGATAAAGATCATAGACCCACGATGTAAGCCTCACGAATACATGATCTTGACCCTCGATTGTCGCCTCGAAAATGATGATAGTCCTTCGATGTGCTAGGATACTTCCTCAAGTTGCTTTCTATGACCGTCCGATGTCCTTCAGAATGTACCGCTTACATCCAACAAATAGAGTTACCTACCAACTAATGGTATGGATAGCGCTATTCTAAAGGAAAGTAAAACAATACGAAAACGACCAATTCTAAGTAGGTAATAAGACTTTTAGTTGCTTGCTCTATCAAAATACTTTTCACACCTCACACTTTTTCAAAGTTCAAACTCTTTTCAAAATGAAACATTTCCAAACACTTTGTATACATTCCTACATGAATCATTACAAAGTCAAAGCGAAGTTCCTTTTTTCAAAACATTTTTGTCAAACACACAGAAAGCACAATTTTAAAGTGATCTAGAGCAACTAAGAGCCTGTAGATAACTACGGATGGAAAGGGGTGCTAATACCTTCCCTTTTCATAACCTTCTCCCTTACTCAGAATCTAACGAAGGTCTTTTTCTGTACTTTTTACCTTCCCTTAAATGGATAAAAGAAAAGTCGGTGGCGACTCTTGCTATCCGCACACTTGCGATACAAAAACCTACAAAGTCAGTTCACCGTGTTACAGGTACATGAGCATTCTTCAGAAACTTCACCAAGGCATTAGCATGAGCCTCGGAGCACAAGAGCAGAGCAAGCATGGAAATCTTGGAGTCTATCTACAACATTGTAGTCACTCTTCTTGATAATCTTGAAATTTCCTCCATTTCTTGTTTGGAGGTGTCTCAAGAACTTCCTTTGGTACTTCTGAAGGGATGAGTCAGGTTCTTGGGAGCGGATTGAATAGTGGCATGCGTTGGAGTCTGATGTCTTTTGGAGGAGAGATTTGGAGAAACCCTTCCTTGGTCACCTTACTTGATCCGGTGATGTTGTCAATGTTGGGAGTGGTAGCTTGTAAGATCTTGAATGGAGGGGGTCTTGCTTGACGCCATGATAGTTAACATCAGATCCATAGTTCCAAGGGATAGCTTTGTCAGAGGAATACGGAACTGGTCTTGGAGAAGTAATAATGAGAGGTGCCACTCTAGGCACAGGATCAGCAGAGGAAATCCTTATGGTGTTAACATCAGCATAGTCTTCTGGAAAATCGTCGCCCCATCCGGTCGCCTTAACATCTTCAATAGGAATCTTGTAGCTCTCAGGAACAGTGTACTTCACCATGTAATCATACTTTCCACTTGGCTTCCCCAAGGTATTCCACACAGATGGTGCAGTTTCATTCACATTGCCAATCTTCAACTTAGACATTTCTTCACACAGCTTCTGCACAGGTGGTTTTAGAAATAGAATCTCGCGGTTATTCATCATGCATTGAACACGTCTTCTCAACCAAGCACAGCCATCAGGTGTAGATGGGCACCAACGACAATTCTCTGGGCATCCTGGATTGACACTGGCTTGTAGCAAATTCTTCTTAACAGTCATCAGAGGAATGGTCAAGTCATCTATGTTGAAAACATAAGTATCTTCTCCAACGGCATTGGAACTCTTGTCATGGTTAGGCATAGGCGCGTTGATCACATTCGGAGTCTCAACAGGAGGGTCAAACTCAATCTGCTTAGCTTCAATCATGTCTTGAATCTTGTTCTTCAGAGCCCAACAATCATCGGTGTTATGTCCAGGGCTATTGGAATGGTAAGCACACTTAGCATTAGGATTGTATCTCGGAGAGGAAGTATTGACATTCTGAGGAGGATCCCTCAAGGAAATCAGCTCTGCTTTCAACATGTGTTGCAAGGCTTGCGATAATGGCATGTTGATCTTTGTAAATCTTCGTGGCGGCTGCCACGTTGTCTCACGAGGTTGGGCGATGTAGGATTGAGATCACAACCGCCTTGTGATTGAGTCGGTCTTGGCTCGGCTTTTCGACCATACAGCATTAGCTTCTTTCCTACCACCAAAAGATCTCTTCGAGATTTGATGATGATTCTACATGAATCTTTCCACTCTTGATACCACTTCGCTCACTCAATGTCACGGTGAATCAAGAATTTCCAATCGATGATTAAAGAATGGGCTGTCCCCATAAACATATCAACCAACTCCCTATTGGATAAGGGTGGTTGAACTCTGCCTGCTAGATCTCTCCATTTCTGAGCATACTCTTTGAACTTTTCATCACGACCCATAGACATACTTTGTAGTTGCATGCGAGTGGGTGTCAATTCAGCATTGTACTCATCTTGTTTGTAGAAAGCATCACCAAGTCACTCCAAGTATGGATACGGTCGTTCTCTATAGTACCATTCCAACTGGTTCGGATAAACTCTCTTGAAAATAGTGCATCCATAACTTTCATCATCGGTGTGGGATTGATCTTACGGACATAGGATTTCAAATGCGACTTAGGACAAGACATGCCATCATACTTAGCAAAAGTTGGAACTTTGAACTTGGAGGAATCACAACACTGTGGACAAGACTCGGATCATCAAAATTCAGCCGGACATCTTCGAGTTTTCCACAAATTCAAACGGTCTTCAAGTTGCTTGTACTTGTCATCTTCATCGAGTATTGGCCATCATCATAGAATTTTTCGGCCCATCTGACTACCTTCACCATCACCCTTGTTACTTTGCTCATCCTCCTTCTTGACACTTCCTTCGAGAGCTCAATTCGACTAACCACTCTAGGACCTCCTTTGTAGCGTCGCCCATGTTGAGAAGACCAACAACCTTCTTCTTTCGTTGATGAGCTTCTTCGATCTTCTTGGCCTTGGACCAAGCCGGTAAACATCTCTGGCCGAGCATTCGAGCTTGAAGATCTTTGATGATGTTCAAGAGCCATTTCCTAAAATAAATAGCGAGCAAATGAGAAAACCAATCTTCAATGTACCTGTGATGCAATGTTATGCTATGCTATGCAATGTTTATGCGGATGCAATGCAATGTTTTCAAGGACCTTAGAGATTTAAATTTGTTAGACAAGCAATGAACAAACAGTTATTAGTACTCTTTTTATTCTTTTTTTTCTTTTAAGTACAAAAGATAGTTCAAACAAAATAAAAGAAAACATATAAATCCCAAAGCTCTAAGTCTCCCATGGGCACTTCCTCTTGGTGCCGATGTAGGCGTTGATGTTTCGCTCCTCGTGAAGTAGCTTGGTCAACTCTAGCACTTTCTTCTCACTTGCATAACACTGAGCTTCAAAGGTATCCCTCTCTTCTTTTAGTTGAATCCAGGATCTCTTCAAGTCTTCAAAATCGGTAGGCATGTCGGGATGGAGAATGTAAGTACGCCACCTATAGCAACAGTTCCATAATTGGTAGAACAGGCGTGAATGGCATCATGAGGTTTGAGCTCGAGCTCTCACCCATTTGAGGTAAGGTTCCCAAGGAATGGAGTTCGGTGCCCCAAAGTCTTGGTATCGCCTTTTACCATGCCCCAAGCGTGTATGAACCTTCGATTCGAGATCGTGATTGTAGTCGAACACAATATCTTGGAGAAGCATATCATGCGGGCCATCTCTTCGAGCAAAACCAAAATGACGTAGAGCTAAAGAAGGGTTGTAAGTAATACCTCCCCTTATACCAAGTAGCGGTACATTAGGGAATTCTCCATAACGCTCAATGAAGGTGAAGTCCTTTTGAGAGAAAAGACTCCAATGGGATGAGAGAGTGACATTAACCTTTGAGACCATCTCAACCTTTGTTCATTCTTCAAACTGATGGAGGAAGGTGCGAAATAAACCACCTGGAAAGTAACGGTATACAACACATGAGAGTTCCTTGTCTTTTGATAGTACGAGTGGAGAGAATGCGAATGTCTCCAAGTAAAGTAGGCAGGATTGCGGGTAAGGAATAACTTGATGGCGTTGACATCTATGAATTGATCCGAGTTAGGAATAGAACCAAACCATAGATTAGCAAGGCCACAATGTCTTTGAATGCATGGAAACTCATAACTTTGAGGAACTCTGCTTTCTTAATTAAGAACTTGGAAAAACCCTTAACTCCGCTTCTTGTTTCCCAATTGGCTTCAACGTCGGCGCTTAAGATGTAAAGCGGATGCGATGTCTTCATACTTAGGAACCTTTTCTAAACCGTGAATGGCATTTGGTCAAGAATAGGTACCCCAAGTAGCTTAGAGAACTCTTCCAAGGTAGGAACTAACGATAATCAGAATGTGAAGCAATGGTGTTTCGGATCAAAGAACTGGAATAGGACATGCATCATATCTTCTTCAAAACCGAGATGACCAAATCAAGTAGATAACCATGTCTTTTGATGAACCGAGCATGGTCGGAATTTCAAACCAATTCTTTGAGTGAGAAGGTACACCCATGAAGTTGATTCGGATAGTCTTTCTAAAGCCATAATCCCTACAAAACGAGCAAAGATAAATCCCTAGGTCCTTGAAATAGTTAGAAATGATATGCAATGCGATGATGTCATGATGTCATGTTTAGCACACAAACAATTCACACAATGAGCCTAGGGTTAAGGCTTGCATGAGGTATAGGTGATTACCCCACCAAAAGTTTGAGTTGGTTCATCCTCCTATAATAGTAACCGGTTCTAGGAATCTCACATCATCGATTTTTCTCGAGGCGCTTATTTCAATACGATCGCCAAGTGGTCGACGAAAATATCCCAAAAGTCTGATCTCAATGAGCGTTGCATCGAGTATCAACCAACCTCAGTCTACACCAAAGTCGGCCATCTCACTACCTTCTAATGGCCAAGATGGGTCAATTAAGGTTCTAAAAGTTTAGTTAGTGCTTGATGACACCACACCGAAGCCAAATACTATCCTCAACTTGGGAATGAAGAGTATCGGGACATCCAAAGTGTCACACTAACGTAGCCATCATGTTGACCGTTTTGATATACGTCTAACGGTCGCGACGATTTATTGCTACTTACCTAGAAGGAAACCCGGATCCGGGTGTAGGATCCCCCACAAATATAATACCCAAGTAACCCTTTAAAGATAAAGCAAGCAAGTCAAACAGAAAGCAATAAAGGTGTTCTAAAAAATCCCTAAGGCATTCTCTCTTTTTAGGGTGTATCCCGTGAGCCGATTACATGTCTGATGACTTTGTCGGTTTTGTATCGCAAATGTGCGGATAGCAAGAGTCGCCACCGAATTTTATTTTTATCCAATTAAGGGAAGGTAAAAACGTAAAAGACCTTCGTTAGATTCGAGTAAGGAGAAGGTTATGAAAAGGAAGGTATTAGCACCTTTTCATCCGTAGTTATCTACGGGCTCTTAGTTGCTCTTAGATCACTTTAAAATTGTGCTTTCTGTGTGTTTGACAAAAATGTTTTAAAAAAAGGTATTTCGCTTTGACTTTGTAATGATTCATGTAGGAATGTATACAAAGTGTTCGGAAATGTTTTGTTTTGAAAAGAATTTGAACTTTGACAAAAGTGTGAGGTGTGAAAAGTATTTTGACTGAGCAAGCAACTAAAAGTCTTATTACCTACTCAGAATTGGTCGTTTTCGTGTTATTTTACATTCCTTTAGAATAGCGCTAGCCATACCATTAGTTGGTAGGTAACTCTATTTGTTGGATGTAAGCGGGACATTCGAAGGGACATCGGATGGTCATAGAAAGCAACTTGTAGGAAGTATCCTAGCACATTCGAAGGGACTTATCATCATTTTTCGTAGGCGACAATCGTGGGTCAAGATCATGTTTTCGGAGGCGACATCGTGGGTCTTATGATCTTTGTATCGAAGGGACTATGATGATTTTGTTTTGAAGGCAACAGTGCTAGAATACCTCTACGTTCGAGGGACTTGACCATTTGTATTCTTAAGGCAACGAGAGAGAATTACCCTAAGGGGTGCATGTGTGAAAGAGTGTGTCAGATTCAGATATATTATCTTGGAGATTAGAGTGAGCTATGTTCAATTTTATCTTGCCATACACGCCTAATTACTAGCAATTTATAGGGTGCGGAAATTAAAATGCGGAATGTAAAGATACGGAAAGATAAATGTCCTACGCTATTACATGGCTTTGGGGCAGATACATAATTTAAACTTATGGAAAATAAAAGCCCTAATTAACTATTACATCCCATGTGCAGTTACATTATTGGAAAAAAAAGAAAACAGTAAAAGAAACCGTCTGAAACGGAATAACCTGTGAAAAGATAAGAAAATCGGAAAATACGATGAAATCGAATAAGAGGAAAATATTAGTAAAAATGCAAATATTTAGATGAGAAAAATATGACATGCTGGAAATAAAATAAATATGCTAAAATAATTTTTTGGGATTTTTTGGATGCATTTTAATAATTTGAAACTAATTAAAATTGATTTAAATGCTAAATTATGAATAAAAATAAATATGCATGCAAAATAATATTTTTTAATTTTATAAATTAAATAAGTATTTTCTGAAAATAAATGCAAAAGGAAAAAATATTTTGATGATTTTTAATGCATGAATAAAAATTATGAAAAGAATTAAAATGATGCAAAATATTAAATAAATATGAAAATAGAAAATATTTGAAAAGGTTGAGTTTGTGAAAAAAAGAAATCAAAACCGGTCCTGGGGAGATTCGAACTGGGGACCTGGGAGAGCATCTATCAACAGGAAATGTCTTAACCAACTGAGCCAATGTGCGCTTGTGTTTGAAAATTGGAACGAGTGGAATTTAAACACGCGTCGTCTCCTGGTTGCCTCAAACTCGCGCCAGACTTCATCTTCTCCGATTTGAATTTTTGAAAGCTAGCGTCGGTCTTTCTTCGACGCTACAGACCCTGGCTAAATAGAAAATCAAGCACACATAATATAAATAACATCAAGACCATGGTTCGATTCAGGGCATCATTCCGAATGCATTGGTACTAGTCTCGTGGTCCAATTTTTCCTAATAAGCAAAACCCTAAATCGAACTCAGGAACCCTAGCCATGGCAATTCGAGTTTCAGGCCATAGAAACACGATTAACTTGCCCAGATCGTTTGCAAACTCATCACTGATCACAAAAACAACAATAAAATAGGTTAAAAATGCATGATAATTGAAATACGATTTTGAGATTTTCTTGAACAAACCAAATTCGGATTCTCCAATTCTTGATGGTTTTGAGCAATGTAAGGATATGGATTGACTCAAGAGATATCAAGGAATGCAATGGGCACCTTAGAATCGATTGAAAACAGCTGGAACTAGGGTTGCACTTTGCTTGAGTACCACGGTTTTTTGAGTTGCAATGAGGGTTTCTCCAGCCAAATTCTCTACCCTAATTCGTGTGGCATGAGTTATGTATATATAGTAGAAGGATTTGGAGTTAATTTGAGGAAGAATCAATCATTATTCAATGCAAATCAAATTTAATTTTGTACAAAATCAAATTTTCATACTTTGATCAATTTTCAATCAAATCTTGTCATACCAATCCAAATTTCGAAATTTGCTGGCCTTATTGAGTTACTTGGATCTCAAGGAAGAGAGAAAAATCAATTTTGCATTTAATTTTGATTTTATACCTTATTTTTAAATTTAATTTGTATTTAAATGAATAAATTCCAAATTAAATAGAAAAATAAAATAAAAATTCGTGGCATTGGGCTTGGATATTCCTAATTGCATAAGGAACAAGTTTGGATGAAGAAAAAGTAAGCCCATTGGCAAAATTTTTGATTTTTAGAAGCATCTCTCTTTGTGCAATCTTTAAAAATTGCCCAACTTGTGAATGGTGTATCTTGCTCAATTTTCCATATTTTTGAGTGTTCTTGGACTTTTTGGAAAGCTCTAAGAGTCCTCTAACCAACCCTTTTGGTCTCATCTCAATTGGAGTTTCCATGCTCAATATATCCTCAAAACAGAATGTTGACTTTTTGTTGACTTTGAAAATGACCTGTAATGTTTTGAGCCATACCTCTCAAATGAAGCATTTTTTGGACATTCTTGTGAGACATGAAGTTGTAGAGAATTGAATTTCCTTCAAGACAAGAGGTGGTGGAAAATTTTTTGAGAAAGTATGAGAAAGTTATGATCAGCCAAAGTTCAGTTGACTTTTCACCTAGAAACCCTAATTTAGAAAGTTTGACTTTTGAGAAAATCTTGAGTTTTCTTGATGAATCATGATCAACCCTTGATCAAATGATGAATGTAACTTTAAAATGAGGATGTTGACCAAAAATTATGAAGTTTGATTGTATGTTGACCACAGTTGACTTTTTGTCCAATACAACTGATTTTCAACCATCTGAGCAATTGTCTGAGCAATCTTGACTTGTAAGGCTTGAAACTTGACATGGAGAATCTTTGAAGTATATGAGGAGGCATGATGAACATTGAAGATGTTGGAAGTCCATCTGGAGCTGAGAATTGCCAAACCCTAGTTTGGGTTGATTGTCTAGGGAGAGGGTTTGTCTGATCAACCTTTTGAGGAATCCTTGAGTATGGATGTATGAGATATCTTGAGAAGATGGAGGGCAAATTTTGGGGTATGACAGGATCCTAGGTTTTTTTTTATTGTGCTCGCAAAGATCATTGGGATCTTCTGCATACATATCCCTTAATAGGAATCAGAGCATTTGTAGCTCGAATCTAAAGGGATCTATGGTTTTGTTTGGTTTGAGGGAGAAATAAATATGCTCGCCAAGGATGAGACCTTGTGCCTAGGTATTCTCAAAGGGAGGTTGAGAAAGTCAGAGCAATCGCAGTTCCAACTTATGCTAGTGGAATCAAAGGATGTTATTAAGAGACAAAGACAAATGTCATCTTAATGAAAAATTTATCTAATCTATTTCATCACATACATTTTGAAGGGTTGATTGATTAAATCTTTCATCGTAAGTTTTAGGTGTTTTGCTTGAGTGTACAAGCGTTACCACTTATGAGTTAAGAAATATGTTTGAAAGATGATTGAATCTTTAATTGTAAGTATTAGGTGTTTTGCTTGAATGAACAAGCGTTACCACTTACAATTAAAAATTGTTTTGTTTGAAAAAAAGTTTGAAAAATGTTGATTGTATGTGATGTGATAGATGAGATACTTCTTCCATAGAGATGATAAATGTCTAAATCTCGAGGAGAAATTGATTGGATTAGGGGAATGCTTTTAAGAAGCCTGTGGGTCCTTGTATTGTAAGCCCAAGAGGAGGCATTCCGAGGGTCATCGAGGGTCATTGAGGGTCCTTGTATTGTGAGCCCAAGAGAAGGGATTCTGAGGGTCATCGAGGGTCCTTGTATGAAGCTCAAGAGGAAGCTATAGGGTATGGTTGGCTTTGGCTTTAAGAGTGGTTTCACCGGGAAACCATCCTCTTAGGATTCAAGAGTGATTTCACCGAGAAATCATACTCTCAGGGTTTTATCCTAGCGCGGGTGATTCTTTGTATTGGAAGCCCAATAGGAGGCTGTTAAGAGATTTCCAGGTCTCTTTCTTATTTGATGCCCAAGAGAAAGCTAAACTCAACGAGGGAGTTCTTTTGAACGAAGCCCAAGAGGAGGCTAACTTAGCAGGGGAGTATTATCTTATATGAAGCCTAAGCGGAGGCTAAAATCAGTAAATGAGTTTTCTTATATGAAGCCTAAGAGGAGGCTAACTCAATAAATGAGTTATCTTGTACAAAGCCTAAGAGGAGGCTAAAGGGAACCTAGTTGTTAGGCTAGTTGTTATGTTATAACTGAACAGTTATATGAACAAGTGTGTGATGTGTATTCACATGAGTTTATGAAGGAAATATATAAACAAGTGTATAAAACAAGCAATTAAAGCAAGTGTAACTTGAATATATACAAAGTTTTGGGACTTACACCTTAAGGGAGGCCCATTGGTTTAAGATCAGTTTCACCGGGAATAATGCTTCTCTTAATACCAATGGAATCAGTGTATAAACAAGCGGATGAAAACAAACAAAAGAAATTTGTTTATGCTTGAATATTTACAATGATGATTGAATGTGTACAAGGAAATGAATATGTACACGAAAGGGTTGTTATGTACAAGGAAATGAATATGTACATAGGAGGGTTGGGACTTACACCGTGAGGGAGGCCCACGATCAATTAAGAAATTCAAGGAGAAACTTGGTTCGGTTTATCTTTAAATTTAATTGATCATGGAAAAAGGTGTGTAAGTTTGTTGAAAGGTTTTGAAAATGATTTTGAAAAGTGAAGGATATTTACAAGAAGTTTTGAAAAAGATTAGGTTTGAAAATCGGAAAGAAAACATTTTGGATTTTTTTGACATAATCATAAAATAGGTATATTAAATGACAAGTGTGCAAAAAATCATCTCAAAATGAGAAGTTTTGATTGGTTTTTGAAAATGTTGAACTTGCTTGTTTCAATCCCAGGAACACGAGGGTGATGATTAATTTCATTTATTTTCAGTTTAGAACTATTAATTTTCGCAAGAACACGAAGAACCCTAGTTCTAATAATTGATCATGAAATCGTGTATGGATATGGAATTAAGCAATTGATTGAGGGTTAATGATCAGTGAAAGTGCAGAAACAAGATGGCATAGCAATTTTTGAACTGGAATTCAGAAATCAAAGAGTTCAAAGTTGAGCAACTTACCTCTTATAAGCAGAAATCGAATCCTTGCTTAGAGTGTTTCCAGTTATGTTTTGATGATTGCTATAGCTCCACTGGACCTCAAGGAATGTGTGGAAGTGCTTAGCTTGGATTGAAACCTTCTAGAACGTCCTGCCCAAGTCCAACTGCAACTCGAGCAAGTTGAGTATGAAGATGATGATTCTAAGTTTACAAAAATGGAAAGATAGTTTGGATTACTTCTATATGGTATATAGAAGGTGTTTGAATGATTGGAAAGTGAAGAGCACGAGTGAAATGGTAATTTGGAAGTTTTGGCTCAAAACTTGCACAAATGGAGTTTTGTGTAGAAAATTGTTTCTTAGGTTGTTTTCTGATGGTTTTAAGTTTTAAACTACTTCTAAATGATGTCTAGAACATGTTAGAAACTTAAGTTTTCTCAGATTTTGCAAGGTTTGAAGATTGCAAAATTTCCCTCTTTGAACTTTGAAACATGGAATTTAAGAAAGAAAGAAGGAAAGCTTGGATTATGATAGCTTTGGAGTAATTTCAAAATGAAGAAATGACCTCTATTTATAGGCCAAGAAATCTGAATGACAAGGCAAGGTTATCATTTTAGAGAAACTTGCAACTTGCTTAAGTGGTAAGAAGAAATCTTTTGCATTTAATGCAAAAGTTACTTTCTAACCATGGTTAAATATTTCTCTTTGATTCAATCCTCTTCTCAATCATTCCTAACTAATATTTATCAATGTAACCTATCTCTAAGTGATGACAAGGCTTCTAGAAGAGAGGTTTGGGAAAAATGACTTATAATTTTGATACATGATCTTGGAATTCCATGGTTTTGGAGCTCTATGTTTCAAAATCAAAAGCCTAGCTAGACAAAGTGTTTTTGCAAGTTCTTGGACATTTTGGAAAGCTTGTAACAAGACCTATAACTTTCATGTTTTGAGTTTTTCCTGAATCCAAATGGATCTAGGTGAAAAATGGCTAAGAAAGTGAGGAAAAACCATGTTTCTTAACACTTGAAAAATTTTCTAAGTGTTAGAAAAAATTCAAATCTTGACTTTTTCACATTTCTTGATTTTTTATGATCATGATGGATTATTTGAAATGTTTTTATGATTGAAAAATTTTAGTCTTGAAAAAGTTGACCAAAAGTCAAAGTTTGACTTTTTTGAGCAGATGAATTTTCATCAGATGTTTCAGAACTTGTCTGATGAAGAAACATGGACTTTGCAATGTTTTGAACCAAGAAATTAGGTCAAGAGGTTGTATTGAAGATGTTAAGATCAATCTTCAAGCAAATAGGTCATCCATTGAGCAGAAAGTCAATGACTCATTATCTTCGATCAAAACCCTAATTGGTCGATTCAAGGTAGATCATGAGAAAAAGTTGGGAATTTGAAGATCAAATGTTGATGATTGATTAAGATAGACCAACTTAAGTGAGTGGAGATCCAAACCCTAATTGATCATACCTTGAACAGATGAAATTTTGAAGAAACCCTAACTTTGACTTCTAGAAGCCACGCACGATCTATTCTGTTCTGAAATTGTTAGTGATGCAGTAATGCATACGTGAGGTGGTATCTTAGGTCAAAAATTAGGGTATGACAGATGCCCCTATTTAAGTTTCTTTAACCTGAGATATGAAGATGAAGATCTTCGTCTCGATAGGTGTGAAGAGACTTAAATATCAGAATACGCAGATTTTGGACCTAAGATACCAAAAGTGCGAATGATGCAAAATGATTGCAAAAAGTTCGCCCAGGAGATATCAAAGAATGATATGCTGGGGGAAATATTGTGAGGACGTGTAATACGGTTGGAGAACTGACTTTGGAATTTGTTTTTCTTTTTATCACAAATGTTGCGGA
Organism: Vicia sativa; assembly: GCA_021764765.1. NCBI lineage: Eukaryota > Viridiplantae > Streptophyta > Magnoliopsida > Fabales > Fabaceae > Vicia > Vicia sativa. The sequence continues at coordinate 149,719,179 of CM038793.1, read as the reverse complement.
TAGCAAGAGTCGCCACCAACTTTTCTTTTATCCAATTAAGGGAAGGTGAGAAGAACAGAAAAAGACCTTCGTTAGATTTTGAGTAAGGGAGAAGGTTATGAAAAGAGAAGGTATCAGCACCCCTTTTCATTCGTAGTTGTCTACGGGCTCTTAGTTGCTTTTAGCTCACTTTAAAAAATTGCTTTCTGTGTGTGTGTTTGAAAATAAATGTTTTGAAAAGGCATTTCGCTTTAACTTCGTAATGATTCATGCTGGAATGTATACGAAGTGTTCGGAAATGTTTCGTTTTTGAAAAGTGTTTGAACTTTGACAAAAGTGTGAGGTGTGAAAAGTATTTTGATAGAGAAAGCAACTAAAAGTCTTATTACCTACTCAGAATGGTCGTTTTCGTGTTGTTTTACTTTCCTTTAGAATAGTGCTATCCGTACCATTAGTTGGTAGGTAACCTTATTCGTTGGATGTAAAGGGACATTCGAAGGGACATCGGATGGTCATAGAAGGTAACTTGTAGGAGTATCCTAGCACATTCGTAGGGAAGATCATCACTTTTCGTAGGCAACAATCGAGGGACAAGATCATGTATTCGTAGGCGACATCGTGGGTCTATGATCTTTGTATCCAAGGGACTATGATGATATGTTTGTAAGCAACGGTGCTAGGATACCTCTACGTTCGAGGGACTTGACCATTTATTCGAAAGGCAACGAGAGAGAATTACCCTAAGGGGTGCATATGTGAAGAAGTGTGTTGAATTCAGATATTTTATCTTGTAATTAGGAGTGATCTATGTTCATTTGTTATCTTGCCATACACGCCTAGTTAGTAGCAGTTTATAGGGGTGCGAAAAGTAAATTGCGGAAAGTAAAGTGCGGAAAGTAAATGTCCTACGCTATTACATGGCTTTGGGGCAGTTACATAATAGGAGTGCAGAAAGTAAATCCTAATTAAACTATTACATCCCATGAGCAGTTACATAATATTGAAAAAGAAATGCAAGAAAATAATCCTAACTATAACAACCTGGCAGCAGATACATAATAATCAAATAAATAAGAGAAAACATGTTAGTAAAATGTTTTGGAAATTAGTAGAAAAAAGGTTTTTAGGTTAGTAATCCTAATTAGATGATAGAAAAAAAATTGGGAATTTTCTGGATTGATTTTAGTAAGGAAAAATAATTAAAAGTCAATTTTATGGTTAATTAACAATTAATTAAAATATGCATGCAAAAATATTAATTTTTATGTCAAAAATTAAATAAACATTTTCTAACCTAAATGCAAAAAAAGAAATTGTTTTGGGTGATTTTGATGTGTTAGAAAATCATTTGAAGAGAAATTAAATAAAATATGAAAAATAAGAAAATAAAAGTTAGAGAAGAGAGTCAACATGGAATCCTCCGTGGGATTTCGGGAGTCCTTGGTGGAGGTGCCAAATTGGAATTTCGGGCTCGCTGAGATGCCAGTATGCACTGGGGTTTCTAGAGATACGCCGTATGCACAGGCGCCTTTGACATGGAGGCGCTGTAGTTTCTGGGCAAGCTTGCTGGAGAACCTGAAATATAGCAAAATAGGATGAAAAATATGGCAAAAAGCAGGGTTCGAACCCATGCTCTTGGAACAAGTGACTTAATGCGCAAAGTTTAACTCAAGGAGATACATCCATGAGTTAAGTCACATGGATTAATAGATATGCAAGAGTTTCTCTTCTGATTCAAACCAGAAAGCCCAGATCGGACCTCCGGTCATCTTCTCCGGCGAGGTGATTTTGGAATCTGCAAAATAGAGAGAATTTAAACAAGGTATCAAGGCTACCCCCCCTAAATCGACCCCTGCGAGTTCAATGGTGGCATCGGTTTGGCCTAAAAGCCCCTGTATACTGAGCTTCGAAGCTCTCAACATTTTTTCCCTAACAATGGCAAATCATGCTCCGATTGTTAAAAACTTCATGTAACCATCCAGATCTGTTCTAAAATGTCTCAGGAACACATTGCAATGGTTAGTTTCATACAAAACACAACAAATATTAAAAAACGAAATTCAAAAAGATATGTAAATGTATGTTCATGTATGGCACGATTCTGGCATGGTTGACTATAGTTTTTGGCATGGACTTACTCAATGGTACCTCACGAACACAATGGAGTGCTTGGAATGAACTGAAAACGGCTGGAACAAGGATTTCGAATTTTGCAACTTTGTAAGAATTTTGTGATTTTTAGGGTTGGCTCATGAAGCTAGGGTTTCGTTTCTTGGTCTTGTGAATGTATTATGTATTTATAGAGTAAGAGATTTGATCAAAAAGAATGAAAAAATATATTGGTTTGAATGCAAAAATATTTCCTTGTAAATTTTCATCAAATCTTTCCAAAATTGGATTTTCTCTTCCTTGTATGATCTTGCACGAATTTGGCATGTATTGTGGGCTTCCTTGATCCTCAAGATAGATAGAAATCAAACCCAACTTGTTTTATACCTTGCTTTTGTATTTTATTTAATTTAAAATTGAATTAAATGCTTTAAATTCAAAAATAAATTAAAAAAAATAGGAAGGAGGCGTGGCAAGGTGTAGAGAGGCCATGTATAATGTTAAGATCTAGATTGGATCATAAAATTATAAGTCCATTTGGAAAAAAATTGCATTTGTCAAGTATTTCTCTTTGTGCACCTCCTCAAAAATGCTCAATTTGTGCAAGGTGTATCTTGCTCAATTTTTAACATTTTTGGGTGTTCTTGGACTTTTTAGAAATCTCTAGATGTCCTCTAAACAACCTCTTTGGTTTCATCTTAATTGAAGTTTCCATGCTCAATAGCACTTCTTTACAAAAAGTTGAGTTTTTGTTGACTTTGAAAAAGAACCTATAATGTTTTGACCCATATCTTCCAAATGAAGCATTTTCCGACCAAACATGTGAGACATGAAGTGATAGATAATTGAATTATCTTCAAAATGAACTGTGGTGGAAAATTTTTTGATAAAGTATGTGAGAGTTATGGTTGGTCAAAGTTCTGTTGACTTTTGTCTGAGAAAGCCCAATTTAGAAACTTTGACTTTTGATCAATCCTTGAGTCTTCTTGATGCATCATGATCAACCCTTGATCAAATGGTGAATATTACTTCAAAATATTGATGTTGACCAATAATTATGAAGTTTGACTGTATGTTGACCACAGTTGACTTTTTGTCCAGTACAAATGATTTTCAACCAGCTGAGCAATTGTCTGAGGAAATTTGACTTGTAAGGCTTGAAATCTGACATGGAGATTCTTTGAAGCATGTGATGAGGAATGATGACCACTTGAAGTGTTGGAGGCTCATCCTGGCTTGAGGATAGCTAAGCCCTAGTTTGGGTTGATTGCTTAAGAGAGGGTTTGTCTGGTCAACCCTTGTGAAATCCTTAAGTATGGATATGTGAAATGTCTTGAGAAGTAAGAGGGTAAATTTTGGGGTATGACAGGATGACTCAATATGTTTAAGAAAGGAGAATCCTGTTTGTTGGGAAACAAGTAATGTGTTTCACTAGGAAAATACATTCACAATGTAAGTGAATATCTGTTTCGCTTTGGGAAACGAGGAGATTACCTTCTGCCAGCCGTGTGACAATGTTTAAGGTACGTAAAGATGATATTACCAACTATCAGCCTTGTGATAGTTTATGGTAATGAGCTCTGAAGATATTACCAATTATCAGCAAAGTGATAACTATAACAAGGTAATTCTTATAAGAAATTTACTGAGTATTCTGCCTTGTGAATAACAGACAATGATGGAAACAGATCTCAAATGAGTTTCTATTTTCACAGCTACAATCTTTCCAGGGATCTTTCTCTTGAGAAGATGCGGGCATTTTGATTGTAAAGACACAGGTTTTTTCTTTAGATAGAAAGACAACTGCGAAGATTCCTTGAACTTTCATGATTGGACTTGCTGAGAAGAACAATCATTTATGACAAGTTTCAAGATGAAAAGGAAATAAGTAGCTCGGATGACGAGGCTATTGCTTATTGTTTGCAGGTAGATTATTTGTGAAATCTAGTCATGAATTGATTAGAGACGGGGTTCTATCCAGGAATGAATTGGAAAGAAACGGTCAATCAAGACTTTGTACCCAATAAGGAATGATCTCAGTTGGGGAACAGGAGAGAGAGAAAAATGTATTTTCCTACTTAGGGATAATCTACTGGAGAGATTACACACCCACACTCGTTTTTGGGAATAAATGCAACCTAAACAAGTGATATAGAAGCAAACATTGAGAAATGCAGGAATGCATTAATGATGTTATTATGTATGAATGATGAATGTCATGAATATCATATGCATACTGACGATACTTGACAAGACAACAAAAAGTATTTGGGAAAAGGACTACGTCACAGTTCAAACAAATATTCAGCAAAATCTGCAGCAATGGTGTAGACGTTACTGATGATGAATCCGAGTTGCATGCTTTAAACTTTTCTGGAAAAGGAATTTCATTGGCAACCTTGTTGGGGATTCTTTTTTGGATAAGAATACCGTCCTTTGATGATCTCTTTTGAGGAGAAGAAAACTTCTTAGCAGTCCTTTGCTTTATGAGGTCGAAACACTTCATGGAGAAAACTGTTAAAAAAATTTTCGTGTTCATAGTTCAAAGGAAAATTCGCTTTTATTTCAAAATTTTGAAGTAAAAATTCATTTAAAACTGTTTGTTGTATTTCAAAATTTTGAGGTAAAAATTCATTTAAAGCAGGAATTGCAAACAAAATAGGCACAAGGCTCAAATTTTATTGATAGAATGGTAATCAACCAAAGGCGTGATTCCATGAGCTATTTACAAAAGTTGGAAATGATAATTTATTGGGAAAAGGCTATATTGAAAGCAATAACCACTATTATCTCTAACAACCTTGAATTCCAGCTGTGCTTGTTGCTTTAGAAGATTTGATTGAAGATCCGTTGATGGAAGATTCTTCAGATTGACGAAGTACGGACTGATGCAGTTACTTTGTCATTTTTATTGCCTAGATTGCCTTTTCAGGTTTTCAATCTATCAGGATAATTTTCTGTTTATGGTCTCTAATTTTTGCCTAGACCGCCTTTTCAGGTTTTCAGTCCACCGAGACGCTCATTTTGGCCTAAGCCGCCCTTTTCAGGTTTTCGACTTACCGAGCTGTTCATTTGTCTTTTTAGACAAAGTATTTCTTTACTGCATCAGCATTCATAGGATGCGGGAGTTCATCACCGTCCATGGTTGTGAGAGTCATAGCACCGCTAGAAAAGCTTCTTTTGACGATGTATGGGCCTTCCTAATTAGGAGTCCATTTGCCCCTAGAATCTGGTTGAAAAGACAAAATCTTTTTAAGCACGAGGTCGCCTTCTTGGAATTCACGAGGTCGAACCCTTTTGTCGAAGGCTTTCTTCATCCTTCTTTGATATAATTGCCCATGACACAGAGCGGTCAGACACTTTTCTTCGATCAAGTTCAACTGGTCGTATCTGCTTTGACACCATTCGGCCTCAAATAACTTAGTTTCCATGAGAACTCTCATTGACAGAATTTCAACTTCTACGGGGAGCACTGCTTCCATGCCGTATACTAGAGAAAAAGGAGTTTCCCCTGTTGAAGTATGTACTGAAGTACGATACCCATGTAGAGCAAATGGCAGCATTTCATGTCAGTCTTTGTAGGTGATGACCATCTTCTGGACGATCTTTTTGATGTTCTTGTTGGCAGCTTCAACGGTGTCGTTCATCTTTGGTCGGTAAGGAGATGAGTTATGATGCTCAATCTTGAATTCCTCACAAAGTTCTTTCATTATTTTGTTGTTCAAGTTTGATCCATTGTCTGTAATGATCTTACTTGGAACTCCATATCGGCAAATGAGGTTATTCTTGATGAACCTCACAACCACTTGTCTTGTAACATTGGCGTAAGACACTGCTTCGACCCATTTGGTGAAGTAATCAATAGCCACTAAAATGAAGCGATGTTCGTTGGACGCTTTTGGTTCAAGCATCCCAATCATATCGATGCCCCACATGGAGAAAGGCCACGGAGAGGAGAGAACATTGAGTAGAGTTGGTGGCACATGGATCTTATCTGCGTATATCTGGCACTTGTGACATCTCTTGACGTGTTTACAGCAATCGGATTCCATTGTTATCCAATAGTATCCTGCTCTCAAGATTTTTCTGGATATTGCATGCCCATTTGAATGGGTTCCAAAGGATCCTTCATGAACTTCGTGAATTATCATGTCTGCTTCGTGTCTATCCACGCATCTGAGCAGGACCATGTCGAAGTTTCTTTTGTATAGCACATCTTCATTCAAGAAGAAATTTCTAGAAAGCCTCCTTAGAGTTTTCTTATCTTTGTGCAATGCCCCGTGTAACGCCCCGTTCTAATTACTTTTATATTATATTTATAATTTTGAATTATCGATCGATATTTATTAAGCGACAAGAATATTTATATTAATTGTTATATCTGTTAACATATTTGGCGACGTTTCGATTCGGTCCGGTTTTTATTCCGTTCGGTTCGGTAAAATATTATTCAGACCGATATTTAAATCCCCGCAATTATATTAATTAATTGAGTTAATAATATTATTAGATATTATTAGTGTGTTAATCAATAAAATAAATTAGGGGTGTGAGGACTAATTTCCTAGGATTGGGTTCACACCCTTGGCTAGTAAGAAAACAACATAAATACATTATTTTCCTCATTCTTTCCATTTTCCACACAAACCAACATAGAAGCATAGAGAGAGCTTGAGGTGTTGGAAGAAGAAGAAGAAGAGCATGAGAAATCTTGAGGATTGGGTTTTGTAGAATCATCAAGAACCATCCAAGCATTTGAGGTAAGGGGTTTGATTCTCTATCTCATATAGTTAGGGTTTGATAGTTATATTTTGGATTTGGGGAAAAATTGATAGTTGATTCATAGGGTTTTGGTTGGTTGATTGTTGAAATAGCTTAGAAAAGTTGGATTAGGAGTATGGATTATGGGTGTGTTATTGCTAGCATTGTAGGAAATGGAAGTTATAAATGGAAATGAAAAAGAAAGAAAATTGTAACTGTTAAAAACCAGAAATCCAGAAAATGCAAGTCACAGGGAAGAAGAAGAAAGGAAGTGGCGTGGAGGGTGTATGAAGGGGGAGGTGCCCACCTCAAGGTGAGGGGAGGCCGTCCCCCACTTCAAGGCCCCCGCCTCCAACCTTGGTACTAGTTGGGACGATCGTCCCTTAGTGGGAGGGTGTATGCAGCGAAAATTCTGTTTTTCGGTTTTTCTGTATGTTATGTTTTCTGTTTTTCTGCAGAATAAGTTTCCTGCATAATTCTTGTCAAATTAGTTTTTGTTTCTTTCCATTTTTCCAATTCCATATACTCCTATTTAGTATTAATAAAAAATAATTAGGACATAAGTTAGCCGATTAAATTTGGAACCCGATTATGTTCCGATTTTCCGATTTCGGTAAATTCGACGACGGAGCAAGTTGCTCCGAATTCAACAAAAATTGACGTGCTAGCTAAGTTCGACGTGTAGAACATAGTGATGAGGTTAGTTTTTCGAAATTACGAGTTTTTACGAAACGACCCGAAATAGGCCAAATTACGGTTAAATTGAATCGGATTGCGTTTTAGTCGATTTAAGGCACGTGTGGACAATCCGATTGCGATGTTGACGATTATGATTAATGCCGGTTATTAGGAATGGCTTTTGCAACGATTATTGATGTTCGATTATTTTTCCATGTATAGAATTGAGTGATTTATTTGATGACGATTTTATATGATTATACATGAGGTTTGCGACGATTTGTTCATGATTAAATGACTTTGTTGATAATGATGATATACGTCTTTGTACATGATGATGTGATGATTATATTGATGTTGTTAATAAATTCTTCCGATTTATGAATGCATTACTTTTGATTGCGATGAATTATTGGTGATGTTTTGCATAATGCAAATATGATGCGATGATATATTTATCTTGATGTGAATAAATTATGGCGATGTGGGCTTTATGCCAATTTTGATGAGCGATGACGATGTTTTTGTTATGTTGTTTTTATTGTCGAGTCACATACATTGCATTGGCGATGAGGGCTTTTATGCCAAACGACGAGGGCTTTTATGCCAAGCGACGAGGGCTTTTATGCCAAGCGACGATGGGCTTTATGCCAAATGTTCCTAAGTATAGACATAGCGACGGGTACCACATGCATAACATAGTCGTGTCTCATGGAGTCGGTTATGTTTATGATTGAGTTGTTTGGCGTTGGGTTTTAATTGATGGATTATGTGGAATTGCGATGATATATGATGTTTTGTTTGGTGATGATCTTTATGATGAACATGAAATGAATATGACGTGATAATTTCATGATAACTATGCGATAAATATAAATGATGAGTTTTGCGATGATTTGAGTTTGATGAAATGCTTAATGCAAATATGATGTGATGATGTTTGTGACGATGGGCTTTTATGCCAAAAGCGACGATGGGCTTTAGCCAATTTGTGATGATTTTATTTATGTTGCTTATGTTAGTAGCATTGTTTGATGTTGTTGTTTATGATTGCCGTGTTGATTAGTGACGTATTGACTTGTGATGATTTCATGGTGATGAACGTTTATGTGTTGTTGTGATGATTTATGTCGATGAGGTTATGGCGATAAAGTGTTGATTACACACATTAGAATGATGATTATAATGAGTGAGATTTGGATATATGTTGGAATGCACTTACTAACTTATATCTTTTATGATTCCAAAACTATACATATATATATATATATATATATGTTATCATGCCTTTAATTATATGTTTTGGAGTATCTCACCCTTTACTTGTTTCGTCGTTACCTTTATACTGGTAACATGCAGGTTATGAAGACGGAGTTTATAGCTGCTGTTAGTCGAATCGGTGTCGCTCTGATACGTATCACTCGGGGGGGATATTTATGTTGTCTTGTTGTTGTTCTTTTATTGTTATTCCTTTTGTGAATAAGAATCATACTTTATGAAAACATTATTTGATGAGGAAGTTTAATAAAGAAGATGTTTTGTTTTTTTTTTTAAGAATCCATTTATGATTTCCGATGATGCTATGTATCCGAGATTTATACTTTAAAGTAAACTATTTAAAGTGATTTGGTTTTGAAGGTGTGACGCCTCAGTATTGAATTTATGAAATTTTAAATTTACTCTGATTTTTGCATATAAAACCTTGGGTAATATTGGGGTGTTACACTCCGAGTGGGTACTCCTGAGTTTGAAGGAAGCGTTTGATATCGTGGAACCACGGTTTATCATCAATGACTGCTTCAATTGCAAACACATATGCAGGTCTTTCAAGGCGTCTGATACGGATCTTAGGCATATCGTTCCAATGGTTGACTTTTAACATGGAAGATATAGTAGCCAAGGCGTCTGCCATTCGATTCTAATCTCGAGGAATATGATGCAATTAAACTTTGTTGAAGAAAGTCAATAAACGTCTTGCATAATCTCGGTAGGGAATCAAACCAAGATGATAAGTTTCATACTTGTCTTTGATTTGATTGATCACAAGGGCTGAATCTCCATATATGTCAAGGATCTTGATCCTTAAGTCGATGGCTTCTTCGATACCCATGATACAAGCTTCATATTCTGCGATGTTCCTGGTGCAATCAAATAGTAATCTGGCGGAAAATGGGATATGAGAACCCTCGGGAGTGACGATGACTTCCCCAATTCCATTGCCAAAAATGTTAACTGCTCCATCAAAGATTAAGCCCCATCTAGATTCTGGATCAGGACCTTCTTCAGGTAATGGTTCGTCACAATCTTTCATCTTTAAGTACATAACATCCTCATCAGGGAAGTCGAACTTGAGAGATTGGTATTCATTGATCGGTTGATAAGCCAAGTGATCGGAGAGAATGCTTCCTTTGACTACTTTTTGAGCACGGTACTGGATGTCATATTCAGATAATAGCATCTGCCATCGAGCGATTCTCCCTGTTAAGACAGGCTTTTCAAAGACGTACTTGATTGGATCCATTTTGGAGATTAACCAAGTCGTGTGATTGATCATGTACTGGCGGAGACGTTTCGAAGCCCACACCAAAGCACAACATGTTTTCTCGAGCATGGAGAAACGAGTTTCACAATCTGTGAACTTTTTACTCAAGTAGTAGATGGCACGCTCTTTCTTACCAGTTTCATCTTGCTGTCCAAGTACGCAGCCCATGGAATCTTCTAGCACGGTAAGGTACATATTAATGGTCTTCCTTCGATTGGAGGAATCAATATTGGAGGTTCTGACAGATATTCTTTGATACTGTCAAACGCTCTTTGGCAATCTTCTGTCCATACAACCGCTTGATTTTTGGGGAGAAGCTTGAATATTGGTCCACAAGTAGCAGTCATTTGAGAAATAAATCTGGAGATGTAATTCAACCGTCCAAGAAATCCTCTTACTTGCTTTTTTGTATGTGGCGTAGGCATTTCTTGAATGGTCTTGACTTTGTCAGGGTCAACTTCAATACCTCTTTGACTGACAATGAAACCTATGAGTTTTCTAGATCTTACCCCAAAGGTGCATTTGTTAGGATTCAGACGAAGCCAAAATTTCCTTAGTCGTTGAAACAACTTCAAGAGATATTCTATATGCTCTTATTCAGTGTCAGACTTTGATATCATGTCGTCCACGTAGACTTCGATCTCTTTGTGCATCATGTCATGAAAGAGAGTAGTCATTGCCCTTTGATAAGTTGCGTCTGCATTCTTTAATCCAAACGACAACACTTTGTAGCAAAATGTGCCCCATGGCGTGATGAAAGATTTCTTCTCCATGTCTTCGGGAGCCATTCTGATCTGATTATAGCCAGAGAAACCGTCCATGAAGGAAAATACGTTGAACTAGGCAGTGCTATCCACTAGCATGTTGATATGCGGTAGTGGGAAATCGTCTTTTGGACTAGCTTTGTTCAAGTCTCGGTAGTCAACACACATTCTGACCTTTTCGTCTTTCTTCGAGACAGGTACTATGTTGGCTAACCATTAAGGATATTCAGAGGTGACGAGGAAACCTGCGTCGAGCTGCTTTTGAACCTCCTTTTTGATTTTGTCGGCCATATCTGGGTGAACCCTTCTCAGTTTTTGTTTAACTGGCGGACACTCCAGTTTTAATGGCAAGTGATGCTCTACGATGTTGGTATCCAAACCTGGCATGTCCTGGTAGGACCAAGCAAATACATCGACGTATTCTTTGAGAAGATCTATCAGTTTTCCCTTGACGTTGTTGTCGAGTATCGCTCCGATGTTTACTTCTTTTCTGTCTTCCTCAAAACCTAAGTTGATTGCTTCCAAAGGCTCTTAGTGAGGCTGAATGATTCTTTCCTCGTGCTTAAGTAGTCGAGAAATCTCATCCGGGATCTCTTCTTCAACTTCAAACATAGGGAATTCAAAGTCAAGAGAGAGCGTAGAGTTATTGCGTTCAATGGATTTGTCCATTTGTTAATCTGCATGTTTGATTTATGTTTGATTAATAATAAATAAAAAATTCTCTTTTTTTTTTAGAAAAAAGTTAATGTGAAAGTGTATGCAGATTATTATTATTATTTGAAGATGCTTGTTTTTATTGGGTTTTTTAGGATTACCATTTCCAGAAAAAGGGTAAAAAAAAATTTTAAAAAAAAAACAGAAAAACAAACACAAAATGTGGGAATCAAAACAACGCTTTTATTTATGATTCACAATATGAAACAGGGCCTTAAATACAAACTCATTTGTCTTGGGCAAGACAAAGAGAAATTATTTAAAAGCTAAACCCTATAAAACATCTCTCTACCTTGGGCGAGGCGAGAGTTCAAAACAAAAGCAAGATAAACTACTTAGAACTATGAACATCAGTCTGAGCCTTAACAGGCTTCCAATAGTGACGAACTCCTTGGAAGTCTAGATATTCTGGTAGCTTTCCTTTTGGCTTATTTCTTGTGTAGACTTTGATCGTTAGTCGAACAGGCTTTGAAGACTCTGGTCGGTTGTCCTTGCCTTTTGTACTGCTGAAGCGATCTTCTTCTGCTTGATTGACAGGTCGAGGAGCATAGAATGCAACATATGTGCTTTCAAGTGGCATGTATTCTGGATTCTTGGGATGCACTTCCCAATCTTCTGGGTGAAGAGACTCATTGTCCGCAACATTTTCCAAATCGTTTCTAGAATTGTCTTCCTGATCTTCTTCGGTAATTGTGTTGACGTGGTGATAGTCAAAATCTGGCTTAACATCCTCGGCAGGCGTATTAAAGCAGAGATTTTCATTTGGGATCTCAATTTGATGATGAGATCGAGAAGATGTGTATGACTCTTCTGGTTGACTGGGATACTCAAGAGAATCGTCCCATCCAGTTTGTTGGATGTCTTTAATTCTGATTCTTGAGCTTTCAGGAGCAGTATATCTCACCATGAAGAAAAACTTTCCACTTGGTTCTCCCAAGGTATCCCAAACTTCAGAAGGGATAGGTGGAATCTCATTCTCATTCTTTTGTAGGAACATGCCTTTGAATTGGTCTGTAGGAGGACAGAATGGCGCGTACGATTCTTCCTGGGACACATATTCAGAGCTATCAAGATAAGTGCTCCACTCTTTGGATTCAAAGAGATTGTCTTCATTACCTTCTGTAATACGGTGAACTGGCTTTGAGATTTGTTTTGCTTTTTATCGCAAAATGTTGCAGATACCAAGAGTCGCCACCGACTTTTCTTTTATCCAATTAAGGGAAGGTGAAAAGAACAGGAAAAGACCTTCGTTAGATTCTGAGTAAGGGAGAAGGTTATGAAAAGGGAAGGTATTAGCACCCCTTTCCATCCGTAGTTATCTACGGGCTCTTAGTTGCTTTCTAGCTCATTTTTAAAAGTGCTTTCTGTGTGTTTGACAAAAAAAATTTGAAAAGGCATTTCGCTTTGACTTTGTAATGATTCATGTAGGAATGTATACAAAGTGTTCGGAAATGTTTTTTTTTTTTAAAAGAGTTTGAACTTTGACAAAAGTGTGAGGTGTGAAAAGTATTTGATTGAGCAAGCAACTAAAAGTCTTATTACCTACTCAGAATGGTCGTTTTTGTGTTGTTTTACTTTCCTTTAGAATAGTGTTATCCGTACCATTAGTTGGTAGGTAACCTTATTCGTTGGATGTAAAGGGACATTCGAAGGGACATCGGATGGTCATAGAAGGCAACTTGTATGAAGTATCCTAGCACATTCGAAGGGACGATCATCACTTTTCGTAGGCAACAATCGAGGGACGAGATCATGTATTCGTAGGTGACATCGTGGGTCTATGATCTTTGTATCGAAGGTACTATGATGATATGTTTGTAGGCAACGGTGCTAGGATACCTCTACATTCGAGGGACTTGACCATTTAATCGAAAGGCAGCGAGAGAGAATACTCTAGGGGGTGCATGTGTGAAGAGAGTGTGTTAAACTCAGATATATTATCTTGGAATTGGAGGTGATCTACGTTCATTTTTATCTTTCCATACACGCCTGATTACTAGCAGTTTATAGGGTGCAGAAAGTAAATTGCGGAAAGTAAATCATACGCTATTACATGGCTTTGGGGCAGTTACATAATATGAGTGCGGAAAGTAAAATCCTAATTAAACTATTACATCCCATGAGCAGTTACATAATATTGAAAAAAGAATGCGAGAAAGTAAATCCTAATTATTACAACCTGTAAGCAGATACATAATAATCGAAAAATATAAGTGATTCGCATAAGAGAAAAAATGTTAGTAAAAATAAGATTTTTGAATGAGGAAAAAGATTTTAGGTTAGTAATGTTGATTAGATGATAGAGTAATTTTGTTGGGAATTTTTTGGGTCGTTTTTGATAATAAAAAAGCAATTAAAAGTCAATTTAATGGTTAATTAACAATTAATTAAAATATGCATGCAAAATATTAATTTTAATGTCAAAAATTAAATAAGTATTTTTCTGATTAAAATGCAAAAGGAAAATATTTTTGGTGATTTTTTAATGCATGAGAAAAATATTTGAAAAGAAAATAAATTAGGATGAAAATATTAAAAGAAAAATAGAAAAATGTTAGTTATGGAAAAGTTGCATAAAAAGAATGCTGGAAGCCAGGATCGAACCCAGGACCTCCTGGATGTACCACACACGCGTTACCAATTGAGCTAGCTGTCTCAATTGTTTTAAACCTGCAAACAATGAGTTATAAGTGGTATAACGTGTCATATTTGAATTTTCAACACAAGTCAAGCCGTGGGACCCAGTTGTAACGTGAGAGCGAATCAGAACGCGTTATTGTTCCACGCATGCCTTCGCCTGAGTCAGACAGTCAACGACGTCGGAGCCCTAGCTCCGGTCGTCTTCTCCGGCGACCTCCAACCTGGTACCTGCAAAATCAGCCAAAATAAAGAGCAAAGAGGGACCCTACCCCCCTAATTCGACCATGGCGAACACGATGGTGGTGTTCTTTCGTCTTGAATCGGCCTCGAAAACGTGTTTTGAAACCAACAACACTAGAAGCCCTAACAATGGCAATTCATGGTTTATGCGTAAAACCTCACATGTTATGCATCAAACACGATCTAATGGTTGTCCTGAAGTCATATAAAGAAACGAAAACAGTTAACAACGCATGGATTATAAAAATCGAAATCAAGAAAATACCAAATCGGAGTGACTTGTGTGGCACGATCTGGGATGGTTTGGCTTCGTGTAAGGGTTGGGAACGATTGCTGGAATGCTCAGGAACACGATGGGATGCTTGAAACACCTTGAAACCTGCTGGAAAACCAAATTCGAATTTTGCAACTTTGTGAAAAATTTGAGAAAATTAGGGTTGCTTCAAGAGGCTAGGGTTTCGTCCTTTTGTCTTGTGGATGTGTTGTGTATTTATAGAGCAAGAGATTGGAGCAAAAAGAATGAAAAAAGATATAGCTTTGAATGCAAAAATATTTTCCTTTCAATTTCCATCAAATCTTTCCAAAATTTGATTTTCTCTTCCTTGTATGAGCTTGCACGAAATTGGCATGTCTTGTGGGCTTCCTTGGTCCTCAAGGTTGATAGAAATCCAACCCAACTTGTTTTACACCTTGTTTTCATATTTTATTTAATTTAAAATTGAATTAAATGCTTTGAAATTCAAAAATAAATCAAGAAAATAGGAAAAGGTCGTGGAAAGGCATCAAGAGGTCATAAATAATATTATGATCAAGTTTGGATCATAAAATTATAAGCCCATTTGGAAAAATTGGATTTTGTCAAGTATCTTTCTTTGTGCACCTCTTCAAAAATGCTCAACTTGTACAAGGTGTATCTTGCTCAATTTTTAACATTTTTAGGTGTTCTTGGACTTTTTGGAAAGCTCTACATGTCTTCTAAACAACCTTCTTGGTCTCATCTCAAATGAAGTTTCCATGCTCAATAACACTTCTTTACAAAAAGTTGACTTTTTGTTGACTTTGAAAAGGACCTATAATGTTTTGATCCATATCTTCCAAATGAAGCATTTTCTAACCAAGCTTGTGAGACATGAAGTTGTAGAGAATTGAATTTCCTTTAAAATGAGCTTTGGTGGGAAAATTTATGATAAAGTATGAGAAATTTATGCTCAGTCAAAGTTCTGTTGACTTTTCCTCAAAAAACCCTAATTTGGAAAGTTTGACTTTTGATCAAATCTTGAGTTTTCTTGATGAATCATGATTAACCCTTGATCAAATGATGAATGTCACTTCAAAATATGGATGTTGACCAAAAATCATAAAGTTTGACTGTATGTTGACCACAGTTGAGTTTTTGCCCAATACAACTGATTTTCAACCATCTGAGCAATTGTCTGAGGAAGCTTGACTTGTAAGGCTTGAAACTTGACATGGAGATTCTTTGAAGCATATGATGAGGCATGATGACCATTGGAAATGTTGGAGGCTCATCTGTACTTGAGGATAGCCAAACCCTAGTTTGGGTTGATTGCTTAGGAGAGGGTTTGTTTGGTTAACCCTTGTGAAACCCTTGAGTATGGATGTATGAAATACCTTGAGAAGTAGGAGGGCAAATTTTGGGGTATGACACCTTCATCAATAAGAACATTAACCTCTTGAGGAATAGGGTTTAGGAAACCTCCGCTGTGGAATACTTCTTTGATTGGACGAAGAGTTTCTTCCCTTTCATTGGCTTTTGGAAATATTGGAGTAAATCCGAGCCCTGTTTTAGTTTCGTTGTTGACAGGATTTATTACTTGTCCCCAACCTGCAGCATTACCATCTTTCACTACCTGCGCTGCTTCTTTGTAAGAGGAGATAGACGATCTTTTTTTCTTTGTAGATTCACCTTCTAACGAAAGTCCTTGGAACTGTGTCCCTTCAACATCGTCGGCAGTGATGAAAGAAAAGGTGGACAAATGGCTTACCAATAAAGCTTGTTCACGGATAATGGTTACTAGCTTCCCATTTGTCGTGAATTTCAGTTTTTGGTGGAGCGTGGATGTCACTGCTCCTGCTTCGTGTATCCAAGGTCGTCCTAACAAACAACTGTAAGGAGCTGGCACGTCCATGACCTGGAAGGTGATTTGGAAAGCATGTGGACCAATCGTCATTGGAAGGTCGACTTCCCTAATAACGGATTTCCTTGATCCATCGAAGGCTTTGACCACTATATCATTGGATTTCATCGGTGTTCCTTTGTAAGATAAGCGAGCAAGGGTCGTTTTTGGCATTACATTCAAGGATGAGCCAGTGTCCACTAGCACGTTAGACAGAGAGTCTGATTGGTAATTCATAGAGATATGTAGAGCAAGATTGTGATCTCTTCCCTCCTCTGAGAGTTCTTCATCACTGAAGCTTAAATTGTTCAGTGATATGTAGAGCAAGATTGTGATCTCTTTCCTCTATATTTTTCAAAGTCGGGGACTTTGAACTTAGCGGGTATCCTTACGCGAGGAACTATGCATAGATCATGGGCATTCTTCCCAAACAAATCCTTTCCATGGATTGTTTTGATCTCAAGCTGCATCTTATGGAATTATTCCTGGAGATTTTCCATTTGGCCACGAGGATTCGTGTTGTCTCCTGGGTTATGATAGACTTCTTCGTCCGCAATAGCGTGAACTACAGAAGCTGAGTTTGTCATGATCAGTTGAGAAACTGACATAGTGACTTGAGGAAAGGTTACTCCGTGCCGCGGAGTAAACGTTGAGTTCTTTAAAGTAGGAACCTCAATTGTGGTCGCCTGTACTTCAGAAGCGTGTTGACGAAATCCAATGCCGAAATCGAAAGGCATACCCCATGGATAACCTTCTGGCATACTGAAGAGAGGATTACTAACTGCAACAGCTGAAACTGGAGTAGTAGTGCTCTTTGAGATCGTCGCTTGATTTTGACTGTTTAATGTTGTTTGCTGATTTTGTGTAACTGTCAACGAACTTACCAAAGAAGTGAGTCTCTCCACCTCTTCCTGAAGTGTTGTCACTGTGCCACGAAGCTCAACATTTTCTTACTCAAAATCTCCCATTGCTTTTCTCCTATTTGCACGAGTATTGTATCTGCGAGTTGACTATGAACGTAGTCGAGAAACTCTAAGACGCGACAGCTTGACGATCTTTCTCTCTGGAAAAAATTCCAAAAGATAAGACTCTAAATAACAAACTCGAGATGAAAAGTATGATGTATGATTATGAATGCAAAAAGAAAAGAATTTCCAAAGAATTTACGCTAAAAGAGAAATTTCTAGTAAGTATTTGGATGGAAAACTCTTCTTTATTAATATTTGAAAGAAGATTACAACAATTTTTTTTGGAGCATAGCTCTTACAATGATAAAATAAATGATAAAAATAAAACTAAACTAATTAAGCGTCTTCATCTGATGAAGAACCAAATGCTTGATGTAGCTTCAACTTCAGGATTTCTTTCCCATAGTAAGCTTTCAGTTTAGCTTTCTCGGCTTTCAGCTTGTTGATGACTTTCTTCCACTCGTCAGGAGCAGGATTGCTAGTTGTCGTTTCTTCAAGCTTTCTTTTCCTTTCTTTGATGTATCTTTTGATCGCGTTATCTTTCCGGCGAATCTTCTCATCTTTCTCCATGAGCCATTCATCTTGGAAGTAGAGCGTTTTTTCATGATCTTTAACCTGCTTCTTAAGCTTCTCATTTTCAAAGTCATTCTTAAGAAACTTGTCTTCCAAAGCTTCTTTTTCTAGCCTCATCTTAGCCAAAGCTTCTTGGTATTCTCCCATAGTCTCAATGGGAATGGTGGTCGATTTAGATACCACTGGGAACATGGGTTCTTCATAAGCATAATGCATTTGAAATTCCTTCGCTCTTTTATTTACCCAAGAAGTGTAGATTTCCGTGGCTACACAATTCCTTGCATTACCTTTTTCTTTCCTTCGAATGTCATGCCAAGCTCTTATCATTCTGGCTATCAACCCTTGGGAACCTTCCCCTTCCTGATAAAAGTAGTTTTCTACTATAAAACCAAGAGGTTTACTAGAATTTGCGTACCGGAGTTAACGTCTAGCCGAGAATGGGTTGTAGCTAATTCCTCATTTCGTACCAATGAGAGGTACATTGGCAAACTCTCCACAGCTTTCAATGATTTCCATCTCATTGTTTGCCAAGGTATACCAATAAATATCATTGTTTGTAAGAGACATGAGTCTTCGAGACCAATGCCAATCGTTTTTGTTTTCGCGGAAGATAGGAGACTTAGGTAAGTGTGAGACAATCCATTTGAATAACAGAGGTACACAACACACAATAGTTCCATCTCCTTGACGATTCCTATGATGGATGGAGAAATACGTGTCACCAAGCAAAGTGGGAACAGGATTTCCAATCAGAAAGATCCTTATGGCGTTGATATCAATGAAACTTGGGACGTTAGGAAACAACACCAATCCATAGATAAGTAAAGCTAAAACAGCTTCAAAGGCTACCATGCTACCGGCTTCAGAAAATTTAAAAGCCTTCTGCATTAGGAACTTTGAAGTTAGTCCTAAGAGTTTTCCTTTGGTAGTCAGGTTTTTGTCTATCTCAAATTTCCTTAAGTGAGTCATTACTGCAATGACTGGTGGCTTAGGAATGGCTTCCAAACCATTGAAAGGCGCCTTGTCTGATACTGAGATACCTAGGATGTGTGCGTACTCTTCCAAAGTAGGCATCAACTGATAATCAGGGAAAGTGAAACAGCGATAGACTGGATCATAAAACTGAATGAAAGTTTTGAGAAGTCCTTCATCAACGTTAGTGTTCAGGACAGTTAAAAGAGTTCCATAGCATTTTCTGAAATCCGAGGGATCTTCTACCAAGGATGCTGACTCTTTAACTTTCCTACATCAGAGGAATTCTAAAACTGTATTTCTTGGTAAATCTTCTTCTGACGTCCATCACTCTAACCTAAAATGTTTACAAATAAAAATCTCTAAATTCTTTGAAAATGGGAAGAGAAATGAGAATTCGAAGTTTTTGAATGAATGCATGAATGCCACAAAGATACAAACATGGTTAGTGGTTATACACACGTTCAAGCGTTTGAAGTCACGAGCATGAGGCCAACGATAAGAACCAAACGTGGGTAAGTTCTAAGGGCTTATTCACCTGCAAAACATGTTCTACTGATAATACAGGTTCAACGCTTCTCTTTGAAATATTATCGGATTTGTTGAAAACTCGAAGTCCAATAATATTTTTCAAGAAAAACTCGCCTGATCGTAGTCTCGCATGACAACTATTCCAAGCTTACACCTGAATAGCTTCTGCACTACATCCTAAATGGCCAGGATGGGTTATGTGTTCTACAGCCACTCAGCTTCGTTAGTTCCCTTGAAAGCAAAATGTCTTCGCAAGTACTTGCTAAACACAAATACTCCCAAGACAACCTCCACTAAGAGAGGGATCTCAATTTAACTTAGTAAGTAATGAAACTTCCCACAAGTTAATAGGACTATACCCCAACCTAGATCTTAAAATGTTTCTTAAATCCGGGTTAGGATTTCTTTCCATCAGATGAAATCGTGAAAACACACAATAAAGAAAAACAAACATATGCACATATGAAAGCTTAACCTCTTTTTTTTCTTTCTTTTGAAAACAAAAAATCTTGGTGCTCTTTGGTAGAGTCACAGTTTTTTTTTTGAAAATAAAAGTTTAGCGTCTCCCCAGCAGAGTCGCCATTTTTTCTGTTCGCGTTAAAAAGTGACGCGCGAGGGAATCAAATCTGAATTCGAATTCTCTGGCTCGAAACGATTTACTCTTTTGATTTGTTTATAAAGATGTCGCGAGCATCAAGCTTTATTATTTCCAAAACAAGAAAAATGAGATGAAAAAGGGGAAAGCTGCAATACCCTCAATAAATATGATATGCAGTACGACTAGCGTGAACTAGACGCAACGCATTGGGGAGATTTTGGGCAAGGGGGTTTGTTATATAAAGGGAATAGATGTGGCACCCTAAAAAAATATATAGTTATCTATAGCTTTATATATTAATAGTTTGATATGTTTGTGTGTTTTAATTTTCTATTCTATCTTTGGGAGAGTTTCTTCTTTGGATTTTAAGAAAGGTAGGTTATGTGGGATCCTAGGTTTTGTTTTTATTGTGCTCAAAAAGATCATTGGGATGTTCTGCATACATATCCCTTAATGGGAATCAGAGCATTTGTAGCTCGGATCTAAAGGGAGCTATGGTTTTGTTTGGTTTGAGGGAGAAAGAAATATGCTCGCCAAGGATGAGACCTTGTGCCTACGTATTCTCAAAGGGAGGTTGAGAAAGTCAGAGCAATCGTAGTTCCCACTTATGCTAGTGGAAGCAAAGGATGTTATTAAGAGACAAAGACAAATGTCATCTTAATGAAAAATGTATCTAATCTATTTCATCACATAAATTTTGAAGGGTTGATTGATTAAATCTTTCGTCGTATGTTTTAGGTGTTTTGCTTGAGTGTACAAGCGTTACCACTTATGAGTTAAGAAAGATATTTGAAAGATGATTGAATCTTTAATTGTAAGTATTAGGTGTTTTTCTTGAGTGTACAAGCGTTACCACTTACAGTTAAAAGATGTTTTGTTTGAAAAAAACTTTGAAAAGTGTTGATTGTATGTGATGTGATAGATGAGATACTTCTTCCATAGAGATGATAAATGTCTAAATCTCGAGGAGAAATTGATTGGATTAGGGGGTGCTTTTAAGAAGCGTGTGGGTCCTTGTATTGTAAGACCAAGAGGAGGCATTCCGAGGGTCATCGAGGGTCCTTGTATTGTGAGCCCAAGAGAGGGCATTTTGAGGGTCATCGAGGGTCCTTGTATGAAGCTCAAGAGGAAGCTATAGGGTATGGCTGGCTTTGGCTTTAAGAGTGGTTTCACCGAGAAACCATCCTCTTAGGATTCAAAAGTGATTTCACCGAGAAATCATACTCTCAGGGTTCTATCCTAGCGCGGGTGATTCTTTGTATTGGAAGCCCGGTAGGATGTTGTTAAGAGATTTCCAGGTCTCTTTCTTGTTTGATGCCCAAGAGAAAGCTAAACTCAACGAGGGAGTTCTTTTGAACGAAGCCCAAGAGGAGGCTAACTCAGTAGGGGAGTATTGTCTTATATGAAGCCTAAGCGGAGGCTAAACTCAGTAAATGAGTTTTCTTATATGAAGCCTAAGAGGAGGCTAACTCAATAAATGAGTTATCTTGTACAAAGCCTAAGAGGAGGCTAAAGGGAACCTAGTTGTTACGCTAGTTGTTATGTTATAACTGAACATGTATATGAACAAGTGTGTGATGTGTATTCACAGGAGTTTATGAAGGAAATATATTAACAAGTGTATAAAACAAGCAATTAAAGCAAGTGTAACTTGAATATATTCAAAGTTTTGGGACTTACACCTTAAGGGAGACCCATTGGTTTAAGAGCAGTTTCACCGGGAATAATGCTTCTCTTAATACCAATGGAATCGGTGTATAAACAAGCGGATGAAAACAAATGAAAGAAATTTTTTTATGCTTGAATATTTATAATGATGATTGAATGTGTACAAGGAAATGAATATGTACACGAAAGGGTTGTTATGTACAAGGAAATGAATATGTACATATGAGGGTTGGGACTTACACCGTGAGGGAGGCCCATGATCAATTAAGAAATTCAAGGAGAAACTTGGTTCGGTTTATCTTTAAATTTAATCGATCATGGAAACAGGTGTGTAAGTTTGTTGAAAGGTTTTGAAAATGATTTTGAAAAGTGAAGGATATTTACAAGAAGTTTTGAAAAAGATTAGGTTTGAAAATCGGAAAGAAAACATTTTTGAAAAGTATTAAGAAATACCTAAAATGTCTCATTTTTAACCTAATAAAATATAATCAAAAAGAAAATATTTTGGATTTTTTTGACATAATCATAAAATAGGTATATTAAATGACAAGTGTGCAAAAAATCATCTCAAAATGAGAATTTTTGATTGGTTTTTGAAAATGTTGAAGTTTGTTGAAAAACTTGAGAAAATTAGTGATAAAAAGAAGGTTTTGGTCCTAAGGAGGTTTGAATCCAGAACCCTTGGCTTAGAAGTGAAAATTTTTACCACTGCGCCATGTGCTTGACTTGTCATTTACACACCTCCATTTGAATATATTTAAAAACAAGTTTTTGAAAATGTTTGAAAATAGTGAAAATGGAAGGAAAAGTGAAAAAGATGAAAAAATGGTCTGAGGGGGATTCGAACCCTGGACCATAGGCAAGGCAAAGGACTAAGAGCGTGCTGGCAACCGCTGGGGCGGTAATACATCCATGAATAAAACATGAACTATTAAATATATTTTAAAACAAGAATTGGAATTTTCCAGAAAACTGAAAAACGCACGCAACTTCATCTTCAACCTCCAATCTTCAGTCAATCTTATCTCCTTCATTTCTCAATGAATTTGAAAGTTGTAAACATCAAAGTTGCTCGTTTCAATCCCAGGAACACGATTGTGATGATTAATTTCATTTATTTTCAGTTTAGAACTATTAATTTTTGCAAGAACACGAAGAATCCTAGTTCTAATAATTGATCATGAAATCGTGTATGGATATGGAATTAAGCAATTGATTGAGGGTTAATGATCAGTGAAAGTGCAGAAACAAGATGGCATAACAATTTTTGAACTAGAATTCAGAAATCAAAGATTTCAAAGTTGAGCAACTTACCTCTTATAATTAGAAATCGAATCCTTGCTTAGAGTGTTTCCAGTTGTGTTTTGATGATTGCTATAGCTCCACTGGACCTCAAGGAACGTGTGGAAGTTCTTAGCTTGGATTGAAACCTTCTAGAACCTCCTGCCCCAGTCCAACTGCAGCTCGAGCAAGTTGAGAATAAATATGATGATTCTGAGTTTATAGAAATGGAAAGATAGTTTGGATCACTTCTATATGGTATATAGAAGGTGTTTGAATGATTGGAAAGTGAAGAGCACGAGTGAAATGGTAATTTGGAAGTTTTGGCTCAAAACTTGCACAAATGGAGTTTTGTGTAGAAAACTGTTTCTTAGCTTGTTTTCTGATGGTTTTAAGTTTTAAACTACTTCAAAATGATGTTTAGAACATGTTAGAAACTTAAGTTTGCTCAGATTTTGCAAGGTTTGAAGATTGCAAAATTTCCCTCTTTGAACTTTGAAACTTGGAATTTAAGAAAGAAAGAAGGAAAACTTGGATTATGATAGCTTTGGAGTAATTTCAAAATGAAGAAATGACCTCTATTTATAGGCCAAGAAATCTGAATGACAAGGAAAGGTTATCATTTGAGAGAAACTTGCAACTTGCTTAAGTGGTAAGAAGGAATCTTTTGCATTTAATGCAAAAGTTATTTCTAACCATGGTTAAAAATTTCTCTTTGATTCAATCCTCTTCTCAATCATGCCTAACTGATATTTATCATTTGTAACCTATCTCTAAGTGATGACAAGGCTTCTAGAAGAGAGGTTTGGGAAAAATGACTTATAATTTTGATATATGATCTTGGAATTCCATGGTTTTGGAGCTCTATGTTTCAAAATCAAAAGCCTAGCTAGACAAAGTGTTTTTGCAAGTTCTTGGACATTTTGGAAAGCTTGTAGCAAGACTACAACTTTCATGTTTTGAGTTTTCCCTAAATCCAAATGGATCTAGGTGAAAAAGGGCCAAGAAAGTGAGAAAAAACCATGTTTCTTAACACTTGAAAAATTTTCTAAGTGTTAGAAAAAATTCAAATCTTGACTTTTTGTTGACTTTTCCATATTTCTTGATTTTTTATGATCATGATGTATTCTTTGAAATTTTTTTATGATTGAAAAAGTTTAGTCTTGAAAAAGTTGACCAAAAGTCAAAGTTTGACTTTTTTGAGCAGATGATTTTTCATCAGATGTTTCAGAACTTGTCTGACGAAGAAACATGGACTTTGCAATGTTTTGAACCAAGAAATTAGGTCAAGATGTTGTATTGAAGATGTTAAGATCAATATTCAAGCAAATAGGTCATCCATTGAGCAGAAAGTCAATGATTCACTATCTTCGATCAAAACCCTAATTAGTCGATTCAAGGTAGATCATGAGAAAAAGTTGGGAATTTGAAGATAAAATGTTGATGATTGATTAAGATATACCAATTGAAGTGAGTGGAGATCCAAACCCTAATTGATCATATCTTGAACAGATGAAATTTTGATGAAACCCTAACTTTGACTTCTAGAAGCCACGCACGATCTATTCTGTTCTGAAAATGTTAGTGATGCAATAATGCATATGTGAGGTGGTATATTAGGTCAAAAATTGGGGTATGATAGACACGTAGGTCGTCTTCAACCTCCGGCCGCTCCCAAATTCGAGTTTCATAAACTATGATATAAATTTCGTAGACGGGTACCATTAGATTCGTCTCTTAAATACGATTCTAATGGTGCCCTCACGAAAAATTTATTTCTCTTGTACAAGGAATGGTTTGAGAAAAAGCAGTAAAATAACGAGGTTTTGTTTCAAGAAATTCAAGCTCAGTTCTCAGTGAAATTTATTTGAAGTGAAATGGACGTGGATTCTACCTGAACGAATGTCAATTTCAGAGCTCTGAAGCTTGAATTGGATAGCACAATTCAGGCCAACTCAAGGCACGATTCTTGTTCTGTTAGCTTCCGTGAAGTTCAAGGAAGAAGAATGATCAATCAATTTTGATCTAGAAGGGCTTTAATAGTGAAAACGAATTTGCAGAAAATGTGGTTATCGAGTGAGTTTGGCAGCGACTTTCTGGCTCCCAAAGCTTGAGAAAATGATTGAGGAATGATCCTATATTTATAGATAAGTGAGTGGTGATGAGAGTGAGGAGAATTTATGATGAAATCGTGCAAACCAAGATGGCTAAAATCATGCCAAACGTGTGAATTGAAAGGCATCAAAATGACCTTATTCCAAGTGCAATTCTCATCAAAACGCATTTGGTCAATTAGTTAAACTTGTTTAGCAACTAAACTTTGAGTAATTCGCCTTGTAATCCAAGTTTAGTCATGGTAAATTTTCTGATTCGAATCAAAAATTGGATGCCATGGAGCCTCCTTCAAATTTGTATAGCTCATTTCTCAGGGACCTTTATGATGCAATCTTGGACTCTTTGGAAAGCTGAAGTTGCAAAATTTGCAATGTGCTTGGAAAAGTCTCATTTGGCATCTTGGATTGAAAGTTATGTCCACTTGAAATCACCAAAAACAAACTGATCTTTCACACTTTGAATAATTTCTTATTTTGGCATAAAAAATGACTTGTAATGTTTTGCTTCCAAAAAGACGTTTTCATTCAAAATTTTCTCTTCACCCACAAATATGACATGAAGTAGACCTCTTGAATGACATTTTGTAAAAAGAACCATCCAAAAACTCCAAAAATTGAGGGAGTTATGGTCTTGTGAAGTTGATGGACATTCATGAAATGACCTATAATATTTTGACTTCTTCAAGCAATTCCCGAACATCCTCAATCTTTGAAACACAAATGGAGATAAAGTTCACATCTTCAAGATTATTGTGCAAAACGAATGACCTCAAGGTGATAAATTTATATCACACGCGATTACTTATTTCAGAAATTAAAAAAACATGGTAAATCATCATTGGTTGAAGACGGACACGTAGGTCGTCTTCAACCTCCGGTCGCTCCCAAATTCGAGTTTCATAAACTATGATATAAATTCCGTAGACGGGTACCATTAGATTTGTCTCTTAAATACGATTCTAATGGTGCCCTCACGAAAATTTTATTTCTCTTGTACAAGGAATGGTTTGAGAAAAAGCAGTAAAATAACGAGTTCTTGTTTCAAGAAATTCAAGCTCATTTCTCAGTGAAAATTAAACCAGAAGAAGCATGGGCTCCAGAGAAGAAGAGGCAACATCCTAGAAATTTATTTGAAGTGAAATGGACATGGATTCTACCTGAACGAAGGTCAATTTCAGAGCTCTGAAACTTGACTTGGATAGCACGATTTAGGCCAACTCAAGGTACGATTCTTGTTCTGTTAGCTTTAGTGAAGTTCAAGGAATAAGAATGATCAATCAATTTTGATCTGGAAGGGCTTTAATAGTGAAAACTAATTTGCAGAAAATGTGGTTATGGAGTGAGTTTGGCAGCGATTTTCTGGCTCTCAAAGCTTGAGGAAATGATTGAGGAATGATCCTATATTTATAGATAAGTGAGTGGTGATGAGAGTGAGGAGAATTTTTGATGAAATCGTGCAAACCAAGATGGCTAAAATCATGCCAAACGTGTGAATTGAAAGGCATCAAAACGACCTTATTCCAAGTGCAATTCTCATCAAAACGCATTTGGGAAATTAGTTAAACTTGTTTAGCAACTAAACTTTGAGTAATTCGCCTTGTAATCCAAGTTTAGTCATGGTAAATTTTCTGATTCGAATCAAAAATTGGATGCCATGGAGCCTCCTTCAAATTTGTATAGCTCATTTCTCAGGGACCTTTATGATGCCATCTTGGACTCTTTGGAAGGCTGAAGTTGCAAACTTTGCAATGTGTTTGGAAAATTTTCATTTGGCATCTTGGATTGAATTTTATGTCCACTTGAAATCGCCAAAAACAAACTGATCTTTCAAACAAAAAAATTTCTTATTTTGGCACAAAAAATGACTTGTAATATTTTGCCTCCAAAAACACATTTCCATTAAAAATTTGATCTTGACCCACAAAGATGATATGAAGTAGACCTCTTGAATGACATTTTGTAAAAAATAACCATCCAAATACTCCAAAAATTAAGGGAGTTATGGTCTTGTGAATTTGATGGAAATTCATGAAATGACCTATAATATTTTGACTTCTTCAAGCAATACCCAAACATCTTCAATCTTTGAAACACGAATGGGGATAAAGTTCACATTTTCAAGATTATTGTACAAAACAAATGACCTGAAGGTTATAAGTTTATCTCACACGTGATCATTTATTTTAGAATTAAAAAAAAGTGTGGCAATTTATCATTGGTTGAAGACGGACACGTAGGTCATCTTCAACCTCCGGCCACTCCCAAATTTGAGTTTCACAAACTGTGATATAAATTCCACAGACCGGTACCATTAGATTCGTCTCTTAAACACGATTCTAGTGGTGCCCTCGCGAAAAATTTATTTCACTTGTACAAGGAATGGTTTGAGAAAAAGTATTAAAATAATGACTATTTGTTTCCAGAAATCCAAGCTCAATTCTCAGTGAAAATTCAAACCAGAAGAAGCATGGGCTTCAGAGATGAAGAGGCTACATCTTAGCAATTTATTTGAAGTAAAATGGACGTGGATTTGACCTGAACGAAGGTCAATTTCCGAGCTCTGAAACATGACTCGGATGGCACGATTAAGGGTACCTCAAGGCATGATTCTTGTTCTGTTAGATTCAGTGAAGTTCAAGGAAGAAGAATGATCAATAAATTTTGATCTTAAAGGGCTTTAATTGTGTAAACGAATTTGCAGAAAATGTGGTTATGGAGTGAGTTTGGCAGCAATTTTCTGGCTCTCAAATTTTGAGGAAATGAGTGAGGAATGATCCTCTATATAGAGAAGTGAGTGGTGATGTGAGTGAGGAGAATTTGTGATGAAATCATGCAAACCAAGATGGCTAAAATCATGCCATACGTGTGAACCGAAAGGCATCAATACGACCTCATTCCAAGTGCAATTATCATCAAAACGCATTTAGGGAATTAGTCAAACATGTTTAGCAACTAAACTTTGAGTAATTCGCCTTGTAATCCAAGTTTACTCATGGCAAATTTTCTGATTCGAAGTAAAAATTGGATGCCATAGAGCCTCCTTAATATTTGTATAGCTCATTTCTTAGGGACCTTTATGATGCAATCTTGGACTCTTTGGAAGGATGAAGTTGCAAACTTTGCAATGTGCTTGGAAAAGTGTCATTTGACATCTTTGATTGAAAGTTATATCCACTTGAAATCACCAAAAACAAACTGATCTTTCACACAGAAAAATTTCTTATTTTGGCACAAAAAATGACTTGTAATGTTTTGCTTCCAAAAACACGTTTCCATTCAAAATTTGATCTTGACCCACAAAGATGATATGAAGTAGACTTCTTGAATGAAATTTTGTAAAAATAACCATCCAAATACTCCAAAAATGTAGGGAGTTATGGTCTTGTGAAGTTGATGGAAATTCATGAAATGACCTATAATATTTTGACTTCTTCAAGCAATACCCAAACATCTTCAATATTTGAAACACAAATGGAGATAAAGTTCACATCTTCAAGATTATTGTACAAAACGAATGACCTGAAGGTGATAAATTTATCATACACGCGATCATTTATTTCAGAAATAAAAAAAAGTGTGGCAATTTATCATTGGTTGAAGACGGACACGTAGGTCGTCTTCAACCTCCGGCCACTCCCAAATTTGACTTTCATAAACTATAATATAAATTCCGCACACCAGTACCATTAGATTCGTCTCTTAAATACGATTCTAATGGTGCCCTCGCGAAAAATTTATTTCACTTGTACAAGGAATGGTTTGAGAAAAAACAGCAAAATAACGAGTACTTGTTTCCAGAAATTCAAGTTTAATTCTCAGTGAAAATGCAAAACAAAAGAAGCATGGGCTTCAGAGAAGAAGAGGCTACATCCTAGCAATTTATTTGAAGTAAAATGGACGTGTATTCTACCTGAACAAAGGTCAATTTCAGAGCTCTGAAACTTGACTTGGATAGCACGATTTAAGGCACCTCAAGGAACGATTCTTGTTCTGTTAGCTTCAGTGAAGGTCAAGGAAGAAGAATGATCAATCGATTTCGATTTGGAAGGGATTTAATAGTGAAAACGATTTTGGAGAACATGTGGTTTTGAAGTGAGTTTGGCACCGATTTTCTGGCTCTTAAAGCTTGAGGAAGTAAGTGAGGAACGATCCTCTATTTATAGAGAAGTGAGTGGTGATGAGAATGACGAGAATTAGTGATGAAATCGTGCAAACCAAGATTGCTAAAATCATGCCAAACGTGTGAATCGAAAGGCATCAAAACGACCTCATTCCAAGTGCAATTCTCATCAAAACGCATTTGGGCAATTAGTTAAACATGTTTAGCAACTAAACTTTGAGTAATTCGCTTTGTAATCCAAGTTTACTCATGGTAAATGTTCTGATTCGTAGCAAAAATTTGATGCCATGGAGCTTCCTTAAAATTTGTATAGCTCATTTCTCAGGAACCTTTATGATGCAATCTTGGACTCTTTGGAAAGCTGAAGTTGCAAACTTTGCAATGTGCTTGGAAAAGTTACATTTGGCATCTTGGTTTGAAAGTTATGTCCACTTGAAATCACCAAAAACAAACTGATCTTTCACACTTAGAAAAATTTCTGATTTTGGCACAAAAAATGACTTGTAATGTATTGCTTCCAAAAACACGTTTCCATTCAAAATTTGCTCTTGACCTACAAAGATGATATGAAGTAGACCTCTTTAATGATATTTTGTAAAAAGAACCATCCAAAAATCCAAAAAATGGGGGAGTTATGGTCTTGTGAAGTTGATGGAAATTCATGAAATGACCTATAATATTTTGACTTCTTCAAGCAATTCCCAAACAGCTCCAATCTTTGAAACACAAATGGGGATAAAGTTCATATCTTCAAGTTTATTGTGCAAAACGAATGACCTCAAGGTGATAAATTTATAGCACACGTGATCATTTATTTCAGAAATAAAAAAACCGTGGCAATTAATCATTGGTTGAAGACGAACACGTAGGTCGTCTACAACCTCTGACCACTCCCAAATTCGAGTTTCACAAATTGCGATATAAATTACGCAGACCGATACCATTAGATTTATCTCTTAAAGACGATTCTAATGGTGCGCACGCAAAAAATTTATTTCACTTGTACAATGAATGGTTTGAGAAAAAACAGCAAAATAACGAGTACTTGTTTCCAGAAATTCAAGCTCAATTCTTAGTGAAAATGCAAACCATAAGAAGCATGGGCTTCGGAGAAGAATAGGCTACATCCTAGCAATTTATTTGAAGTGAAATGGACGTGGATTCTACCTGAACGAAGGTCAATTTTAGAGCTCTAAAACTTGACTTGGATAGCACGATTTGGGGCACCTCAAGCCACGATTCTTGTCCTGTTAGCTTCAGTTAAGGTCAAGGAAGAAGAATGATCAATCAATTTCGATCTGGAAGGGCTTTAATAGTGAAAATGAATTTGTAGAAAATGTGGTTATGGAGTGAGTTTGGAAGCGATTTTCTGGCTCTCAAAGCTTGAGGAAATGAGTGAGGAATGACCCACTATATATAGAGAAGTGAGTGGTGATGAGAGTGAGGAAAATTTGTGATGAACTCGTGCAAACCAAGATGGCTAAAATCATGCTAAACGTGTGAATCTAAAGGCATCAAAAAGACCTCATTCCAAGTGCATTTCTCATCAAAACACATTTGGGAAATTAGTTAAACATGTTTAGCAACTAAACTTTGAGTAATTCGCCCTGTAATCCAAGTTTACTCATGGTAAATTTTCTAATTCGAAGCAAAAATTGGATGCCATGGAGCCTTCTTCAAATTTTTATTGCTCATTTCTCAGGAACCTTTATGATGCAATCTTGGACTCTTTGGAAAGCTGAAGTTGCAAGCTTTGCAATATGCTTCGAAAAGTTACATTTGGCATCTTGGATTGACATTTATGTCCACTTGAAATCACCAAAAACAAACTGATCTTTCACACTTAGAAAAATTTCTTATTTTGGCACAAAAAATGACTTGTAATGTATTGCTTCCAAAAACACGTTTCCATTCAAAATTTGCTCTTGACCTACAAAGATGATATGAAGTAGACCTCTTGAATGACATTTTGTAAAAAGAACCATCTAAAAACTCCAAAAATTTAGGGAGTTATGGTCTTTTGAAATTGATAGATATTCATGAAGTGACCTATAATATTTTGACTTCTTCAAGCAATTCCCAAACAGCTCCAATCTTTGAAACACAAATGGGGATAAAGTTCATATCTTCAAGTTTATTGTGCAAAACGAATGACCTCAAGGTGATAAATTTATAGCACACGTGATCATTTATTTCAGAAATAAAAAAACCGTGGCAATTCATCATTGGTTGAAGACGAACACGTAGGTCTTCTTCAACCTCGTGCGACTCCCAAATTCGAGTTTCACAAACTGTGATATAAATTCTGCAGACCGGTACCATTAGATTCGTCTCTTAAAGAATATTCTAATGGTGCCCTCACAAAAAATGTATTTCACTTATACAAGGAAAGGATTGAGAAAAAGCAGTAAAATAACGAGTACTTGTTTCCAGAAATTCGAGCTCAATTCTCAGTTAAATTGCAAACCAGATGAAGCACAGGCTTTAGAGAAGAAGAGGCTACATCCTAGCAATTTATTTAAAGTGAAATGGATGTGGATTCTACCTCAACGAATATCAATTACAGAGCTCTAAACTTGACTTGGATAGCACGATTAAGGGCACCTCAACGCACGATTCTTGTCTTGTTAGCTTCAGTGAAATTCAAGGAAGAAGAATGATCAATCAATATTGATCTGAAAGGGCTTTAATAGTGAAAAATAATTTGCAAAAAACGTGGTTATGGAGTGAGTTTGGCAGCGATTTTCTGGCTCTCAAAGCTTGAGGAATGATCCTCAATTTATAGAGAAGTGAGTGGTGATGAGAGAGAGAGAGAGAGAGAGGAAAATTTGTGATGAAATCGTTAAAACCAAGATGGCTAAAATCATGCCAAACGCGCGAATCTAAAGGCATCAAAACGACCTCATTCCAAGTGCAATTCTCAACAAAACACATTTGGGCAATTAGTTAAACATGTTTAGCAACTAAACTTTGAGTAATTCGCCTTGTAATCCAAGTTTAATCATGGTAAATTTTCTAATTCGAAGCAAAAATTAGATGCCATGGAGCCTCCTTCAAATTTTTATAGCTCATTTCTCAGGGACCTTTACGATGCAATCTTGGACTCTTTGGAAAGCTGAAGTTGCAAACTTTGCAATGTTCTTTGAAAAGTGTCATTTGGCATCGTGGATTGAAAGTTATGTCTACTTAAAATCAACAAAAACAAACTAATCTTTCACACTTAGAAAAAATTCTTATTTTGGCAAAAAAAAGTGACTTGTAATGTTTCGCTTCCAAAAACACGTTTCCATTCAAAATTTGATCTTGACCCACAAAGACGATATGAAGTAGACCTCTTGAATGACATTTTGTAAAAGAACCATCCAAAAACTAAGGGAGTTATGGTCTTCTGAAATTGATAGAAATTCATGAAATGACCTATAATATTTTGACTTCTTCAAGCAATTCCCAAATATCTTCAATCTTTGAAACACAAATGGGGATGAAGTTCACATCTTCAAGATTATTGTGCAAAACTAATGACCTCAAGGTGATAAATTTATATCACATACGACCATTTATTTCAGAAATAAAAAAAAGTGTTGCAATTCATCATTGGTCGAAGACGAACACGTAGGTCGTCTTCAACCTCCAGCCACTCCCAAATTCGAGTTTCACAAACTGTGATATCAATTCCGCAGACCGGTACCATTAGATTCGTCTCTTAAAGAAGATTCTAATTGTTCCCTCGCGAAAAATTTATTTCACTTGTACAAGGAATGGATTGAGAAAAAGCAGTAAACTAACGAGTACTTGTTTCCAGAAATTCAAGCACAATTATCAGTGAAATTGCAAACAAGGAGAAGCATGGGCTTTAGAGAAGAAGAGGCTACATCCTAGCAATTTATTTGAAGTGAAATGGATGTGGATTCTACCTGGACGAAGGTCAATTTCATAGTGTCATACCCCAAAATTTGCCCTCCATCTACTCAAGAGATTTCATACATCCATACTCAAGGATTCCTCAAGAGTTGATCAGACAAACTCTCTCCTAGACAATCAACCCAAACTAGGGTTTGGTATCTCTCAAGTCAAGATGGATTTCCAACATCTCCAATGGTCTTCATGCCTCCTCATATGCTTCAAAGATTCTCCATGTCAAGTTTCAAGCCTCACAAGTCAAGCTTCCTCAGGCAATTGCTCAGATGGTTGAAAATCGGGTGTATTGGACAAAAAGTCAACTGTGGTCAACATACAGTCAAAACTTCTGATTTTTGGTCAACATCCTCATTTTGAAGTTACATTCATCATTTGATCAAGGGTTGATCATGATTCATCAAGAAAACTCAAGATTTGCTCAAACGTCAAACTTTCTAAATTAGGGTTTCTAGGTGAAAAGTCAACTGAACTTTGACTGATCATAACTTTCTCATACTTTCTCAGAAATTTTTCCACCACCTCTTTTTTTGAAGGAAATTCAATTCTCTACAACTTCATGTCTCACAAGAATGTCCAAAAAATGCTTCATTTGAGAGGTATAGCTCAAATCATTACAGGTCATTTTCAAAGTCAACAAAAAGTCAACTTTTTGTTTTGAAGATATATTGAGCATGGTAACTCCAATTGAGATGAAACCAAAGACATTGTTTAGAGGACTCTTAGAGCTTTCCAAAAAGTCCAAGAACACTCAAATATGTGGAAAATTGAGCAAGATACACTGTTCAGAAGTTGGGCAATTTTGGACAATTGCACAAAAGGACATTTTGGTCAAAATGCAAAATTTTCCAAATGGGCCTATAATCTTTTGATCCAAACTTGTTCATGATGTTATTCTTGACCCATAAATGCTTGGCATTGGTAATTTTCTATTTTTGTGATTTATATTTGAATTTTATAACATTTAATTCAAAAATAAATTATGTAAAATATGAAAATTAAGTTTCTTTTTCAAATAAGTTGGATTTATATCTTTCTTAATGACCAAGAAAGCCCACCACTCTTGCCAAATTCGTGACTCATGCACATGGAAAGAAAAAATCAAGTTTTAAAGGAAATTTGATTTTATTTATTGGAAAATATTTGCACATTCAATTACCAATCTTTTTTCCTTGGTTTTTCTCTTCCAAAACCCTCTATAAATATCAAACAGCATGTACAAACCCTACACGAAACCCTAACCTAAAAACAAACCCAAACTCTTGCAATTTTTTTCAAGAAACTTGAAAATTCGAA
This sequence comes from Vicia sativa, assembly GCA_021764765.1. Classification (NCBI taxonomy): domain Eukaryota; kingdom Viridiplantae; phylum Streptophyta; class Magnoliopsida; order Fabales; family Fabaceae; genus Vicia; species Vicia sativa. Next base: position 149,684,578 of record CM038793.1, on the reverse strand, counting down.
TTTTATTCTCTAGCCTTTCTCAACCTCTTCCAGCCATCCAAACGTGCTCAGGGGGTAAGTATGAGTAAGAACACATCATTGGTATTGATTAAAACAAGCTAAATCGTGCCATACACATTCATACATATTTGAATTTTTCTTGAAATTGCATTTTATTATTCTGCGTGCTTTAATCGTTTCTAATGGTTTGAATGTGTTCATGAGGTTATACTTGACTAATCTGGGCCATCGTTTGAGAGGTTGAACGTGAGAATCGCGGTTTGCCATGTTTAGGTTTTTTGGAACTGTTTCGTTCGAACCGGTTGATACAGGCCTTTTCAGGCGAAACTAACACCGCCATCGTGTTCGCAGCCCTCGATTTAGGGGGGTAGGGTACTCTTTTCCTTTTTATTCCACGTATTTTGCAGGTTCGGACGTTTTGCTCATCGGAGAAGACGACCGGAGCTAGGGCTCCGGCGTCGTTGACCGATTCAGACTCCGGCGAGGCATGCGTGGCAAAAGCGAGCAATCCGATTCGTTCATTCAGTCCACCTGGGGTCCACTCATGGCTGACTCGGTTTGACTTACAATCAGTGACACGTTTACACTTATAATCACGTGTTTCCATTCTCCAGACACCAAATGCAAGCCGTCCCAGTGGTTAAGGCGTTGTTTTGAGGAGATTCTCCAGGAGGTCATGGGTTCGAGCCTTGCCAGCACCAGTTTTGTCATTCCTTTTCCAAACTTGCATATTTTCTATATTTTCCTATTTTTAATATTTTCATTATATTTTAATTATTTTCACATTTTTATTCTGCATTTAAAAATTACCAAAAACATTTTTCTTTTTGCATTTATATTCTAAAAATCTTTATTTAATTTAATAAATTTAAAAACATATTTTGGATGCATATTTATTTTTATTTATATTTTTGCATTTAATTCACTTTTAATTGCATTTTAATTATTAAACCTTTTCCAAAAAATTATTTTAATATATTTATCTTATTTCCAGCATATAATAATTTTCTCACATTAAAATTTGCATTTTTCTGACATTTTTTCTCTTGTTCGATTCATATTGCATTTTCCGATTTCTTCTCTTTGTACAGGTTGATCCGATTCAGACGATTTTCTCTTTATCATTCTAATTTTTTCAATAATGTAATTGCTCATGGGATGTAATAGTTTAATTTAGAATTTTATTTTCCGCATTTTAAAATTATGTATCTGCCCCAAAGCCTTGTAATAGCGTAGGACATTTACCTTTCCGCACTTTACATTCCGCATTTTACTTTCCGCACCCTTATCAATTGCTAGTAATTAGGCGTGTATGGCAAGATAACAATGAATATAGCCCACTAATCTTCAAGATAACATATTCTGAATTCAACACACTTCTTCACATACGCACAGGGTAATTCTCTCGATGCCTTCGATTCAACATGGTCATGTCCCTCGAACGTAGAGGTATTCTAGCACCGTTGCCTTCCAAACAAATCATCATAGTCCCTTCGATACAAAGATCATAAGACCCACGATGTCGCCTCCGAATACATGATCTTGACCCTCGATTGTCGCCTCGAAAATGATGATAGTCCTTCGAATGTGCTAGGATACTTCCTACAAGTTGCCTTCAATGACCATCCGATGTCCCTTCGAATGTCCCGCTTACATCCAGCGAATGGAGCTACCTATCAACTAATGGTATGGATAGCGCTATTCTAAAGGAACGTAAAATAACAACGACCAATTCGAGTAGGTAATAAGACTTTTAGTTGCTTGCTCTATCAAATGCTTTTCACACCACACACTCTTTTCAAAGTTCAAACTCTTTTCATAAACAAACATTTCCGAACACTTTGTATACACTCATACATGAGTCATTACAAAGTCAAAGCGAAATGCCTTTTAAAACATCTTTGTCAAACACACAGAAAGCAATTTTAAAAAGTGATCTAGAGCAACTAAGAGCCGTAGATAACTACGGATGGAAAGGGTGCTAATACCTTCCCTTTTCATAACCATTCTCCGAACTCGAATCTAACGAAGGTCTTTTTCTACTTTTACCTTCCCTTAATGGATAAAAATAAAAGTCGGTGGCGACTCTTGCTATCCGCACATTTGGATACAAAATCCTACAAAGTCGGTTCACCGTATTAAGCTGGCTCTGCTGGGGACACCCAAAGAGAATTACCTTAGGGATTTCTAGATAACTTTTATTGCTTTTGTTTGACTTGTATGCTTTATCTTTAAGGGTTGCTTGGGTATTATATTGTTGGGGATCCTACACGGATCCGAGTTTCCTTTTAGGTAAGTAGCATTAGATCATCGCGACCGTTAGGCGTATAACTAAGCGGTCAACATGATGGCTACGTTAGCGTGACACTTTGGTTGTCCGATACTCTTCATTCCCAAGTTGAAGATAGTATTTGGCTTGCGTGGTGTCATCAGCGCTAACTAAACTTTTAGAACCTTAATTGACCCATCTTGGCCATTAGAAGGTAGTGAGATGGCGGCTTTGGTGTAGACCGAGGTTGGTTGATACTCGATGCTACGCTCATTGAGATTAGACTTTTGGGACATTTTCGATCGACCACTTGGCGTCGTATTGAAATAAGCGCCTCGAGAAAGATCGTGATGTGAGATTCCTAGAACCGGTTACTATTATAGGACAGGATGAACCAACTCAAACTTTTGGTAGGGTAATCACCTATACCTCATGCAAGCCTTAAACCTAGGCTCATTGTGTGAATTGTTTGTGTGTGCTAAACATGACATCATGACATCATTCGCATTGCATATCATTTCTAACTATTTCAAGGACCTAGGGATTTATCTTTGCTCTGTTTTGTAGGGATTATGGCTTCTAGAAAGACTATCCGAATCAACTTCATGGGTATCCCTTCTCAACTCAAAGAATTGGTTTCAGAAATTCCCGACCATGCTCAGTTCATCAAAAGACATGGTTATCTGCTTGATTTGGTTATCTCCGATTTTGAAGAAGACATGATGCATGTCCTATTCCAGTTCTTTGATCCGAAACACCATTGCTTCACATTTCCCGATTATCAGTTGGTTCCTACCTTGGAAGAGTTCTCTAAGCTACTTGGGGTACCTATTCTCGACCAAATGCCATTCACCGGTTTGGAAAAGGTTCCTAAGTTCGAAGACATCGCATCCGCTTTACATCTTAAGCGTTCAGATATTGAAGCCAATTGGGAAACTAGAAGTGGAGTTAAGGGTTTACTTTCCAAGTTCTTAATCAAGAAGGCCCGAGAATTCCTCAAAGCTATGAGTTTCCATGCATTTGAAGACATTGTGGCCTTGCTAATTTATGGTTTGGTTCTATTTCCTAACTCGGATCAATTCATCGATATCAATGCCATCAAGTTGTTCCTTACCCGCAATCCTGTGCCTACCTTACTTGGAGACATCCTACATTCTCTCCACACTCGTACTACTAAGCGACAAGGAACTCTCATGTGTTGTATACCGTTACTTTCAAGGTGGTTTATTTCGCACCTTCCTCCATCAGTTTTGAAGAATGAACAAAGGTTGAGATGGTCTCAAAGATTGATGTCACTTTCTCATTCAAATATCCGTTGGAGTCTTTTCTCTCAAAAGGACTTCGCCTTCATCGAGCGTTGTGGAGAATTCCCTAATGTACCACTACTTGGTATAAGGGGAGGTATTACTTACAACCCTTCCTTAGCTCTACGTCAGTTTGGTTTTGCTCGAAGAGATGGTCCACATGATATGCTTATCCAAGATATTGTGTTCGATTACAATCACGATCTCCAGAATTACCAACGAAGGTTTATACATGCTTGGGGCATGGTAAAGAAGACTGATACCAAGACTTTGGGGCACCCGAACTCCATTCCTTGGGAACCTTACCTCAAATGGGTGCGAGCTCGAGCTCAAAACCTCATGATGCCATTCACGCTGTTCTACCGGTAATTATGGAACTGTTGCTATAGGTGGCGTACCATCTGTTCTCCATCGACATGCCTACGATTTTGAAGACTTGAAGAGATCCGGATTCAACAAAGAAGAGAATACCTTTGAAGCTCGGTGCTATGCAAGTGAGAAGAAAGTGTTAGAGTTGACCAAGCTACTTCACGAGGAGCGAAACATCAACGCTTACATCGGCACCAAGAGGAAGCGCCCATGGGAGGCTTAGAACTTTAGGATGTTTATGTTCTCTTTTATTGTTTTGAACTATCTCTTGTACTTAAAAAGAAAAAAGGATAATGAGAAGTACTAATAAATGTTTGTTCATTGCTTGTTTAACAAATTTAAATCTCTTAGGTCCTTGAAAACATTGCATTGCATTCGCATAAACATCGCATAGCATATCATAACATTGCATCACGGTACATTGGATTGGTTTTCTCATTTGCTCGCTATTTATTTTAGCAAAATGGCTCTTGAGCAGATTGTCAAAGATCTCCGGGCTCGAATGCTCGGTTTAGATGTTCACCAACTTGGTCCAAGGCCAGGAAGATTTGAAGAAGCTCATCAACAAGAAGAAGAAGGTTGTTGGTCTCCTCAACATGGGTAGACGTTTCAAAGGGGGTCCAAAGGTGGTCAGTCGGATCGAGCTCTCTGAAGGAAGTGTCCATAGGGGAGTACCAAGGGTGATGAAGGTGATCAGCGTGAGCCAAAGAAAGGAGGAGAGGACCACTCTAATTATAGCCAACACTCTGATGAAGATGACAAGTACAAACAACTTGAAGACCGTCTCGAATCTTGTGGAAAACTTGAAAATGTCCGGGCTGAACTTTGATGATCTGAGTCTTGTTCCTGGTGTGGTGATTCCTCCCAAGTTCAAAGTTCCAACTTTTGCTAAGTATGATGGCATGTCTTGCCCAAAGCTGCATTTGAAGTCCTATGTCCGAAAGATCAATCCCACATGATGAGAAAGTTGTGGATGCACTATTTTCAAGAGAGTTTGTCGGAACCCGGTTGGAATGGTACTATCGCTAGAGAATGACCGTATCCGTACTTGGAGTGATTTGGTGATGCTTTCTGACAATATGAGTACAATCTTGAATTGACACCCACTCGCATGCAACTACAAAGCATGTCTATGGGTCGTGACGAGAAGTTCAAGGAGTATGCTCGAAGTGGAGAGATCTAGCGAGTTCAACCACCCTTGTCCATAGGGAGTTGGTCGATATGTTTATGGGAACAACGAGGCCCATTCTTCAATCATCGATTGGAAATTCCTCATCCGGATTCACCGGTGATCTTGACAGTGAGCGCATTGAAGTGGTATCAAGTGGGAAGATTCATGTAGAGACATCTTGAATCTTTGCGAAGAGATCTTTTGGTGGTAAAAAGAAGCCAATGTTGTGTATGGTCGGAAAAGCCGAGCCAAGACCGACGCTCAATCGTGGGGCGGTTGTGATCTCTAATCCTACATCATCACAACCTCGTGAGACAATGCGCGTGGCGAGCGCCCGAAGGCGGTTCTGAAGATCAACATGCCATTGTCGCAAGCCTTACAACACATGTTGAGCAGAGTGATAACCTTGAGGGATCCTCCTCGAATGTCAACACTTCCTCTCCAGTACAATCCAAATGCTAAGTGTGCTTACCATTCCAATAGCCAGGGACACGACAATTGTTGGGCTCAAAGAACAAGATTCAAGATATGATTCAAGCTAAGCAGATTGAGTTTGATCCTCTGTTGAGACTCAATGTGATCAATGCGCCTATGCCTAACCATGACAAGAGTTCCAATCTTTGTTGGTGGCGATACTTATGTTTTCAACATAGATGACTTGACCATTCCTCGATGATGTTAAGAAGAATTTGTTGCAAGCGGTGTCAATCCGGGATGCCCGGAGAATTGTCGTTGGTGCCCATCCGCACTGATGGTTGTGCTTGGTTGAGAAGGCGTGTTCGATGCATGATGGATAACCGTGAGATACTATTTCGAAACCACATGCGGTGTGTGAAGAAATGTCTAAGTTGAAGATTGACAATGCGAACGAAACTGTACCATCTGTGTGGGATACCTTGGGGCCAAGTGGAAAGTATGATTACATGGTGAAGTACATTCTGAGAGCTACAAGATTCCTATTGAAGATGTTAAGGCGACGGATGGGGTGATGATTTCCACGAAGACTATCTTGATGTTAACACAATAAAGATTTCCTCTGCGATCCTGTGCCCAGGGTGGCACCTCTCATTATCACTTCTCCAAGACCAGTGCCATATTCCTCTGACAAGGCTATCCCTTGGAATTATGGAGCTGATGTTTACTATCATGGCATCAAGCAAGACCCTCTGACTATTGAAGATCTTACTATTGAAGCTACCATTCCTGACATCGACAACATCACCGGATCGATGGGTGACCGAGCGGAAGGGTATTCTCTCCAGAGATCTCTCCTCCAAAAGATACTGCGACTCCAGCTCGCATTCCGTCTACTCCACCAATATCCCCAGCTAGAGGGAAGGAACCAGTGGCCCATCCTGCTCAACCAGAAGTACCAAAGGAAGTTATTGAGGACACCTCCAAACGAGAAATGGAGGAAATTCTGAAGATAATCAAGAAAAGTGATTACAATGTTGTGGAACAATTGGGACAGACTCCGTCCAAGATATCCATGCTCGCTTTGCTCTTGTGCTCCGAGGCTCATGCTAACGCCTTGGTGAAGTTTTTGAAGAATGCTCATGTGCTGCAAGACACTACCACTGACCAGTTTGAAGTTTGTATTGCTAGCCTGGCTGCCAACAATGGCCTAGGCTTCTCTGATGCTGATTTGACTCCTTCCGGAAAGAAACATAACAAGGCCTTGCACATCTCTGTTGAATGCAAGGGCACTACATTATCTCATGTTTTGGTGGATACCGGTTCTGCTCTGAATATCCTACCGAAGACTGCTTTTGATCGACTTGATGTCGAAGGGTTGGTTCTGAGACCCAGTGACATAATTGTGAGAGCTTTTGATGGTTCTAAGCGAACAGTACTTGGAGAGCTCACTCTGCCTGTTAAAGTCGGTTCCCAGACTTTTGATTCTACTTTCTTTGTCATGGACATCCGTCCAGCTTACTCTTGCCTACTCGGACGCCCTTGGATACATGGGGCAGGCGCTGTTACCTCTACCTTGCAGCTGAAGTACCCGGTGAAAGGGAAGGTTGTTACAGTATGTGGTGAAGAAGAATATATGGTCAGTCATCTACAGTCATTCCGCTATCTCGAGATGGAGGGTGAATTCTTCGAGACTCCCTGTCAAGCTTTTGAAACAATACCCAGAGTCATGCCTGTTGACTCTCCTGTCATTCCTGAAGCTACACAAGCTCCGCCTAGGATGGCCCCATTGAAAGATGCTCAAGCTGCTGTTGAACAAGGAGGTAGTACTATTTGGGGACAGCTCCCTGATCTTTCGTTCAAATTTGACAAGACTGGTTTAGGCTTCACTATCAAGGGTCAAAAGATGATATGCCGCGAACGTGCCGGCCAACTTCCTTTCGCATCAGCCGAGTGGAATCCATGCTATAGAAGACGCGACAACGGCTGACATCGCAAGTGGATCTTCCCAACTCGGATAAAGGGCTCGGCAATTGGAAGGCGACGTCATACCAATCTCCTTTAGCCGGAGTAATTGCTCTTGTTTTGTTTTGCTTTTTGTATTCCTTTATGTTTTGAACAATAAACTTTGAAAGCTGGTGCCTTGCGGCGTCATGCTCGTTCAGGTTATTATCTGTTGTTTGCGTATTTTCATTCAATAAATTCGTTGGACTTTTGCATTCAATTGTTTGTTTTCTTTCTTTACTTTATCACCCTTCAAAAGCTATGTGTTTCTTACACACCCCGTGATACAACGAATCACTCGAATCTTGTTAATACTATGCTAGTGCTAAATATGACTTGATAATCCGATCTACCAAGCCGAAGACGAAAGTGAGGAAGATTGTGAAGTGCGGAGAACTTTCAGCTCTGACAAGAAGAGCGAGTTATCTGACCACACGAAGAGCAGTTGAGGTTGTGAATTTGGTCTTGACGAAAAAAGAGATCAAGATAGGGCGGGTCTTGAGCAGTGTTAAAGAAAGATTGATTCAAATGCTACGAGACTATGTTGAGGTTTTGCTTGGTCATACGAAGACATGCGAGGTTGGACATTGATATCGTGGTACACGATTGACAAAAGAAGGTTTTCTCGATGAAGCGAAGGTTGTCGCATGCGTCCCGAAATGTCGAGAAAATCAAAGCCGGTTATGAAGCGTTCAACGGTTTCTAGCCGTTACTTCTTATCCCGATGGGTTGCTAATGTGGTACCCGTGCCTAAGAAGGATGGTAAAATGCGAATGTGTGTGGATTACGAGATCTAAACAAAGCAAGTCCGAAGACGATTTCCCACTTCCTCATATTGATGTTACGGTTGACAATACCGCTCGGCAAGGTTTTCTCCTTCATGGATGGTTTCTCCGGTTACAATCGATCAAAATGGCTCCGAAGACATGGAGAAGTCTACTTTTGTTACGGTGGGGCACTACGCTACAAGGTTATGCCGTTCGGTTGAAGAACGGCGCCACTTATCGTGCTATGGTGACACTATTCCATGACATGATTCATCACGAGATAGAGGTCTACGTCGGCGACATGATAGCTCGATCCGCAGAAGAAGAACATCTCGATCATTTGCAGAAATTGTTTGATAGGTTAAAGAAGTACAGACTGAGACTTAATCCCAACAAATGCACCTTTGGAGTCAGGTCCGGAAAACTCCTAGGGTTTGTCGTCAGTGAAAAAGGTATTGAAGTTGACCCCGCCAAGGTTAGAGCCATTCAAGAGATGCGGCGCCCGAAGGAAGTCGAGGGTTTCTTGGGCGATTGAACTACATTGCCAGATTCATTGCACACCTAACTGCTACTTGTGAGCCAATCTTTAATTTACTTAAGAAAGATCAAGTGGTAGAATGGAACGACGATTGTCAGATCGCTTTTGACAAGATCAAGGAGTACCTACAGAATCCTCCTACCCTGATGCCGCCCGCCGAAGGAAGACCTCTTATCATGTACTTAACAGTGTTAGAGAATTCAATGGGGTGTGTGTTGGGGCAACATGACGAGTCGTCGAAAAGAGCATGCAATATACTACCTTAGCAAAAGTTTACCGATGTGAAACAAGATACTGACTTGAGAAAACTTGCAACGCTTTGGCTTGGGCTGCTCGCCGACTAAGGCAGTATATGTTGACTCACACTACCTTGTTGATTTCTAAGATGGATCCGATAAAATACATCTTTGAAAACCAGCTCTCTCGGAAGAATAGCAAGATGGCAAATGATCTTGACCGAATATGACATCCGTACACTTCTCGAGCGATCAAAGGAAGTGTGGTAGCCGATCATTTGGCTCATCGCCGTAGATGACTATCGATCTATGCGTTCAATTTCGAGCGAAGATGTTTTACTAGTTCTGATTGTGAAGAACCGGGCCAGACGAAGGACTGAACAAGGATCCCGATGGACCATGGTCTTTGATGGAGCCTCAAACGCACTTGGCAATGGCATTGGCGCCATCATTACATCCCCACGGACACGCCATTCACCGCCAGATTGTGTTTTTGCACGAACAACATGGCCGAGTCTGGCGTGCATCATGGGTCTTAAAGCGCTATTGACTTAAGAATCAAGTTCTTACAAGTGTATGGAGACTCGGCTTTGGTGATCGGTCAGTTAAGGCGAGTGGGATCGAAGCATCCGAACCTCATTCCGTATCGAGAGCATGTTTTGAGTTTGATCCCTACTTGAAGAGATTACTTTTGATCACATTCCACGAGAAGAGAATCGGTTAGCGACGCATTAGCTACTATGTCGTCTATGTTCAAGGTCGATGGGACAACGAGGCTCCCGGATCATCATTGAGAAGTTCGACCAACGGTTATGAGCTTGGCGAAGAGAAACCTTGGTACTATGGCGTGAAGAGGTATCTTGAGACTCGGGAATATCCAGAGGGCATCTTAATGATAAGAAGTTTATGAGAAGATTTGCATCCAAATTCTTCCTCAACGACATCTTATACAAGCGCAACCACGACTGTGCTTACTCATTGTAGACGAGAAAATGCGTATCATGGAGGATTTACTTGAAGGCGAATTTGGTACCCACTCCAGTGGACACACCATGGCTAAGAAGATTTTGAGAACAGGTTACTATTGGTCTACCATGGAAGCTGATTGTCACCGCTATGCTCGATCTTGTCACAAGTGCCAGATTTATGCCGATAAAGTACATGTACCTCCAGTACCTCTGAATGTTTTAACTTCTCCTTGGCCTTTTGCAATGTGGGGCATTGACATGATCGGGGAGATTAAGCCCACGGCTTCCAATGGACATCGTTTCATCCTTGTGGCAATCGATTACTTTACCAAGTGGGTAGAAGCAGCCTCGTATGCATCTATTACCAAGAATGTTGTGGCTCGATTCATCAAGCATAATCTTATCTCGGTATGGCACTCCCGAAAGGATTATCACGATAACGGTTCCAATCTCAACAATAAGATGATCGAACTCACTTCAAGATCAAGCATCACAATTCTTCTCCATATCGGCCTAAGATGAGCAGCGATGGAAGCCGCCAATAAGAACATTAAGAAGATTATACTGAAGATGCGGTGACTTACAAAGATTGGCATGAAATGTTACCATTTTCTCTTCATGGTTATCGCCTCTGCACGAACATCAAGGGGCCCCTCTCTTGTATACGGTATGGAAGCCGTCTTACCCATCGAGGTTCGGATACCTCAACGAGTCCTCCGGGAGGCGAGTTAGGTGAAGACGATTGGGTTCGGACTCGCCTTGACCAGTTAATTTGATTGATGAGAAGCGACTGCATCCATCGCCATGGAGATTTATCGAAGCGAATGATCAAAGCATTTAACAAGAAGGTCAAGCACCGAGTCTACCAAGTCGGTGATCTAGTAGTCAAGCGCATCATTCTTCCACAAGGTGATCCGGGGCAAATGGACTCCCACCTACGAGGGACCGTTTGTAGTCAAGGCAGTATTTTCCTGAGCTATGATACTTAGCACCATGGATGGTGAAGACTTCCCACACCACGTGAGCAGACATAGTCAAAAATACTACGCATAAAGAGACCGCTAGGTCGGAACCTAGGCAAAAATAAGGGCATCTGGCGAACCAAAAGGTTCGGGCAAAAGTAAAGGATATATACAAAACATGTACACCGGCAAGTCGAAAACACGAAAAGGCGGCTTGGGCAAAAAGGTATCGGTGGTGAAAACCGAAAGGGCGGTCTAGGCAAAAGTTAGGGATTTAAGCGTACGACTATGTCTCTTCGGATCACCTTCCGACTACTATCAGCATTCAAGATTCAAATGGCGAAGATCAGTCTACTCACTTTCTACTGACAGCAAGGGGATGAGATAGTCGAAATATATGAGTACTAGCATAGTTGGAACTTAATGAGATTGTTTCATAGATTTTACCTTTCTTGTACAAACTACTTGGCCATCATACATTTCAAATAAGCATAAATTCTTTCTCTTTACAATTCTTGTTGTTGTCGTTTGCCATAAGTCCAACGTTTGCTTTGAATGATTATACGCACTCGACAATAAAAATCTCTTTGCAAACATGCGAAAAGTGAACATACAAAAGTACTTACTACGGGGCTCCGGGGTGAGGCAGCGAAAGTCACCAAAATAGTTCCCAGAGCATGATCCCACAAAGGTGTCACTCACAACACGCCTTCCCAGAGTATCGTCGATCTCAAGCGGTAACACCTCATCCCAGTCAAGGTATTCATCCCGGACATTTCTCAATCCTTCCCCTTTCCCCATGGCAGTATCGGACCGAAACTTGGTCGAGATAGTGCATCGGAGGATACACCTTATTCCCCAGGAGATTACAACGGACTTGAGACTCTTCTAGCCTCTCGAACCATCAAATGCTCTCCGTGAGATCTACACTCGGAATCCCCAGTAAAGCGCCTCCTAAATTTCCTCAGCAGATCTACATACAAGGTCCCCAACAGATCGCGTCCCAGACTCTCCTCAGTAGGGTCTACATATGAGATCTCCAACAACGAGTTTTCTCAGTCTCTACCTCCCTCAACAATATCTAGGCCCAAGACTTGGTCAGATAGTGCATCGGAGGAATCCAGGATATCTTTCTTCTCCTTCAAAAGCAGGGACTTCCACCTACTCAATTCCCCAAGCAGGAGTCAGAAATCTTCAAACTGAACATCATCATCTTTTTGAAATATCACAACATTTATCATTCATACATCACTCATAAAGTCATAATTTATGCATATGTCATTCATATACACTGTCATGCATCATACTTTGCATAAAACTAACAAATATTCTATCAAAGTTTCTCTTGTTTTCTCCAAAGCAGTGTGATCCTTACGCAAAGCAGGTCGAGATTAAGCCCGAATCGGCGGAAAACTATCGAAGAGACCGCCCTCGTTGTCCTCCGACGACTGGTCCAAGATTAAGCCCCGAGCCGACGGGAAAACTATCCGAAAGACCGCCTCTGGTTATCCTCCGATAACAGGCAATGGATCAACACCCGATGCCAACAGGAAGCTATCCACATTTTGCCAACTACAATCTCCCTCGAGTAATCAGCCGAAGATTTATTATGATTCCTTATTATCAGCAGAACTCTGAGTCTAGCGTCGACTCGGTTGCCTTGGATGGCATCTTAAGCCCATCTCCGACCATTTGTCAACATCTCTTCAATTTCGAATCTGCATATATGGTTAAAAATCAATACAAACCAATAACCTCATTCGAGTGAACACGAAGTCTAACGTCGACTCCCGGATGGCATCTTAAGCCCATCTCCTCTCCTTCCGAAACATCTACAGTCTAACATACGACTCACTCCCAGATCGACCTTTCGGATGGCATCTTAAGCCCATCTCCGTCAGCTCTCCTATTAACAACCTCGAGTCTAGCGTACGACTCGTTCCCCAGCGAAGTCTCCAACTTCTCCAAATGGCATCTGTAAGCCCATTCCCGCATCATCAGCCAATAGCGAGTGCAAATTTTCAGGTGTACTCGAGTGTTCAATCATCTTCTACCTCCAGGTCGCGAAAGACAAGCATGTCAATCTAACCTTCCAGTACAAGAAGATTGAACAGGGGCAGCTGTCATACCCCAAAATTTGCCCTCCATCTACTCAAGAGATTTCATACATCCATACTCAAGGATTCCTCGAGTTGATCGACAAACTCTCTCCTAGACAATCAACCCAAACTAGGGTTTGGTATCTCTAGAGTCAAGATGGATTTCCAACATCTCCAATGGTCTTCATGCCTCCTCATATGCTTCAAAGATTCTCCATGTCAAGTTTCAAGCCTCACAAGTCAAGCTTCCTCAGGCAATTGCTCAGATGGTTGAAAATCGGGTGTATTGGACAAAAAGTCAACTGTGGTCAACATACAGTCAAAACTTCTGATTTTTGGTCAACATCCTCATTTTGAAGTTACATTCATCATTTGATCAAGGGTTGATCATGATTCATCAAGAAAACTCAAGATTTGCTCAAACGTCAAACTTTCTAAATTAGGGTTTCTAGGTGAAAAGTCAACTGAACTTTGACTGATCATAACTTTCTCATACTTTCTCAAAAAAACTTTCCACCACCTCTTGTTTTGAAGGAAATTCAATTCTCTACAACTTCATGTCTCACAAGAATGTCCAAAAAATGCTTCATTTGAGAGGTATAGCTCAAATCATTCTGGTCATTTTCAAAGTCAACAAAAGTCAACTTTTGTTTTGAAGATATATTGAGCATGGTAACTCCAATTGAGATGAAACCAAAGACATTGTTTAGAGGACTCTTAGAGCTTTCAAAAGTCCAAGAACACTCAAATATGTGGAAAATTGAGCAAGATACACTGTTCAAGTTGGGCGATTTTGGATTGCACAAAAGGACATTTTGGTCAAAATGCAAAATTTTCCAAATGGGCCTATAATCTTTTGATCCAAACTTGTTCATGATGTTATTCTTGACCCATAAATGCTTTGCATTGGTAATTTTCTATTTTTGTGATTTATATTTGAATTTTATAACATTTAATTCAAAAATAAATTATGTAAAATATGAAAATTAAGTTTCTTTTTCAAATAAGTTGGATTTATATCTTTCTTAATGACCAAGAAAGCCCACCACTCTTGCCAAATTCGTGACTCATGCACATGGAAAGAAAAAATCAAGTTTTAAAGGAAATTTGATTTTATTTATTGGAAAATATTTGCACATTCAATTACCAATCTTTTTTCCTTGGTTTTTCTCTTCCAAAACCCTCTATAAATATCAAACAGCATGTACAAACCCTACACGAAACCCTAACCTAAAAACAAACCCAAACTCTTGCAATTTTTTTCAAGAAACTTGAAAATTCGAATTTTATTCTCCAGCCTTTCTCAACCTCTTCCATCCATCCAAACGTGCTCAGGGGGTAAGTATGAGTAAGAACACATCATTGGTATTGATTAAAACAAGCTAAATCGTGCCATACACATTCATACATATTTGAATTTTTCTTGAAATTGCATTTTATTATTCTGCGTGCTTTAATCGTTTCTAATGGTTTGAATGTGTTCATGAGGTTATACTTGACTAATCTGGGCCATCGTTTGAGAGGTTGAACGTGAGAATCGCGGTTTGCCATGTTTAGGTTTTTTGGAACTGTTTCGTTCGAACCGGTTGATACAGGCCTTTTCAGGCGAAACTAACACCGCCATCGTGTTCGCAGCCCTCGATTTAGGGGGGTAGGGTACTCTTTTCCTTTTTATTCCACGTATTTTGCAGGTTTGGACGTTTTGCTCATCGGAGAAGACGACCGGAGCTAGGGCTCCGGCGTCGTTGACCGATTCAGACTCCGGCGAGGCATGCGTGGCAAAAGCGAGCAATCCGATTCGTCCATTCAGTCCACCTGGGGTCCACTCATGGCTGACTCGGTTTGACTTACAATCAGTGACACGTTTACACTTATAATCACGTGTTTCCATTCTCCAGACACCAAATGCAAGCCGTCCCAGTGGTTAAGGCGTTGTTTTGAGGAGATTCTCCAGGAGGTCATGGGTTCGAGCCTTGCCAGCACCAGTTTTGTCATTCCTTTTCCAAACTTGCATATTTTCTATATTTTCCTATTTTTAATATTTTCATTATATTTTAATTATTTTCACATTTTTATTCTGCATTTAAAAATTACCAAAAACATTTTTCTTTTTGCATTTATATTCTAAAAATCTTTATTTAATTTAATAAATTTAAAAAACATATTTTGGATGCATATTTATTTTTATTTATATTTTTGCATTTAATTCACTTTTAATTGCATTTTAATTATTAAACCTTTTCCAAAAAATTATTTTAATATATTTATCTTATTTCCAGCATATAATAATTTTCTCACATTAAAATTTGCATTTTTCTGACATTTTTTCTCTTGTTCGATTCATATTGCATTTTCCGATTTCTTCTCTTTGTACAGGTTGATCCGATTCAGACGATTTTCTCTTTATCATTCTAATTTTTTCAATAATGTAATTGCTCATGGGATGTAATAGTTTAATTTAGGATTTTATTTTCCGCATTTTAAAATTATGTATCTGCCCCAAAGCCTTGTAATAGCGTAGGACATTTACCTTTCCGCACTTTACATTCCGCATTTTACTTTCCGCACCCTTATCAATTGCTAGTAATTAGGCGTGTATGGCAAGATAACAATGAATATAGCCCACTAATCTTCAAGATAACATATTCTGAATTCAACACACTTCTTCACATACGCACCCCTTAGGGTAATTCTCTCTCGATGCCTTTCGATTCAACATGGTCATGTCCCTCGAACGTAGAGGTATTCTAGCACCGTTGCCTTCCAAACAAATCATCATAGTCCCTTCGATACAAAGATCATAAGACCCACGATGTCGCCTCCGAATACATGATCTTGACCCTCGATTGTCGCCTACGAAAAATGATGATAGCCCCTTCGAATGTGCTAGGATACTTCCTACAAGTTGCCTTCAATGACCATCTGATGTCCCTTCGAATGTCCCGCTTACATCCAGCGAATGGAGCTACCTATCAACTAATGGTATGGATAGCGCTATTCTAAAGGAACGTAAAATAACACGAAAATGACCAATTCTGAGTAGGTAATAAGACTTTTAGTTGCTTGCTCTATCAAATGCTTTTCACACCACACACTCTTTTCAAAGTTCAAACTCTTTTCATAAACAAACATTTCCGAACACTTTGTATACACTCATACATGAGTCATTACAAAGTCAAAGCGAAATGCCTTTTAAAACATCTTTGTCAAACACACAGAAAGCAATTTTAAAAAGTGATCTAGAGCAACTAAGAGCCCGTAGATAACTACGGATGGAAAGGGGTGCTAATACCTTCCCTTTTCATAACCATTCTCCCGAACTCAGAATCTAACGAAGGTCTTTTTATGTTACTTTTTACCTTCCCTTAATTGGGATAAAAATAAAAGTCGGTGGCGACTCTTGCTATCCGCACATTTGGATACAAAAATCCTACAAAGTCAGTTCACCGTATTACACATAGCTCTGAAACTTGACTTGGATAGCACGATTCAGGGAACCTCAAGGCACGATTCTTGTTCTATTAGCTTCAGTGAAGTTCAAGGAAAAAGAATGAACAATCAATTTCGATCTGGAAGGGCTTTATTAGTGAAAACCAATTTGCAAAAAACCTGGTTATGGAGTGATTTTGGCAGCGATTTTCTGGCTCTCAAAGGTTAAGGAAATGTGTGAGGAATGATCCTCTATTCATAGAGAAGTGAGTGGTGATGAGAGTGAGGAGAATTTGTGATGAAAACGTGCAAACCAAGATGGCTAAAATCATGCCAAACATGTGAATCGAAAGGAATCAAAACGACCTCATTGCAAGTGCAATTCTCATCAAAACCCATTTGGGCTATTAGTTAAACATGTTTAGCAACTAAACTTTGAGTATTTTGCCTTGTAATCCAAGTTTACTCGTGGTAAATTTTCTGATTTGAAGCAAAAATTGGATTCCATGGAGCCTCATTCAAATTTGTATAGCTCATTTCTCAGGGACCTTTATGATGCAATCTTGGACTCTTTGGAAAGCTGAAAGTGCAAACTTTGCAATGTGCTTGGAAGAGTGTCATTTGGCATCGAGGATTGAAAGTTATGTCCACTTGAAATCACCAAAAACAAACTGATCTTTCACACATAGAAAAAACATTTATTTTGGCAAAAAAAAAATGACTTGTAATGTTTTGCTTCCAAAAACACGTTTCCATTCAAAATTTGCTCTTGACCCACAAAGATGATATGAAGTAGACCTCTTGAATGACATTTTGTAAAAAGAACTATCGAAAAACTCCAAAAATTGAGAAAGTTATGGTCTTGTGAAGTTGATAGGAATACATGAAATGACCTATAATATTTTGACTTCTTCAAGCAATTCCCAAACAGCTTCAATCTTTGAAACACAAATGGGGATAAAGATCACATCTTCAAGTCTATTGTGCAAAACGAATGACCTCAAGGTGATAAATTTATATCACACGCGATCGTTTCATTCAGAAAAAAATAAAAAAAAACTGTGGAAATTCATCAATGGTTGAAGACGAACACGTAGGTCGTCTTCAACCTCCGGCCACTCCCAAATTTGTGTTTCACAAACTGTGATATAAATTCTACAGATCGGTACCATTAGATTCATCTCTTAAAGATGATACTAATGGTGCCCTCACGAAAAATTTATTTCACTTGTACAAGGAACGGTTTGAGAAAAAGAAGTAAAATAACGAGTACTTGTTTCCATAAATTCAAGCTCAATTCTCATTGAAATTGCAAACCAGAAGAAGAACGGGCTTCAGAGAAGAAGATGCTACATCCTAGCAATTTATTTCAAGTGAAATGGACGTGGATTCTACCTGAACGAAGGTCAATTTCAGAGCTCTAAAACTTGACTTGGATAGCACGATTTAGGGCACCTAAAGGCACGATTCTTGTTCTGTTAGCTTCAGTGAAGTTCAAGGAAGAAGAATGATCAATCAATTCGAATTTGGAAGGGTTTTAATAGTGAAAAAGAATTTGCAAAAAACGTGGTTATGGAGTGAGTTTGGCAGCGATTTTCTGGCTCTCAAATCTTGAGGAAATGAGTGAGGAATGATCCTATGTTTATAGAGAAGTTAGTTGTGATGAGAGTGAGGAGAATTTGTGATGAAATTCTTCAAAACAAGATGGTTAAAATCATGCCAAATGTGTTGATCGGAAAAATAGCAAGTGTACTATTTTAGCCGATGTAGTTATAATGAGTTTCCCCAAGTATCGATTCGAGGACTGCGGAGTAAATACCTATTCGTGCTCTTAATTTAATTGAACAAAAACAATGGTTGGGTTGATTTTAAAAGTTTCAATTACGCTTGTAACAAGTGATGAGTGATGAAATATAATGAGAATGATGCTAGGGTGAGTGGTTGATTTAACAAAACTACGACCTGAATCCAGATTTCCTCATTGCATATGAAAACTATCAATTACCTATCTCTATATTGTTCTTACTTAAGTCCTTAATGAAGACACTATTAAAACCCTAATCCTTATTCAAATGTCCATTCGAACAACTCTTAGTTTTAACCATAACGATATCGAGAATTCAAGTGATTAAAAAAGAGTTCCTAGTCCTAGGTGAGACTCATAATAACCTAATTGTGTAGAAACCCTAACAATCGCAGTCCTGCCAATTGTTAGTCATAGGTATACATGTATTTGTCCGATACATACTCATAAGAACACCACACAATTAAATTGAAATAGATAAACATGCATTAAGGAAATCAAGAATCAGAATTCATACAATCATCAAACCAGGACCACCCCCCTAGCATTGAGGGGTTTAGCCTCTCATAATATTAGAAGAAAACAACAAATGAGAGTTAAACATTACAAAGAATTATGATGACTTTGATCTTCAATGGTGGCTGCCCTTGAATCTCGCCGTCTCCGAATTCCTCTTTGTCGCTCTCTTCCCTCTGTGATATTTTTTCCCTAATTTCAAAAGTGCCTTCTCTTTTTCCTAAAATTCCTTCTAATAGTCTCAGTCGCATCCCAATATTAGCCAAAGTCCAAAATACCCTTAATGACAAAGAAGAGATCCAAAACTCAAAAAATAAAGTTTCCTCCCGCGTCCATCAACACGGGCCGTGTTGATTAACACGGGTGCCCGTGTTGGTCTTCAAAATCCAAGGGAACTCTCCAGGTCAATCAACACGGGCCGTGTTGATGAACACGGGTGCCCGTGTTGATCCACTGACTTGGGCTAATTTTCACTTTCCACTGGCTTTTCAACACGGGCCGTGTTGATTCACACGGGTGCCCGTGTTGATTCCTCTGTAGCCTCCAATATTCTGATTTTTTGAACTTCTTTTGTCCCGATTTGTTCTGTTTCATTCTTCTATCCCTGAAAACACTTAAACACATAACCAAAGCGTAAAATGCGATAAAACGACATATAACACTAGACAAATAAAAGAAACGATAACGAAACTCAATGCTAAATAACTGTGTAAAAACCACCGATCATGTGTGAATCGATAGGCATCAAAACGACCTCATTCCAAGTGGAATTCTCATCAAACCACATTTGGGCAATTAGTTAACCATGTTTAGCAACTAAACTTTGATTAATTCTCCTTGTAATCCAAGTTTACTCATGGTAAATTTTCTGATTCGAAGCAAAAATTGGATGTCGTGGAGTCTTCTTCAAATATGTATAGCTCATTTCTCAGGGACCTTTATGATGCAATCTTGGACTCTTTGGAAAGCTGAAGTTGCAAACTTTGCAATGTGCTTGGAAAAGTATCATTTGGCATCGTGGATTGAAAGTTATGTCCACCTTAAATCACCAAAAACAAACTGATCTTTCACACTTAGAAAAATTTCTTATTTTGGCAAAAAAAATGACTTGTAATGTTTTGCTTCCAAAAACACGTTTCCATTCAAAATTTGCTCTTCACCCACAAAGATGATATGATGTAGACCTCTTTGATGACATTTTGAAAAAGGACCCATCCAAAAACTCTAAAATTGAGGGAGTTATGGTCTTGTGAAGTTGATAGAAATTAATGAAATGACCTATAATATTTTGACATCTTCAAGCAATTCCCAAACATCTTTAATCTTTGAAACACAAATGGGGATAAAGTTCACATCTTCAAGATTATTGTGCAAAACTAATGACCTCAAGGTGATAAATATATATCACACGCGATCATTTATTTCAGAAATAAAAAAAAGCATTTCAATTCATATTTGGTTGAAGACGAACATGTAGGTCGTCTTCAACCTCCAGCCACTCCCAAATTCGAGTTTCACAAACTGTGATATAAATTCCGCAGACAGGTACCATTAGATTCAACCCTTAAACACGATTCTAATTGTTCCCTCGCGAAAAATTTATTTCACTTGTACAAGGAAAGGATTTAGAAAAAGCAGTAAAATAACGAGTACTTGTTTCCAAAAATTCAAGCTCAACTCACAGTGAAATTGCAAACCAGAAGAAGCACTGGCTTCAGAGAAGAAGAGGCTACATCCTAGCAATTTGTTTGAAGTGAAATGGACGTGGATTCTACCTGAACAATGGTCAATTTCAGAACTCTGAAACTTGACTTGGATAGCACAATTTAAGGCACCTTAAGGCACGATTCTTGTTTTGTTAGCTTCAGTGATGTTCAAGGAAGAAGAATGATCAATCAATTCTGATCTGGAAGGGCTTTAATAGTGAAAAATAATTTGCAAAAAGCGTGGTTATGGAGTAAGTTTGGCAGCGATTTTCTGGCTCACAAAGCTTGAGGAAATGAGTGAGGAATGATCCTCTATTTATAGAGAAGTGAGTGGTGATGAGAGTGGGGAGTATTTGTAGTGAAATTGTGCAAACCAAGATGGATAAAATCATGCCAAACGTGTGAATCGAAATGCATCAAAACGACCTCATTCCAAGTGTAATTCTCATCAAAACACATTTGGGCAATTAGTTAAACATGTTTAGGAACTAAACTTTGAGTAATTCGACTTGTAATCTAAGTTTACTCATGGTAAATTTTCTAATTCGAAGCAAAAATTTGATGCCATGGAGCCTACTTCAAATTTGTATAGCTCATTTCTCAAGGACCTTTATGATGCAACCTTGGACTCTTTGGAAAGTTGAAGTTCCAAACATTGCAATATGCTTGGAAAAGTTTCATTTGCCATCGTGGATTGAAAGTAATGTCCACTTGAAATAACCAAGTCAAACTGATCTTTCAAACTTAGAAAAAATTCTTATTTTGGGAAAAAAAATGACTTGTAATGTTTTGCTTCCAAAAACACGTTTCCATTCAAAATTTGCTCTTGACCCACAAAGATGATATGAAGTAGACCTCTTGAATGACATTTTGTAAAAAGAACCATCCAAAAACTCCAACAATTGAGGGACTTATGGTCTTGTGAAGTTGATGGAAATTCATGAAATGACCTTTAATATTTTGATTTCTTCAAGATATTCCCAAACATCTTCAATCTTTGAAACACAAATGGGGATAAAGTTCACATCTTCAAGATTATTGTGCAAAACTAATGACCTCAAGGTGATAAATTTATATCACATACGACCATTTATTTCAGAAATAAAAAAAAGTGTTGCAATTCATCATTGGTCGAAGACGAACACGTAGGTCGTCTTCAACCTCCAGCCACTCCCAAATTCGAGTTTCACAAACTGTGATATCAATTCCGCAGACCGGTACCATTAGATTCGTCTCTTAAAGAAGATTCTAATTGTTCCCTCGCGAAAAATTTATTTCACTTGTACAAGGAAAGGATTTAGAAAAAGCAGTAAAATAACGAGTACTTGTTTCCAAAAATTCAAGCTCAACTCACAGTGAAATTGCAAACCAGAAGAAGCACTGGCTTCAGAGAAGAAGAGGCTACATCCTAGCAATTTGTTTGAAGTGAAATGGACGTGGATTCTACCTGAACAATGGTCAATTTCAGAACTCTGAAACTTGACTTGGATAGCACAATTTAAGGCACCTTAAGGCACGATTCTTGTTTTGTTAGCTTCAGTGATGTTCAAGGAAGAAGAATGATCAATCAATTCTGATCTCGAAGGGCTTTAATAGTGAAAAATAATTTGCAAAAAGCGTGGTTATGGAGTAAGTTTGGCAGCGATTTTCTGGCTCACAAAGCTTGAGGAAATGAGTGAGGAATGATCCTCTATTTATAGAGAAGTGAGTGGTGATGAGAGTGGGGAGTATTTGTAGTGAAATTGTGCAAACCAAGATGGATAAAATCATGCCAAACGTGTGAATCGAAATGCATCAAAACGACCTCATTCCAAGTGTAATTCTCATCAAAACACATTTGGGCAATTAGTTAAACATGTTTAGGAACTAAACTTTGAGTAATTCGACTTGTAATCTAAGTTTACTCATGGTAAATTTTCTAATTCGAAGCAAAAATTTGATGCCATGGAGCCTACTTCAAATTTGTATAGCTCATTTCTCAAGGACCTTTATGATGCAACCTTGGACTCTTTGGAAAGTTGAAGTTCCAAACATTGCAATATGCTTGGAAAAGTTTCATTTGCCATCGTGGATTGAAAGTAATGTCCACTTGAAATAACCAAGTCAAACTGATCTTTCAAACTTAGAAAAAATTCTTATTTTGGGAAAAAAAATGACTTGTAATGTTTTGCTTCCAAAAACACGTTTCCATTAAAATTTGCTATTGACCCACAAAGATGATATGAAGTAGACCTCTTGAATGACATTTTGTAAAAAGCACCATCCAAAAATTCCAAAAATTGAGGGAGTTATGGTCTTGTGAAGTTGATGGAAATTCATGAAATGACCTATAATATTTTGACTTCTTCAAGCAATTCCCAAACAGCTTCAATCTTTGAAACACAAATGGGGATAAAGATCACATCTTCAAGATTATTGTGCAAAGTGAATGACCTCAAGGTGATAAATTCATATCACACGTGATCATTTGTTTCAGAAATAAAAAAATCGTGGCAATTCATCATTGGTTGAAGACGAACACGTAGGTCGTCTTCAAACTCCGGCCACTCCCAAATTTGAGTTTCACAAACTGTGATATAAATTCCGAAGACCGGTACCAATAGATTCTTCTCTTAAAGATGATTCTTATTGTTCCCTCGCGAAAAATTTATTTCACTTGTACAAGGAATTGATTGAGAAAAAGCAGTAAAATAACGAGTACTTGTTTCCAGAAATTCAAGCTCAATTCACAGTGAAATTGCAAACCAGAAGAAGCACGGGCTTCAGAGAAGAAGACGCTACATCCTAGCAATTTATTTGAAGTCAAATGGACGTGGATTCTATCTGAACGAAGGTCAATTTCAGAGCTCTGAAACTTGACTTGGATAGCACGATTCAGGGCACCTCAAGGCACGATTCTTGTTTTGTTAGCTTAAGTGAAGTTCAAGGAAGAAGAATAATCAATCAATTTTGATCAGGAAGGGCTTCAATAGTGAAAAATTATTTTCCAAACATGTAGTTATCGAGTGAGTTTGGCAGCGATTTTCTGGTTCTCAAAGCTTGAGGAAATGAGTGAGGAATGATCCTCTATTTATAGAGAAGTGAGTGGTGATGAAAGTGAGGAGAATTTGTGATGAAATCGTGCAAACCAAGATGGCTAAGATCTTGCCAAACGTGTGAATCGAAAGGCATCAAAACAACCTCATTCCATGTGCAATTCTCATCAAAACACTTTTGGGCAATTAGTTCAACATGTTTAGCAACTAAACTTTGAGTAATTCGCCTTGTAGTCCAAGTTTACTCATGGTAAATTTTCTGATTCGAAGCAAAAATTTGATGCCATGGAGCCTCCTTCAAATTTGTATAGCTCATTTCTTGGGGACCTTTATGATGCAATCTTGGACTCTTTGGAAAGCTGAAGTTGCAAACTTTGCAATGTGCTTGGAAAATTTTCATTTGGCATCGTGGATTGAAAGTTATGTCCACTTGAAATCACCAAACACAAACTGATCTTTCAAAGTTAGAAAAAATTCTTATTTTGGCAAAAAAAATGACTTGTAATGTTTTGCTTCCAAAATCACGTTTCCATTCAAAATTTGCTCTAGACCCACAAAGATGATATGAAGCAGACCTCTTGAATGACATTTTCTAAAAAGAACCATCCAAAAACTCCAAAAATTGAGGGAGTTATGGTCTTGGGAAGTTGATGGAAATTCATGAAATGACCTATAATATTTTGACTTCTTCAAGAAATTCCCCAACATCTTCAATCTATGAAACACAAATGGGGATAAAGTTCACATCTTCAAGATTATTGTGCCATACGAATGACGTCAAGATGATAAATTTATATCACACGCGATCATTTATTTCAGAAATAAACAAAAGCATGGTAATTCATCATTGGTTGAAGACGAACACGTAGGTCGTCTTCAACCTCCAGCCACTCCCGAATTCGAATTTCACAAACTGTGATATGAATTTTGCAGACCGGTATCATTAGATTCGTCTCTTAAAGACGATTCTAATGGTGCCCTCGCAAAAAAATTATTTCACTTGTACAAGGATCGGATTGAGAAAAAGCAGTAAAATAACGAGTACTTGTTTCCAAAACTTCAAGCTCTATTCTCAGTGACATTGCAAACCAGAAGAAGCACGGGCTTCAAGAAGAAGAGGCTACATCCTAGAAATTTATTTGAAGTGAAATGGACGTGGATTCTACCTGAACGAAGGTCAATTTCAGATCTCTGAAACTTGACTTCGATAGCACGATTCAGGGCACCTCAAGGCACGATTCTTGTTCTGTTAGCTTAAGTGAAGTTCAAGAAAGAAGAATAATCAATCAATTTTGATTAGGAAGGGCGTTAGTAGTGAAAAATAATTTGCCAAACATGTGGTTATGGAGTGAGTTTGGCAGTGATTTTCTGGTTCTCAAAGCATGAGGAATGATCCTCTATATATAGAGAAGTGAGTGGTGATGAGAGTGAGGAGAATTTATGATGAAATCGTGCAAACCAAGATAGCTAAAATCATGCCAAATGTGGGAAACGAAAGGCATCAAAACGACCTCATTCCATGTGCAAATCTCATCAAAACGCATTTGGGCAATTAGTTCAACATGTTTAGCAACTAATCATTGAGAAATTCCCCTTGTAATCCAAGTTTACTCATGGAAAATTTTCTGATTCGAAGCAAATATAGGATGCCATGGAGCCTCCTTCAAATTTGTATACCTCATTTCTCAAGGACCTTCATGATGCAATCTTGGACTCTTTGGAAAGCTGAAGTTTCAAACTTTGCAATGTCCTTGGAAAAGTGTCATTTGGCATCTTGGATTGAAAGTTATGTCCATTTCAAATAACCAAAAACAAACTGATCTTTCACCCTTAGAAAAATTTCTTATTTTGGCAAAAAAAATGACTTGTAATGTTTTGCTTCAAAAAACGCGTTTCCATTCAAAATTTTCTCTTGACCTAAAAAGATGATATGAAGTGGACCTCTTGAATGACATTTTGTAAAAAGAACCATCTAAAAACTCCAACAATTGAGGGAGTTATGATCTTGTGAAGTTGATGGAAATTCATGAAATGACCTATAATATTTTGACTTCTTCAAGAAATTCCCCAACATCTTCAATCTTTGGAACACAAATGGGGATAAAGTTCACATCTTCAAGATTATTGTGCCAAAAGAATGACCTCAAGGTGATAAATTTATATCACACGGGATCATTTATTTTAGAAATAAAAAAAACCGTGGTAATTCATCATAGGTTGAAGACGAACACGTAGGTCGTCTTCAACCTCCGGCCACTCCCAAATTCGAATTTCACAAACTGTGATATCAATTCTGCAGACCGTTACCATTAGATTCGTCTCTTAAAGACGATTCTAATGGTGCCCTCGCAAAAAATTTATTTCACTTGTCGAAGGAATGGATTAAGAAAAATAAGTAAAATAACGAGTACTTGTTTCCAGAAATTCAAGCTCAATTCTTAGTGAAATGGAAAACCAGAAGAAGCACGGGCTTCAGAGAAGAAGTGGCTACATCCGAGCAATTTATTTGAAGTGAAATGGACGTAGATTCTACCTGAACGAAGGTCAATTTCAGAGCTCTGAAACTTGACTTGGATAGAACGATTCAGGGCACCTCAAGGCATGATTCTTGTTATGTTAGCTTCAGTGCAGTTCAAGAAAGATGAATGATCAATCAATTTCGATCTGGAAGGGCTTTAATAGTGAAAAAGAATTTGCAAAAAATGTGGTTATGGAGTGAGGTTGGCAGCGATTTTCTGGCTCTCAAAGCTTGAGGAAATGAGTGAGGAATGATCCTCTATTTATAGAGAAGTGAGTGGTGATGAGAGTGAGGAGAATTTATGATGAAATCATGCAAACCAAGATGGCTAAATCATGCCAAACGTCTAAATCGAAAGGCATCAAAACGACCTCATTCCAAGTGTAATACTCATCAAAACACATTTGGGCAATTAGTTAAACATGTTTAGAAACTAAACTTTGAGCAATTCGCCTTGTAATCCAAGTTTACTCATGGAAACTTTTCTGATTCGAAGCAAAAATTGGATGCCATGGAGCCTCCTTCAAATTTGTATAGCTCATTTCTCAGGGACCTTTATGATGCAATCTTGGACTCTTTGGAAAGCTGAAGTTGCAAACTTTGCAATGTGCTTAGAAATGTGTCATTTGGCATCGTGGATTGAAAGTTATGTCCACTTGAAATCACCAAAAACAAATTGATCTTTCACACTTAGAAAAATTTCTTATTTTGGCAAAAAAAAAATGACTTGTAATGTTTTGCTTCCAAAAACACGTTTCCATTCAAAATTTGATCTTGACCACAAAGATGATATGAAGTAGACCTCTTGAATGACATTTTGTAAAAAGAACCATCCAAAAACTCCAACAATTGAGGGACTTATGGTCTTGTGAAGTTGATGGAAATTCATGAAATGACCTTTAATATTTTGATTTCTTCAAGATATTCCCAAACATCTTCAATCTTTGAAACACAAATGGGGATAAAGTTCACATCTTCAAGATTATTGCGCCAAACGAATGACCTCAAGGTGAGAAATTTATATCACACGAGATCAATTATTTCATAAATAAATAAAAAAAGCGTGGTAATTCATCATTGGTTGAAGACAAACACGTAGGTCGTCTTCAACCTCCGGCCTCTCCAAAATTTGAATTTCACAACCTGTGATATCAATTCCGAAGACCGGTACCATTAGATTCGTCTCTTAAAGATGATTCTAATGGTGCCCTCGTGAAAAATTTATTTCACTTGTACAAGGAATGGATTGAGAAAAAGCAGTAAAATAACATGTACTTGTTTCCAAAAATTCAAGCTCAATTTTCAATGAAATTGCAAACCAGAAGAAGCACGGGCTTCAGAGAAGAAGAGGCTACATCCTAATAATTTATTTGAAGTGAAATGGACGTGGATTCTACCGGAACGAAGGTCAATTTCAGAGCTCTGAAACTTGACTTGGATAGCACGATTCAGGGCACCTCAAGGCACAATTCTTGTTCTGTTAGCTTAAGTGAAGTTCAAGGAAGAAGAATGATCAATCAATTTCGATCAGGAAGGGCTTTAATAGTGAAAAACAATTTGCCAAACATATGGTTATGGAGTGAGTTTGGCTGCAATTTTCTGGTTCTCAAAGCTTGAGGAAATGAGTGAGGAATGATCCTCTATTTATAGAGAAGTGAGTGGTAATGAGAGTGAGGAGAATTTGTGATTAAATCGTGCAAACCAAGATGGCTAAAATCATGCCAAACGTGTGAATCAAAAGGCATCAAAACGACCTCATTCCAAGTGCAATTCTCATCAAAACACATTTGGGCAATTAGTTCAACATGTTTAGCAATAAACTTTGAGGAATTCGCCTTGTAATCCAAGTTTACTCATGGTAAATTTTCTGATTCGAAATAAAAATTGGATGCCATGGAGCCTCCTTCAAAGTTGTATAGCTCATTTCTTGGGGACCTTTATGATGCAATCTTGGACTCTTTGGAGAGCTGAAGTTGCAAACTTTTCAATGTGCTTGGAAAGGTTTCATTTGGCATCGTGGATTAAAAGTTATGTCCACTTGAAATCACCAAACACAAACTGATCTTTCAAACTTTGAAAAATTTCTTATTTTGGCAAAAAAAAATGACTTGTAATGTTTTGCTTTCAAAAACACGTTTCCATTCAAAATTTGCTCTTGACCCACAAAGATGATATGAAGTAGACCTCTTGAATGACATTTTGTAAAAATAACCATCCAAAAACTCCAAAAATTGAAGGAGTTATGGTCTTGTGAAGTTGATGGAAATTTATGAAATGACCTATAATATTTTGACTTCTTCAAGAAATTCCCCAACATCTTCAATCTTTGAAACACAAATGGAGATAAAGTTCACATCTTCAAGATTATTGTGCCAAAAGAATGACCTCAAGGTGATAAATTTATATCACACGGGATCATTTATTTTAGAAATAAAAAAAGCGTGGTAATTCATCATAGGTTGAAGACGAACACGTAGGTCGTCTTCAACCTCCGGCCACTCCCAAATTCGAATTTCACAAACTGTGATATCAATTCTGCAGACCATTACCATTAGATTCGTTTTTTTACTGCTTTTTCTCAATCCATTCCTTCTACAAGTGAAATAAATTTTTCGCGAGGGCACCATTAGAATCGTGGATTGAAAGTTATGTCCAGTTGAAATCACCAAAAACAAACTGATCTTTCACACTTAGAAAAATTTCTTATTTGGGCAAAAAAAATGACTTGTAATGTTTTGCTTCCAAAAACACATTTCCATTCAAAATTTGCTCTTGAACACAAAGATGATATGAAGTAGACCTCTTGAATGACATTTTGTAAAAAGAACCATCCAAAAACTCCAACAATTGAGGGACTTATGGTCTTGTGAAGTTGATGGAACTTCATGAAATGACCTTTAATATTTTGATTTCTTCAAGAAATTCCCAAACATCTTCAATCTTTGAAAAACAAATGGGGATAAAGTTCACATCTTCAAGATTATTGTGTCAAACGAATGACCTCAAGGTGATAAATTTATATCACACGAGATCAATTATTTCATAAATAAATCAAAAAAAGCGTGGTAATTCATCATTGGTTTAAGACGAACACGTAGGTCGTCTTCAACCTCCGGCCTCTCCCAAATTGGAATTTCACAAACTGTGATATCTATTCTGAAGACCCGTACCATTAGATTCGTCTCTTAAAGACGACTCTAATGGTGCCCTCGCGAAAAATTTATTTCCCTTGTACAAGGAATGGGTTGATAAAAAGCACTAAAATAACGAGTACTTGTTTCCAAAAATTCAAGCTAAATTCTCAGTGAAATTGCAAACCAGAAGAAGCACGGGCTTCAGAGAAGAAGAGGCTACATCCTAACAATTCATTTGAAGTGAAATGGACGTGGATTCTACCTAAGCGAAGGTCAATTTCAAAGCACTGAAACTTGACTTGGATAGCACGATTCAGGGCACCTCAAGGCATGATTCTTGTTCTGTTAGCTTCAGTGAAGTTTAAGGAAGAAGAATGATCAATCAATTTCGATCTGGAAGGGCTTTAATAGTGAAAAAGAATTTGCAAAAAATGTGGTTATGGAGTGACTTTGGCAGCGATTTTCAGGGTCTCAAAGCTTGAGGAAATGAGTGAGGAATGATCCTCTATTTATAGAGATGTGAGTGGTGATGAGAGTGAGGAGAATTTGTGATGAAATTGTGCAAACCAAGATGGCTAAAATCATGCCAAACGTGTGAATCGAAAGGCTTCAAAACGACCTCATTCCAAGTGCAATTCTCATCAAAACACATTTGGGCAATTAGTTAAACATGTTTAGCAACTAAACATTGAGTAATTTGCCTTGTAATCAAAGTTTACTCAGGGTAAATTTTCTGATTCGAAGCAAAAATTGGATGCCATAGGGCCTCCTTCAAATTTGTATACCTCATTTCCCAAGGACCTTTATGATGCAATCTTGGACTCCTTGGAAAGTTGAAGTTGCAAACTTTGCAACTTGCTTGGAAAATTGTCATTTGACATCGTGGGTTAAAAGTTATGTCCACTTGAAATCACCAAAATCAAACTGATCTTTCACACTTAGAAAAATTTCTTACGTTGGCAAAAAAAATGACTTGTACTGTTTTTCTTCCAAAAACACGTTTCCATTCAAAATTTGGTCTTTACCCACAAAGATGATATGAAGTAGACCTCTTGAATGACATTTTGTAAAAAGACCCATCCAAAAACTCCAAAAAATTTAGGGATTTATGGTCTTGTGAAGTTGATGGAAATTCATGAAATAACCTATAATATTTTGACTTCTTCAAGCAATTCCCAAACATCTTCAATCTTTGAAACACAAATGGGGATAAAGTTCACATCTTCAAGATTATTGTGCAAAACGAATGACCTTAAGGTGATAAATTTATATCACACGCGACCATTTATTTCAAAAATAAAAAAAGTGTGGCAATTCATCATTGGTTGAAGACGAACACGTAGGTCGTCTTCAACCTCCGGCCACTCCCAAATTCGAGTTTCATAAACTGTGATATCAATTCCGCAGACCGGTACCATTAGATTTGTCTCTTAAAGACGATTCTAATGGTGCCTTCGCCAAAAATTTATTTCACTTGTACAAGGAATAGATTGAGAAAAAGCAATAAAATAACGAGTACTTGTTTCCAGAAATTCAAGCTCAATTTTCAGTGAAATTGCAATCCAGAAGAAACACGGGCTTCAGAGAAGAAGAGGCTACATCCAAGGAATATATTTGAAGTTAAATGGACGTGGATTCTACCTGAACGAAGGTCAATTTTAGAGCTTTGAAACTTGAGTTGGATAGCACGATTCAGGGCACCTCAAGGCACGATTCTTGTTCTGTTAGCTTCAGTGAAGATCAAGGAAGAAGAATGATTAATCAATTTCGATCTGGAAGGGCTTTAATAGTGAAAAAGATTTTGCAAAAAATGTGGTTATGGAGTGAGTTTGACAGCGATTTTCTGGATCTCAAAGCTTGAGGAAATGAGTGAGGAATGATCCTCTATTTATAGATAAGTGAGTGGTGATGAGAGTGAGGAGAATTTGTGATGAAATCGTGGAAACCAAGATGGCTAAAATCATGCCAAACGTGTGACTCGAAAGGCATCAAAACGACCTTATTCCAAGTGCATTTCTCATTAAAACGCATTTGGGAAATTAGTTAAACATGATTAGCAATTAAAATTTGAGTAATTCGCCTTGTAATCTAAGTTTACTCATGGTAAATGTTCTGATTCGAAGCAGAAATTGGATTCCATGGAGCCTCCTTCAAATTTGTATAGCTCATTTCTCAGGGACCTTTATGATGCAATCTTGGACTCTTTGGAAAGCTGAAGTTGCAAACCTTGCAATGTTCTTGGAAAAGTGTCATTTGGCATCTTGGATTGAAAGTTATGTCCACTTGAAATCATCAAAAACTAACTGATCTTTCACACTTAGAAAAATTTCTTATTTTGGCACAAAAAATGACTTGTAATGTTTTGCTTCCAAAAACACGTTTCAATTCAAAATTTGCTCTTGACCTACAAAGATGATATGTTGTAGACCTCTTGAATGACATTTTGTAAAAAGAACCATTGAAAAACTCCAAAAATTGAGGGAGTTATGGTCTTGTGAAGTTGATGTAAATTCATGAAATGACCTATAATATTTTGACTTCTTCAAGCAATTCCCAAACATCTTCAATCTTTGAAAAACAAATGGGGATAAAGTTCACATCTTTAAGATTATTATGCAAAATTAATAACCTCAAGGTGATAAATTATGATCAAGATATGATCTCTTGAAGTTGATAGATAAAAAATTGAGAAATCCATCAATGACTTGTAATCTTTTTACTTTTCAAGAAATCTTCCAAGCATTTTCTATTCTAACAAATTGAACTAAGTTGTAGAAGACATTATTAGGTTCATTGTGGAGAAAGAATAAGCTCAAGATAATAAGGAATGACCAAGTTATGATCTTTGGAAGTCATACAAGTTAGATGGAGTATCAATCTAGAGAGCTTGAATTCATTGATCCTCAAGACAATCTTTTCATCAATTAAAATCCTTGGACCAATGAACATTCATGTTGGAAATCCTTTTAAGAGTCGAATGGCTTTGGAATTATCCATAATTTTCACACAACCACCAAGATATGATCCTCAGAAACCCAAAACTCTAATTCCAAGAGAATTGACCATGGCATGGAGGACCATGGCATGGAGAATTCTTCCACTTTGATGATCTTCCTTCAACATGGAAATATTCTCATGAGGGTATATTGTTGTAGAGGATAAGAGGAGTCCATGATAAGGACAAACACTTCAAGACATTGAGAGTTTGGAAGAGAAGACATGAAAATAAACACATGAATCTATAGACTTCTTGAATAAGAAACCTTTGCATCATCCACCTACAACACAACATCTCAAAAGAAAATAATGTATACATAATGATTATTCATGTATCAATCAACATATACAGAAGGAACATACACAATCAAGGTGCTTGATGACCTCCCAAGGGCACACACAAAGATAGGAGAGAGAGACCTGATTTGTGGTCTTTGTGCAATAACATGAGATATTAGAGAATCTTAGGGGGGAAATGGGGTACAACAACTGCCTTATTTAAGTGTATTTTATCTGGAGATAAGAAGGAAGTCTTCGCCTAGGTAGGATAGAAGATACTTAAATATAAAACAAGCCCTATTTATGGCCCTAAGATGTTATGCAATGCTTAACGGTCATGCAATGCAAAAGGATGAACTTCACAGGGGAAACAACACACCACTAGAGAAGCAAAAATAATGAAGATACGTTAAGAGCGACAAATCATCCAAGAGAAAGAATTACTGAGGGACGAAAATTCGATCTCATGAGAGAGAGAAAATAGCTCCAACGGGGAATAGGCCCGAGATGAAGCAAGGTGGCAACAAATCAAGGAAGAAAAAGAATAATAGAAACTATCCATAGATGGAAGGAAAACTATCTCCTCACAAAGGAGTTAGCAAAAACAAGGAACTATGCTGACTTTTTAGAGATGGTAAACTATCAGCCCAGAATACTTTCGTCCTAAAGGTGGTAAGAAAATGAAATTAATGATGGATTAAGTATAAAAACGTTCTGGTGTTCCACCGAGAACGAGTTTCAACTTCTTCTTTAACCAAGATATTTCATCTGGAAAGGGTAATAAATTGACAATTCGCCAACGAGCTAAAACGTTGCATGTGGGGGAATTCAATCAAATCTTCAACAAACTACCTC
This sequence comes from Vicia sativa, assembly GCA_021764765.1. Taxonomy (NCBI): domain Eukaryota; kingdom Viridiplantae; phylum Streptophyta; class Magnoliopsida; order Fabales; family Fabaceae; genus Vicia; species Vicia sativa. The sequence continues at coordinate 149,651,204 of CM038793.1, read as the reverse complement.
CCATAATGACAAGGCTTCCATTCATCAGAACATCAACAAGTTATAAACACTTGTCAAAGCATTCAAATGACCAATAAAAAATGAGAGATTCACCGTCGGAGTACCGGAAAGAGACATTCAACAATGAGCTTGTAATTCACCCATCGGAGCATTCAACAACAAGTCTTCAACCTGCTGGAGAGGTACGGTCAATCAACAACAAGATATTCCCCGTCGGAGTACCGAAAAGAATCATTCAACAATGAACTTGTAAGTCCTCTACCTGTTGGAGAGATACAGTCAATCAACAACGAGATATTCCCAGTCGGAAAAATGGAAAGAGACATTCAACAATGAGCTTGTAATTTACCCATCGGAGCATTCAACAACAAGTCTTCAACCTGCTGGAGAGGTACGGTCAATCAACAATGAGATATTCCCCGTCGGAGTACCGAAAAGAATCATTCAACAATAAACTTGTAATTCACCCATTAGATTATTCAACAACAAGTCTTCAACCTACTGGAGAGGTACGGTCAATCAATAACGAGATATTCCCCGTCGGAGTACCGAAAAGAATCATTCAACAATGAGCTTGTAATTCAACCATCCGAGCATTCAACAACAAGTCTTCAACCTACTGGAGAGATACGGTCAATCAACAATGAGATATTCCCTGTTGGAGTACCGAAAAGAATCAAATGGGAATTAACAGACCTGTTGGGGAATATCGGTTGCTCAAATAAAGAGGCCGCCACCTGCTGTTAGGAAAGAGAAGATTGTAATAATACTGCTGGAGAATGAAATCGGACTTCCTAGGGAAATTCAAGTTCAATCCTACAAAAGAGATAAAGTCTTCCTGTGCAAAATAAATCCACTCTCCATATAGAGCTTACACTCTAAGAAGATCAAAATGATAACACTTTCTGGAGACCAAAATTCAAACCACGACCACACTGGGGAAAATAGATTTGAATGAACAATGAGTTGGATAAGAGGATTAATAATCTATTATTCCACGAGGGGTAACTCAATGGGGCAGATGAGAAAGGACGGACACTTTCTACTTAAGGTTGACATTTTAATAGAGAGAGGATATGCAAAACATTAATGAACGCTAATAAGAAAAGAATTGTAATTCAGCTATGCAATGATGTATGTATGAATGTATGTGTGATTGTGTGTGTGTGTGTATGACTGTATACTGACTAAACAAACACACTGAAATAGGGATAATCATGTAGGGACAACTTGGTAAATACAACACTCGTCCAAAGCTCATTCAACATGAAGATCTAAATAACAAACCAATTGAAGGACAACGTCCTACTTCAAGGCTCAACTTCCCTTAGGAAGGAAACAATGGATTGAAAAACGGTCAAATCTCAATCACATAACCACAAAACCCAAAAATGGCAGGGATACAACAAACTTCTCCAGGCTTCACTGGGGATAAAAATATCGCATGTGATGAGGAGGAAATACCAATATGCTTCAACAATCTGGGAAGTGGTTGTACATGTTTCTCTGGTAAGATTCAAGAAACTTCATATGGATGCCCAACTTTGCATTAGCTCCTCTTGTTCGAAGGAAAATTTCTCTTAGGGACCCTATTGAAGAGTAATTGGGACCTACTCTGAACATCATCGATATTATTTGTTATTAAGACCATGCAATCCTATTCCTTTGATTCACATTTAAAGTAAACACACTTAATTGCACAAAAAAATTTCCAAGTATGTTCCATTGAATTTCTTTGTTTTGAAATGTATTTTCAAAAATAAAAGAATATTTTTATAAGCTGAATAAGATAAGATTACAAAGAAATTGGATAAAGGCTCAAAATTTTTTTGATATAATGGTATCCTACCAATAGCATGACTCCATGGATGATTATAAAGTTTCAAAAAATGGCAAATACATGGAAGAGGTACATCGAGAAACAATGACCACTATCCTTCCTAACAACTTTGAACTCCTGCATTATAGGCTTCAGTCGAAATGTGAAGATGATCCATGTAGATTGTTACTTCTACGATCAAGTCTTATCTGATGTGGCTACTTACCATAAAAGTACCTAAGTTTTTCCTAGACTGCCCTTTCGGGTTTAGGTCTCGGAAATTTTTTTTGTTTTCAGCTTCAAAGCGTGCCCTTGCCATCCATATTTTCGAGAATTAATGCACCACCGAGAGAAACTTCAATTTCCACTTGCCTAGAATCAGAGCTTAAAGACATGATCTTTCTGAGCAAGAGTTTTCCTTCTTTGAATACATGAGGTTTGACCTTCTTATCAAAAGCTTTCTTCATTATTTTCTGGTACAGTTGACCATGACACAAAGCGGTCATTCTCTTTTCCTCGATCAAATTCAATTGATCAAACCAATTCTTAATCCATTTAGCATCTAACAATTCAGCTTCCATAATCACACGCAAAGATGGAATCTCAACTTCAATGGGGAGCACTTATTCCATTCCATAAACAAGAGAGAATAGGTTGGGCCCTGTTGAAGTTCGAACCGAGGTCCGATACCCATGCAAAGCAAAAGGCAGCATCTCATGCCAATTCTTGTTGGTAACAACCATCTTCTGGATAATCTTCTTTATGTTTTTATTTGCAGCTTCAACTGCCTCATTCATCATGGGTCTTGTAAAGAATAATCATCTTATTATTTAGATTCAAACTTTTTTCGGTGATACTCCTATTTGGTACACCATACCGACAAATGAGATTATTCTTGATAAACTGAATCACCACTTGTCTGGTAACATTGGCGTAAGAAGCCTCTTCAACCCATTTGGTGAAGTAATCAATTGCTACCAAGATGAAACAATTTCCATTTGAAGCCTTGGGTTCAATCATCCCGGTCATATCAATGCCCCACATAGAAAAAGGCCATGGGGAAGAAATAACATTGAGCAGTGTTGGAGGTACATGATTCTTATCAGGACAAATCTGACACTTATGCCACTTCTTCGAGAATTTGTAGTAATCATATTCCATTGTCAACCAATAGTCACCTGCCCTTAGAATTTTCTTAGCCATAGAGTGTCTGTTGGCATGAGTACCAAAAGATCCCTCATCAATCTCATGCATCAACATGTCGCTATGGTTCGAAAAGTCATAATTTCTCTTGTATAAATGTCATACCCCAATTTTGACCTAAGATACCACCTTACATTATCCACATATGCATCAACGCATCACAATGATAGATCGTATGCCTTCTAGAAGTCAAAATTAGGGTTTCTTCAAAATTTCATCAAGATATAATCAATTAGGGTTTGAGTTTCCACTCACCTCAATTTATCTATCAATCAACATCTATTCATAATCAACTTTTCTTTCTTTCTTTTCGAAATTAATTTTTGATCAAAATAGTAATCATTGAGGAATGAATTTTTGCAATTTTCTTAACATCTTGCAATATCTTGACCTAATTTATTGGTTCAAAACATTGCAAAATCAATGTTTCTTCAAAAATCAAAAATTAGAAGTTTTCTTTTGGTCAACTTTGAAGAAAACTTTTCAATCATAAAATTCAAATAATCCAAATCATAAAATCAAGAAATGTGAAAAGTCAACAAAAGTCAAGATTTGAATTTTTCTAACACTTAAAAAAATTTAAGTGTTAAGAAACATGGTTTTTCTCAATTTCTAGGCCATTTTTACCAAGATCCATTTGGATTTCAAAACATGAAACTTTTAGCCCTTGTTACAAGCTTTCCAAAAGTCCAAGAACTTGCAAAACACTTTGTCTATCTATGCTTTTGATTTTGAAACATAGAGCTCCAAAACCATGGAATTCCAAGTTCATGCTTCAAAATTATAAGTCAACTCCAGAAGCCTTACATCATTGATAAATAATTTTTGCATGATTGAGAAGAGGATTTAATCAAAGAGAAATTTCTAACCATGGTTAGAAAAGTAACTTCGCATTAAATGCAAAGATTCCTTCTTACCACTTAAGTTGCAAAGCTCTCTCAATGATAGCCATGCCTTGTCCAGGCCTATAAATAGAGGTCATTTCTTCATTTTCAAATCACACCAAAGCTATCATAATCAAGCTTTCCTAAATTCCAAGTTTCAAAGTTCAATTTTGCAATCTTCAAACCTTGCAAAATTGAATTTAAGTTTCTAACATGTTCTAAACATCAATTAGAAGTTTTCTAAGACTTAAAACCACCGAAAATCTATCCAAACTCATAATCATGCTCCAAAATCCATAAACTTGCATATTGAGCCTTAACTTGCCATATCTCAATGCTGCTAGCTTTGATTTAACACTTTAAACATCATCCATACGCTTCATAGAAGTGATCCGGATCAATCCCTTTCCAAGAACTCTTTTTTGGGTGGAACGGCCATTTCAATTTAAGCTAAGCATCCGATACCTTCCAAGTTTTTTCATCTCAAGAAGATTTCGCTTATGAGAAAGAAAATCATGCCACAGGTGCTTTTCAAGGTCTTCTAGAACCTTTTTTAATAAAGAAATACCTTCATTTTCTTCCGGTCGAGGCTCACCTAGTACTTCTCCCTAGAAGCTTTCATTTCTTCTAATGCTTCTATCCTTAGAAAAGCTTCTCAACATGCTTCTCAACATGCCAGCCACAAGAAGCATCATGCGCTCCTTCTCATGCCCAGAAGCTGCTAGCAACACGCTCCATAAGCAAGTCAGAAATAGCCAGAAGCAGTAAGCGAGCCAACACGCTCCAGAAGCTCTTTCTCACGCTCCAGAAATAAGATAACTTCTGATCCTCCAGAAGCAAACCAACTTCTGAACCCTTCAGAAGTCCAACTTCTGGACTTTTTCAAGACTTTCTTTTTTCAAAACTACTTCTAAGAAAGGTAATTAAATGACAAGTCTAGCAAATGGCTCAATGGAAAATCTTCATTTTCTAAGCCAAATGTCCAAGGTTCAAACCTCCTTAGGACCAAAAAACTCTTTTTTTTCTCAAGTTTCTAACAAACTTCAACATTTTCAAAAACTAATCAAAACTTCTCATTTTGAGATTATTTTTTGCACACTTGTCATTTAATATACCTATTTTATGATTATTTCAAAAAAATCCAAAAATATTTTCTTTTGATTATATTTTTATTAAATAAAAAATGAAATATTTTAAGTATTTTTAAATACTTTTCAAAAAAGATGTTTTCTTTCAAACTTTCAAACTCAATCTTTTCAAAACTTCTCGTGAATATACTTCATTTGTCAAAAATCTTTTTCAAAATCTTTTTCAAAACATTTCAACAAACTTACACACTTTTTTTTCCATGATTAATTAAATTCAAAGATAAACCAAACCAGGTTTCTTCTTGAATTTCTTAATTGATCATGGGCCTCCCTCACGGTGTAAGTCCCAACCCTCCTATGTACATATTCATTTCCTTGTACATAAACACCCCTTCGTGTACATATTCATTTCCTTGTACACATCTAAAACCTTGTAAATATTCAAGTTACACTTGCTTTAAACACTCGTTTTATACACTTGTTTATATTTCCTTCATAAGTTCCTGTGAATACATATCACACACTTGTTCATATAACTGTTCAGTTATAACATAATAATTAGCCTAACAACTAGGTTCCCCTTTAGCCTCCTCTTGGGTTTTGTACAAGTTAACTCATTTATTGAGTTAGCCTCCTCTTGGGCTTTGTACAAGATAACTCATTTATTGAGTTAGCCTCCTCTTGGGCTTTGTACAAGATAACTCATTTATTGAGTTACCCTCCTCTTGGGCTTTGTACAAGATAACTCATTTATTGAGTTAGCCTCCTCTTGGGATTTGTACAAGATAACTCATTTATTGAGTTAGCCTCCTCTTAGGCTTCATATAAGAAAACTCACATATTGAGTTTAGCCTCCGCTTAGGCTTCATATAAGACAACACTCCCCTGCTGAGTCAGCCTCCTCTTGGGCTTCGTTCAAAAGAACTCCTCGTTGAGTTTAGCCTTCTCTTGGGCATCAAACAAGAAAGAGACCTGGAAATCTCTTAACAGCCTCCTATTGGGCTTCCAATACAAAGAATCACCCGCGCTAGGATAGAACCCTAAGAGGATGATTTCTTGGTGAAATCACTCTTAAAAATCTAAGAGGATGGTTTCCCGGTGAAACCACTCTTAAAGCCAAAGCCAACCATACCCTATAGCTTCCTCTTGAGCTTCATACAAGGACCCTCGATGACCCTAGGAATGCCTTCTCTTGGGCTAACAATACAAGGACCCTCGATGACCCTCGGAGTGCCTCCTCTTGGGCTTACAATACAAGGACCCACGGGGTTCTTAAAAGCATCCCTCTAATCCAATCAATTTCTCCTCGAGATTTAGACATCTATCATCTCTATAGAAGAAGTATCTCATCTATCACATCACATACAATCAAACTGTTTTTCAAACTCTTTTTCAAACAAAAACATCTTTTAACTGTAAGTGGTAACACTTGTACGCTCAAGCAAAACACCCAATGCTTACAATTAAAGATCCAATCATCTTTTCAAACATCTTTCTTAACTCGTAAGTGGTAACGCTTGTACACTCAAGCAAAACACCAATAACTTACGATGAAAGATTTAATCAAGCAAACCCTTCAAAATGTATGTGATAAAATAGATTAGATACATTTTTCATTAAGATGACATTTGTCTTTGTCTCTTAATAACATCCTGTTGCTTCCACTAGCATAAGTGGGAACTACAATTGCTCTGACTTTCTCAACCTCCCTTTGAGAATACGTAGGCACAAGGTCTCATCCTTGGCGAGCATACTTCTTTCTCCCTCAAAACCAAAAAAACCATAGCTCCCTTTAGATCCGAGCTACAAATGCTCTGATTCCCATTAAGGGATATGTATGCAGAAGATCCCAATGATCTTTACGAGCACAATAATAACAAAACCTAAGATCCCACATAAACTACCTTTCTTAAAATCCAAAGGAGAAACTTTCCCAAGAATAGAAATAGCAAATTAAAACACACAAACATATCAAACTATTCATATATAAAGCTATAGATAACTATATATATATTTAAGGTGCCACATTTATTCCCTTTATATAACAAACCCCCTTGCCCGGAATCTCCCCAATGCGTTGCGTCTAGTTCGCGTTAGTCGTAATGCATATCATATCAATTGAGGGTATTGCAGCTTTCCCCTTTTTCATATCATTTTTCTTGTGTTGGAAATAATAAAGCTTGATGCTCGCGGCATCTTTATAAACAAATCAAAAGAGTAAATCATTTCGAGCCAGAGAATTCGAATTTAGATTCGATTCCCTCGCGCGTCACTTTTTAACGCGAACAGTAACGCCCCGAATTTAATTAATCATTTAATTAAATTATATGAGGATTTAATATTAGATTATTAAATTAAAGTTGGATTTTATTTGGTTAGTTGGAGAATTTATTTAGTTAAGTTTATTATCTTATGTTGCAAGACTAGAATTTATAGTGTACCATCCATTAATTATTAAAATAAACCAAGGCACCTAGTAGTAAATAATGTATGTGGTTGTGGTGAAGTTGGATTTTTTATATTAAAACAAGTGCATGTAGTAGGAAGTGGCATTATAAAAGGAAATAAATATCACTTACAGTGGCACTTGTACATAGAAAAAGAAAGGAAAGTAGAACACCACGTACAGTAGCAAGAGAGAAGAAAGAAGAGGAAAAATTGGGAATAAGGGTTTGCTAGAAGTTGAGGAGAAAAGCTCATTTTCAGTCCGTTAGTTTCCGTTTCTGATCAAGTTTTTCGAGCTCTCTCCAATCCAAAGGTAAGGGATGGGGTTCGATTTATATAATCATTTGTATGATGATTTTTATGTGGAATTTAGGGTGTATAAATTCATTGTAGACTCAATGTTTTGTGATTAAATTGATAGATTAGTATTGAAACTATTGTTGTCTGTTAATTGTTGTTGTTGCTAGTATTTTGTTGGTGTGATAATGTGTGTAGTTATATTGGTAGATAGAAGTTGTATTTTTGGAAAATAAGTTGATTCTGGGTTGAACTGTTAGAATACACAGTGTTGGAAAAACAAGGAAAATGATGAAGAAGATGAAGTTGTAAGGGGGCGGTTTAGGTAGTTGTTTTGGGCATTACTTCTAGGAACCTTTTAAGCACAATGAATACATGTGTTCTGTAGCAAACAAATAGCAATAGCAGACTAGTTTTGTTGGGTATAATTGATGTCCGTTTGGTGCGAACTTCGATGGTGCGTGTTCGATGGGCGTAAGTTCGGTGGTAGAACTGATGGTCCGAACTTCGATGGTGCGTGTTCGATGGGAAGAAGTTATGATGGTGCATAACTTCTGATTGTCCAGAACTTCTAATGGTGCAGAAATTCTGATGGGAAGAAGTTCTGATGGTGCAGAACTTCTGATGGTCTAGAACTTCTAATGGTGCAGAAATTCTGATGGGTAGAAGTTCTAATAGTGCAGAACTTCTTATGGTCCAGAACTTCTGATGGTGCAGAAGTTCTGATGGGTAAAAGTTCTGACGGTGCAGAAATTCTGATGGTCCAGAACTTTTGATGTTGCAAAAGTTCTGATGGGCATAACTTTTGATGGTCCAGAACTTCTGATGGTCCAGAACTTCTGATGGTGCAGAAGTTCTGATGGGCAGAATTTTTGATGGTGCAGAACTTCTGATGGTCCAGAACTTCTGATGGTGCAAAAGTTCTGATGGGCAAAAGTTCTGATGGTGCAGAACTTCTGATGGTCCAGAACTTCTGATGGTGTAGAAGTTCTAATGGGTAAGTTCGATGGTGCGTAACTTCGATGGTCCGTAACTTCGGGTGCGGTTTTGAGGCGGAAGTTCTGATGGTGCAGAACTTGTAATGGTCCGTAACTTTGATGGTGCGTAACTTCGATGGTGCGAACTTCGATGGTCCGTAACTTCGATAGTGCGAAGTTCTAATGGGCGTAAGTTCGATGGTGCGTAACTTCGATGGTCCGTAACTTTTGATGGGCGATGTTCGATGGTCCGTAACTTCGATGGTGCGATTTTCGATGCGCGGTTGTGAGGATGCAGAACTTCTGATGGTCTAGAACTTCTGATGGTGCGTGTTCGATGGGCATAAGTTCGATGGTGCGAACTGATGGTCCGTAACTTCGATGGTGCGTGTTCGATGGGCGTAAGTTCGATGGGGCGAACTCGATAGTCCGTAACTTCGATGGTGCAGAAGTTCTTATGGGCAGAAGTTCTGATGGTGCAGAACTTCTGACGGTCCAGAACTTCTGATGGTGCAGAAGTTCTGATGGGCAGAAGTTCTAATGGTGCAGAACTTCTGACCGTCCAGAAGTAGAAACTTCTAGGACAGGCTATGAGTAGACGTATGGAGAAGGCGTGCGTCTTCCCGAGCGCTGCCAAACTATATTTTCTCACTCATGAGCTGACCTAAGGACCCATGAGTCGGCTCATGTAGGATGTTTTGAGGAATTCGCTTATTTCTGGACGTTTCTCACTTTCACCGGTTTGAAGCATGATTTTGTTGATGATGATTTGCATAATGCAAAATGTGATGATGTTAATGATGATGTTTTACCTCCAATATTTGGTAAATAAAATGACGAGTATAATTTGGTGAATATTAATTCGTAACCGGAATTAACTAAATTATGAATATTATTGATATGCTTCTTTTAATTGAATGCATGATTTTGAAGATTGACGAATTGTTGTTGGTGATTTGCATAATGCAAAATATGTTGTTGATTGTTTTACCTTGGAGTTTGGTAAACAAAATGTTGAGGGTTTATGCCTAAATGATGATTTGATGTTGTTATTAATTGTTGTTGATTTCATGATGATGTTAATGACGATGTTTTACCTCCGATGTTTGGTAAATAAAATGGAGAGGGCTTATGCCATTTTGATGTTAATGACGATGTTTTACCTCCGATGTTTGGTAAATAAAATGACGAGGGCTTATGCCATTTTGATGATTATGACGATGTTGATATGTTGTTGTGTGTATGTGTTGTCTTTTGTCGAGTCGCATACATTGCATAAATGACGAGGGCTTTTGCCAAAATGACGAGGGCTTTAGCCAAAATGACGAGGGCTTTTGCCAAAATGATGAGGGCTTTATCCAATGTTCCTAATTACGAACAAAATGTGTTGGTACCACATGCATACATAGTCGAGTCACATTTTGTCGGTTATGTTTGTTTGAGTTCATTGGTTATGTGTTGTCTTATGATGATTTATGACGATTGTGATGAATTGTGATGATTTGTGTGGTGATGATAAGCGTTATTATAATGGGTGTTATTCAATATGTTGTTTTATTGATTGTTATGTTGTAGTTGGTTGAAGCAATGAACATTGTATGATTCTATATCTAATATATTAGTTATCATACTTTTGCTTATATTTTTTGATATCTCACCCTTTCTATTTGTTCGTCGTTGCCTTTATATTGGTAACATGTAGGTGATCGAGAATAGTTCGTAGAAGTGTGATGATAGCTTGGAGTCTATAGTGTGCTTGTCAAATATAAAGAGTCTTGCTCTGATACGTAACAAGGGTTTTAGGAAATTGATATATTCTTTTAGTTGTATTCATTGTTACGTATCTTAACTTATGAATTTTGTTGAACCACATGTATTGTGGATTGAATTGATGTTGACGCTTGAATGCCATGAAAACCGAATTGAATTGTCTTTCGCTGAATGAATAATTATTTTGAAATAAAATATATTTTGAAACTTCATGAGGATTTGAATTATTTGACATCCCATTGTGGAGCACTCTAATATATGATGTGTATTTTATTATATTTACTAGTATTAGGGAATAGGGTGTTACATAACACACCCTCATTGAGGAAGAAGCTACCAGCCAATCGCCTCAGCGTCTTTCTGGCTTTTCTTGTCGCATCAATCGGAGACTCTTGAGTCATCAGGAAGTGCTTGATATCATAATACCATGGTTTATATTCCTTTCCCACATCTACGAAAAATATATAAGTCGGCCTCTCCAGGCGCTTAATGGTGATCTGGGATACATCATTCCATCGATTTACTTTATACATGGAAGCCAAAGTAGCTAAGGCATTTGCCATCTGATTTTCATCCTAAGGATTATGGTGAAGCTCAACTTTATTGAAGAAAGTCAACAGTCTCCTTGCATAATCTTTGTAAAGGATTAAGTCAGGGTGACAAGTTTCTCAATCTCCTTTAATCTAATTTATTACCAAAACTGAATCACCATACTTCGAGAACCTTAATTCGTAGATCCATGGCTTCTTCAAGACCCATTATACAAGCTTCATATTCTTCCATATTATTCATGCAGTCAAACATCAAACTTGTTGTTAAAGGAATGTGAGATCCTTGAGGAGTAATGATTACAACACCAATTCCTTTTCCATAAGCATTCACAGCTCCATCAAACACCATACCCCATTGAGACTTAGGATTTGGGCCTTCTTCAGGTACAGGTTCATCACAATCTTTCATTTTCAGATACATCATATCTTCATCAGGGAAATCAAATCCAACAGATTGATCATCTTCAACTGGCTGATGAGCCAACTATTCAGCTAGCACACTGCTTTTGATAGCCTTCTGGAAGTGGTACTCAATATCATATTTAGATAATAACATCTACCAACGGGAAATTCTTCCTTTAAGAGCATGCTTTTCAAATATATACTTGATTGGATCCATTCGAGAGATCAACCAAGTAGTATGGTTCAACATATATTGTCGCAGACGCTTTGCAGCCCAGGCTAAAGCACAACAAGTTTTTTCCAGCATAGAATACTGTGACACACAGTCAGTGAAATTCTTGCTTAGTTAATAAATGGCATATTCTTTTCTTCCTGTTTCATCTTGTTATCCCAAAATATAACCCATGGAGCCATCCAACATATTCAGATACAGAACCAATGGTCTTCCTTCAACAGGAGGGAGCAGGATAGGAGGCTCGAGTAAATATTTCTTGATACTTTCAAATTCCCTTTGGAAATCATCTGTCCACACGCCACCTTGATCTTTATTCAACAGCATGAATATTGGTTCACATGTTGCAGTCATATGGGAAATGAACCTGGAAATGTAATTTAAACGTCCAAGGAAGCCTCTGACTTGCTTTTCAGTTCTTGGTGCAGACATCTCTTGGATTTCCCTAACTTTATAAGGATCAACTTCAATTCCTTTTTGGATGAAAATGAAACCTAACAGTTTCCCATATTGGACACCAAATGTACATTTATTAGGATTCAAGCGGAGACGATACTTCCTTAAACGCTGAAACAATTTAAACAAGTCTTCCAAATGATCTTCCTCAGTTTAGGACTTGGCAATCATATCATCAACATACACTTCAATTTTCTTATGCATCGGATCATGGAATAAGGTCGTCATGGCCCTCTAGTACGTTGCACCAGCGTTCTTCAACCCAAAAGGCATCACTTTGTAACAGAATGTTCCCCAGGGTGTGATAAACATTGTTTTTTCCATGTCCTTAGGAGCCATCTTAATTTTATTGTATCCGGAAAATTCATCCATGAACGAGAACACTTTGCATTTTGTTGTACTATTCACCAACATATCAATGTGTGGCAAAGGAAAATCATCTTTCAGACTAGCCTTATTCAGATCTCGGTAATCAACATACATGGGGACCTTTCCATCTTTCTTTGGTACTGGCACAATGTTGGAACCCTATTGAGAATAGATTGTTGTCACAAGGAAACTCGCGTCAATCTGCTTTAAAACTTCCTCTTTAATCTTTATTGTCATATCAGGATGAGTTCTTCTTAATTTCTGCTTGATTGGTGGACAGTCGGGCTTCAACAACAAGTGATGCTTCACAATATCAGTATCTAACCCCAGCATATCTTGATACGACCAAGCAAAGATATCCACATATTCTTTCAACATCTCAATCAAACAACTCTTCACCTCGGGATGCATCAATGCTCCAATCTTGACCTCTTTCATATCTTCGTAAGAACTCAAATTAATAACTTCCAATGGCTCCTTGTACGACTGAATGGTATTTTCCTCGCGCTCAAGAAACTATGAAACCTATTCAGGGATCTCATCAAATTCCTCTTCTTTGGCCATATACACAGGTGTTCAAAGTTGGAAGAGGGAACAGGGTCATTGTTTTCAACGGTTTTATCAATTAATTTTCACATATGATTATGATTGATTTTAGAAATTGACACATGTGACAAGTGATTCTGCAAATTCATTTCATTTATTATTTCATTCTAATCACTAAAGGGCAACAATCAACTTCTGAAACTTTTTTGCAAAAATCACATAGTACGCGCCGCGAACTATCCCTGGCGCCGCAATCATTTCAGAAAACCCCAGTTCGCATCACGTCCACCCGTTGGCGCCGTGAACTGAACATAACAGAAAGGTTTGATGTGTGAACAGCATTCCCCCAACGCAGTTAACGCCAGATTTTTCATTCGATTCAATCTCAGATCAAAAACCAACTATCACGGCTTATGACAAAGATTACCACAACCAATAATCCGCATAATATTACCACAAGGTTATTCAACTTAATATCACGACGAAATCATTCAACCTTCTATAAAAAATTATTTATCATCACAAGAATCTCACACACTGTCTACAATAATCTATTACTCTATCATCATTCCAACGTCGACATCCTATGCAAGGCTACACCAACTGACAACTTCGCAATCCACCAGCAACGCTAAAACATCGCAACCTTCTAAATTAAATCTGCTAAAAGTTTAATCCTTGTTATTTAACAATTCACCTTCAGAAACATCAGGAATTCTCATTCTACTTGTATCCCAACAATCGCTACATTACTCCTCATCCTTCAAGAAATAAGCATCAACAATGTATGATCATGCTCCATCAAGACGTTCCAATTTGATCCACAAATAAAATCTTGAATCCATGTCACCTCGGAAAACAACACAACTTAAACAATACTTGAATTGTTGCTACCAGTAACATACAACACCAACATCTTACAATCGAAACATATCCGAGAAGCAAAGCTTCTCCCCCACTTAGCTTCAAACCAACTCCTGCAACAAGTATCGACAGTGTTGTACATGTAATGCCCCGTTGTAATTAATATTATATTATATTAATATTTTTGAGTTACCGTTTGACGATTGTTTTGGCGACGAGTATATTTAATTAATCGATATCTCTATTAATATATTTGGCGAAGTTTCGTTCGGTCCAGTTTTTATTCCGTTCGGTTCGGTAAAATATTATTTGGACCGATATTTAATTCCCAGGAATTATTTTAATTAATTGAGTTAATAATATTATTAGATATTATTAAGGTGTTAATTAATAATATAAGTTAGGGGTGTGAGTATTAATTGAAGAGAATTGGGTATACACCCTTGGTTGCTAGTAAGAACACATCATAAAACACTTTTTCCTCATTTTCCTTCTATTACAACACAAAGCCAAACTTAGTAACATAGAGAGAAAGAGAGGGTTTTGGGAGAAGAAGAAGAAGAAGAAGAGCAAGAGCAAGAGCAAGGTGTAACACGGTGAACTGACTTTGTAGGATTTTGTATCGCAAATGTGCGGATAGCAAGAGTCGCCACCGACTTTTCTTTTATCCAATTAAGGGAAGGTAAAAAGTACAGAAAAAGACCTTCGTTAGATTCTGAGTAAGGGAGAATGTTATGAAAAGGGAAGGTATTAGCACCCCTTTCCATCCGTAGTTATCTACGGGCTCTTAGTTGCTCTTAGATCACCTTAAAAATTGTGCTTTCTTGTGTGTTTGACAAAAAAGTTTTGAAAAGGCATTTCACTTTGACTTTGTAATGATTCATGTAGGAATGTATACAAAGTGTTCGGAAATGTTTAGTTTTGAAAAGAGTTTGAACTTTGACAAAAGTGTGTGGTGTGAAAAATATTTTGATAGAGCAAGCAACTAAAAGTCTTATTACCTACTCAGAATGGTCGTTTTCGTGCATTTTACGTTCCTTTAGAATAGTGCTATCCATACCATTAGTTGGTAGGTAACTCTATTTGTTGGATGTGAACGGGACATTCGAAGGGACATCGGATGGTCATCGAAAATAACTTGTAGGAAGTATCCTAGCACATTCGAAGGGACTATCATCATTTTTCGTAGGCGACAATCGAGGGTCAAGATCATGTATTCGGAGGCGACATCGTGGGTCTTATGATCTTTGTATCGAAGGGACTATGATGATTTGTTTTGAAGGCAACGGTGCTAGAATACCTCTACGTTCGAGGGACGTGACCATTTGTATTCGTAAAGGCAACGAGAGAGAATTACCCTAAGGGGTGCATGTGTGAAAAGAGTGTGTTGATTCAGATTCATGTTATCTTGAAAATTAAGAGTGAGCTATGTCCAATTTTATCTTGCCATACACGCCTAATTACTAACAGTTTATAAGGTGCGGAAATTAAAATCCGGAAGTATAAAGTGCGGAAAGCTAAATCCTACGCTATTACATGGCTTTGGGGCAGATACATAATTTAAAAAATGCGGAAAATAAAATGTCCTAATTAAACTATTACATTCCATAAGCAATTATATTATTGGAAAAAAGAAAACGATAAAAAGAAATCGTTCAAAACGAGATAACCTGTGAAAAGATGAGAAATCAGAAAATACGAGGAAATCGAATAAGAGGAAAATGTTAACAAAAATGATAATTTTTAAATGAGAAAAATATTTCATGCTGAAATAACATTAATATGCTAAAATAATTTTTTTGGATTTTTTGGAGGTAATTTAATAATTAAAAATCAATTAAATGTGATTTAAATGATAAATTAACAATTAAATTAAATATGCATGCAAAATAATATTTTTTTGATTTTATAAATTAAATAAACATTTTCTGGACATAATGCAAAAAAAAAAATATTTTTTGATGTTTTTTAATGCATGATAAAAATATTGGAATAAATTAAAATGAATGCAAAATATTAAATAAAAAAATAAAATAGAAAAATATGAAAATAATTGAGTTTGTAAATTGAAAATGCAAAACCGGTCCTGGCATGGTTCGAACAGGGTACCCTTGAGAGCATCTTCTACATGCCACGCCTTAACCACTAGGCCAAGTGACATCTGGTGTTTGAAAGGTGAAAAACAATGGAATATAAACGATGACGCGTCAGGGATGGGTTTGAAAAACAAGTCAGCATGCGTGGACCCCATTGTTTATGAATGAGCGAATCAGAACACACCATCGCGCCACGCCAGCCACGCCGGAGTCAGCTCAAGTCAACGGCGCCGGAGCCCTAGCTCCGGTCGTCTTCTCCGGCCAACCTTGAAATCAAAGCTTGCAAAATACGCGAAATAAATGGATAAAAGGTACCCTACCCCCCCTAAATCGAGGGTTGCGAACACGATGGTGAGGTCCTCTTGCCCTGAATCGTCCTGGATAAGCCGGTTCGAAGCTTTCTAGTTTTTGAACCCTAACAATGGCAATATGAATTCTGGACGTGCAAGCTTACATGTAATGATTCAAATGCATTCTAATGGATGTCCTGAGTACAAATATGCAAACAAACACGATTAAAAACGCATGAATCGAAGAAACAAAAATTGAGAAAAATACCAAATCGGAGCAATCTATATATCGAGTTCTGGGCAGTCTTGGCTTCAAGTAAGGATTGCTTTTGCTTCCTGGGAACCTCAGGAACAAGATTGGATGGTTGGTTTTGGCTGAGAAGGGCTGCAAATCAAAATTCGATTTTCACCAATTCTTGAGAAAAGTTGGCAAAGTTTGGGTTGTTGTAAGGGCTAGGGTTTCGTGTCTCTTGCTGTGTGTAATGCTGGGTATTTATAGAGTGATTTGGGATGGCAAAGAGAGTGAAAAAATATTTGATCTTGAATGTGCATTTATTTCTTTTCAAATAAAATCAAATTTTGGAAAAAAATTGATTTTCCTTCCATGTAAGAGGCTAGCACGAATTTGGCAATTGTTATGGGCTATCTTGGACCTCAAGTATGATATAAAATCACTCTTCTTGAAAAAATATCTTATTTTCATATTTTATATAATTTAATTTTGAATTAAATGGTTTAAAATTCAAAAAAGAAATTAATAAAATAGAAAAATGCCATGTCCAAGCATTTATGAGTCACAAATAATGTCATGAACAAGTTTGGATCAAAAGATTATAGGCCCATTTGAAAAATTTTGCATTTTGACCAATATCTCCTTTTGTGCAATTGTCCAAAATTGCCTAACTTCTGAATAGTGTATCTTACTCAATTTTCCACATTTTTTAGTGTTCTTGGACTTTTTGGAAAGCTCTAAGAGTCCTCTAACCAACCTCTTTGGTTTCATCTCAATTGGAGTTTCCATGCTCAATATATCTTCAAAACAAAATGTTGACATTTTGTTGACTTTGAAAAGGACCTGTAATGTTTTGATCCATACCTTCCAAATGAAGCATTTTTTAACATTCTTGTGAGACATGAAGTTGTAGAGAATTGAATTTCCTTCAAAACAAGAGGTGGTGGAAAAATTTCTGAGAAAGTATGAAGAAGTTATGATCAGTCAAAGTTTGGTTGACTTTTCACTGAGAAACCCTAATTTAGAAAGTTTGACTTTTGAGCAAATCTTGAGTTTTCTTGATGAATCATGATCAACCCTTGATCAAATGATGAATGTAACTTCAAAATGAGGATGTTGACCAAAAATTATGAAGTTTGGCTGTATGTTGACCACAGTTGACTTTTTGTCCAATACAACTGATTTTCAACCATCTGAGCAACTGTCTGGGGAAATTTGACTTGTGAGGCTTGAAACTTGACATGGAGAATATTTGAAGCATATGAGGAGGCATGAAGACCATTGGAGGTGTTGAGAACCCATCTTGATCTGAGAATTGTCAAACCCTAGTTTGGGTTGATTGTCTAGGAGAGGGTTTGTCTGATCAACCCTTGAAGAATCCTTGAGCATGGAGGTATGGAATATCTTGAGATGATGGAGGGAAAATTTTGGGGTATGACAGCTTCCCCTGTTCAATCTTCTTGTACTGGAAGGGTTAGATTGGCATGTTCGCCTTTCGTGTCCTGGAGGTAGAAGATGATTGAACACTCGAGTACACCTGAAAATTTGCACTCGCGGTTGGCTGATGATGCGGGAATGGGCTTACATATGCCATTTGGAGAAGTTGGAGACTTCGCTGGGGAATGAGTCGCACGCTAGACTTGAGATTGTTGATAGGAGAATTGACGGGGATGGGCTTAAGATGCCATCTGGAAAGGTCGGTGATGAGGAGTGAGCCGTACGCTAGGCTCTGTAGATGTTTCTGGAAGTGAAAGGGGGATGGAGATGGGCTTAAGATGCCATCCGGAGGGAGTCGTACGTTAGACTTCGTGCTCATCTTTGAATGAATTTATTGATTTGTATTGGTTTTTTAACCAAATATGCAGCATTCTGAAGGTGGAGATCTGTTGACAAGTAGTCGGAGATGGGCTTAAGATGCCATCCAAGGCAACTGAGTCGTACGCCAGACTCTGTAGTTGCTGTTGATAATAAGAATGAGTCAGAATAGTTCTTCGTGCTGACCACTCTGGGGTAGTAGTTGGCAAAAATGTGGATAGCTTCCCTGTTGTGCATTGGGTATTGATCCACTGCCTGTTATCGGAGGATAACTTGCGTGATCGTTCAGATAGTTTTCCCGTCTGGATTCGGGTATTAATCCTGGATCTGTTGTTGGAGAACAACAAGGGCGGTCGTTCAGATAGTTTTCCCGTCTGGCTTCGGGTATTAATCCTGGACCAGTTGTCGGAGGACAACTAGGGGTGGTCTTTCAGATAGTTTTCCCGTCTGGCTTGCTTCGGGCATTAATCTTGAACCTGTTTGTTTCAGAAGTAATTTGCACCTGCTTTGGAGAAAACAAGAGAAACTTTGATAGAATAATTGTTAGTCTTATGTGAAGTATGATGCATGACGATGTGTATGAATGACATATGCATATATGAGAAATGTATGTATGATAGATGTTGTGGTATTTCAAAACATATCCATCTTGAAGAAGATGCAGATGTTCTGTTTGAAGGATTTCTATCTTCTGTTTGGGGACGGAAACCCTGAGAAGAAAGAAAACTTTGATTCCTCCGGTGCACTATCTGACCAAGTCTTGGGCCTAGATATTGTTGAGGATGGTAGAGATCGAGAAACACGTTGTTGAGGATCTCATACATAGACCCTGCTGGGGAGAGTCTGGGAGGTACTCTGCTGGGGATCTTGTGCATAAATCCTACTGGAGAGTGTTTGATAGTTGCTGAGAGACCGGGTTAGAAGGATCTGGGGGCCCGTTGTAATCTCTAGCTGGGGAAAAAGGATGTAGGTTTCCTCCGGTGCACTACCTGACCAAGTTCCAAGTCTGGATACTGCTGCTGTCGGGGAAAAGGGGAATGTTGAGAGATACCTTGTTGGGGATAAATACCTCGGCTGGGGGATGAAATGTTATTGCTCGAAGATGGGTGTGGCCCGATTAAGTTGAGTGAAATCACTGCTTGGGGGTCCTCCTCTTCTTTGCTGGGGAAGGTTTTGAGTGACATCTCTGTGGGGATCACGCTCTGTGGTGGAAATGCATTGGTGACTTTCGTCGTCATCTCAATTCCTAGAGCCTGTAACAACTACTTTCGTATGTTCACTTTTCGCATGTTTGTGAATAGATTTTTATTGTTAGATGCATATAATTATTCAAAGCAAACGTTGGACTTTATGCAAACAACAACAGCAAAAATTGTAAAGAAAGAACTTGTATTTATTTGAAAGGTGGTGTATGGCCAAGTTGTTTGTACACAGAAAAAGTAAAAAGCTATGCGGAAACAATCTCGTTAAATTCCAACTATGCTAGTACTCATATATTTCAACTATCTCATCTCCTTGCTGTCAGTAGAAAGTGAGTAGACTGATTGTCACCATTTGAATCTTGAATGCTGATAGTAGTCTGTAGATAGGTGATCTGGACGAGACATAGTCGTACGCTTAAATCCCTAACTTTTGCCTAGACCGCCCTTTCGGGTTTTCAGTCTACCGGGATACCCTTTTTTGCCCAAGCCGCCTTTTCAGGTTTTCGACTTGCCGGGTGTACATGTTTTGTATATATCCTTAACTTTTGCCCGAACCCTTTTGGTTTGCCAGGATGCCCTTATTTTTGCCTAGGTCCGTCGACCTAGCGGGTCTCTTTCATGCGTAGTATTTTTTGACTATGTCTGCGTTCACAGGGTGTGGGAAGTCTTCACGATCCATGGTGCTAAGTATCATAGCTCCACCAGAAAATACTATCTTGACTACAACGGTCCCTCGTAGGTGGGAGTCCATTTGCCCCTGGGATCACCTTGTGGAAGAATGATGCGCTTGACTACTAGATCACCGACTTGGTAGACTCGGTGCTTGACTTTCTTGTTAAATGCTCTGATCATTCGTTTCTGATAGATCTGTCCATGGCAGATGGATGCGAGTCGTTTCTCATCAATCAAGTTAATCTGGTCAAGGCGAGTCTGAATCCAATCGTCTTCGCCTAACTCTGCGTCCTGGAGGACTCTGGTTGAGGGAATCTGAACCTCGATGGGTAGGACTGCTTCCATACCGTACACAAGAGAGAAGGGGGTTGCCCCTGTTGATGTTCGTACTGTAGTGCGATAACCATGAAGAGCGAATGGTAACATCTCATGCCAATCTTTGTAAGTCACTGTCATTTTCTGTATAATCTTCTTAATGTTCTTGTTGGCGGCTTCCACTGCGCCATTCATCTTAGGCCGATACAGAGAAGAATTGTGATGCTTGATCTTGAACTGCATGCAGAGTTCGGTGATCATCTTATTGTTGAGATTGGATCTGTTATCTGTGATAATCCTTTCGGGAGTGCCATATCGACAGATAAGATTATGTTTGATGAATCAAGCCACGACATTCTTGGTAACAGATGCAAACGAGGCTGCTTCTACCCACTTGGTAAAGTAGTCAATTGCCACAAGGATGAAACGATGTTCGTTGGAAGCTGTGGGCTTGATTTCTCCGATCATGTCAATGCCCCACATTGCAAAAGGCCAAGGAGCTGTTAGAACATTCAGAGGTACTGGAGGTACGTGCGCTTTGTCTGCATATATCTGGCATTTGTGGCAAGATCGAGCGTAGCGGTGACAATCAGCTTCCATGGTGGACCAATAGTAACCTGGTCTCAAAATATTCTTAGCCATTGTATGTCCACTGGAGTGGGTACCAAATGCGCCTTCGTGTAACTCTTCCATGATACGTTCTGCTGTTTTCCGGTCTACACAGCGGAGTAAGCACAAGTCGTGGTTGCGCTTGTATAAGATGTCGTTGCTGAGGAAGAACTTGGATGCAAATCTTCTCAAGAACTTCTTATCATTGACAGATGCCCCTGCGGGATATTCCTGGGTCTCAAGATACCTCTTCACGTCATAGTACCAAGGTTTCTCGTCTGTATCAAGTTCATAACAATACGCTGGTTCGTCAAACTTCTCAATGATGATCTGGGGAGCCTCGTTGTCCCATCTGACATTGAACATAGACGACATAGTAGCCAATGCGTCTGCCAACTGATTCTCTTCTCGTGGAATGTGACTGAAAGTAATCTCTTCGAAGTAGGGGATCAAACTCAGAACATGCTCTCGATACTGAATAAGATTCGGATGCTTCGTGTCCCACTCGCCCTTAATCTGACTGATCACCAAGGCTGAGTCTCCATACACTTGTAAGAACTTGATTCTTAAGTCAATAGCATTTTGATACCCATGATGCACGCTTCGTATTTGGCCATGTTGTTAGTGCAGTTGAAACATAATCTGGCGGTGAAAGGCGTATGTCCGCCTGCAGGGGATGTAATGATGGCACCAATGCCATTGCCAAGTGCATTTGAGGCTCCATCAAAGACCATGGTCCATCGGGATCCTTGTTCGGTCCTTCGTCCGGCCCGGTTCTTCACAATCAAGAATTAGTAAAACATCTTCGTCTGAAATTGAACCGCATAGACTAATAGTCATCTACGGCTTGATGAGCCAAATGATCGGCTACTACACTCCCTTTGATCGCTTCGAGAAGTGTACCGGATGTCATACTCGGTCAAGATCATCTGCCATCTTGCTATTCTTCCAGAGAGTGGTTTCTCAAATATGTATTTTATCGGATCCATCTTAGAAATCAACAAAGTAGTGTGAGTCAACATATCTGCCTTAGTCGGAGAGCAGCCCAGTTAAAGCGTTGCAAGTTTGAGAGTATCTTGTTTGGTAAACTTTTGCTAAGGTAGTATATTGCATGCTCTTTTCGACTGACTCGTGTTGCCCCAACACACACCCAATTGAGTTTTCTAACACCGCAAGTACATGATAAGAGGTCTTCCTTCGGGTGCATCGGATAGGAGGATTCTGTAGGTATTCCTTGATTTTGTCAAAAGCGATCTGGCAATCATCGTTCCATTCTACTACTTGATCTTTCATAAGTAACTTAAAGATTGGCTCACAAGTAGCAGTTAGATGTGCAATGAATCTGGCAATGTAATTCAATCGGCCCAAGAAACCTCGACTTCTCGGTGGGGTGGCATCTCTTGAATAGCTTTAACCTTGGCGGGGTCGACCTCAATTCCTTTACCACTGACAACAAACCCTATGAGTTTTCCGGATCTGACTCCAAAGGTGCACTTGTTAGGATTAAGTCTCAACCTGTACTTCTTCAATCAAATAGTTTCGCAAATGATCAAGATGTTCTTCTTCATCGTGATCGAGCTATCATGTCGCCAATGAATGTCGTGATGAATCATGTCATGAAATAATGTCACGCGATGGCGATCCGAACGGCATAACCTTTACCGAAGTGCCCCACCGTAACGAAAGTTGTCTTCTCCATGTCTTCGGAGCCATTTGATCCGATTGTAACCGGAGAAACCATCCATGAAGGAGAAAACCTTATGGTGGTGTTGTCAACCGTAACATCAATATGAGGAACGGAAATCGCTTTCGGACTCGCTTTGTTCGGATCTCGTAATCCACACACATTCTTTTTACCATCCTTCTTGGCACGGTATTTGCAACCCATTGTGGATAGGAAGTATAAGAAACCGGCGTTGAACGCTTCATAACTTCGGCTTTGATTTTCTCGACATCTCGGACGATGCGACAAACCTTCTGCTTCACCGAAAAACCTTTTTGTTCAATCGGCGTACCACAATATCAATGTCTAAACCCGCATGTCTTCGTATGACCAAGCAAAACCTTAATATAGTCTCGTAGCATCCGAACCAATCTCTTTAACACTTCTCAAGACCCGCTCCTATCTTGATCTCTTTTCTGTCTTCATCAATCCAAATTCACAACCTCAACTTGCTCTTCGTGGTGGTATAACTCGATCTTCTTGTAGTCGACAAGTTCTCCGGCACTTCACAATCTTCCTCACTTTCGCTTGGTAGATCGGATTATCAAGTCACATTTAGCAATAGCATAGCATTATCAACGAGATTCGAGTGATTCTGTATCACGGGTGTGTAAGAAACACATAGCTTTTTGAAGGGGTGATAAAGTAAAAGAAAGAAAACAACAATTGAATGCAAAAGTCCAACGATTTTATTGAATGAAAATATGCAAATGATGATAATAACCCTCACAAACGAGCCATGATTCCCAAGGCACTAGGCTTTAGAGTTTATTGTTCAAAACACGTAAAATACGAAAAGCAAAACAAAACAAGAGCAATTACTCTGTCTAAAGGAGATTGGTATGATGTCTTTCCAATTCCGAGCCCATTGTCCGAGTCCAGATCCACTTGTTGTCGTTGTCTTCTATAGCATGGATTCCACTGGCGATGCGAAAGGAAGTTGGCCTGCACGTTCGCGGCGTATCATCTTCTGACCCATGATGGTGAAGCCTAAACCAGTCTTGTCGGGTTTGAAAGGAAGATCATGGAGCTGACCCCAAATAGTACTACCTCCCTCTTCAACTGCATCTTGAGCATCCTTCAACGAGGCCATCCTAGGTGGAACTGGTGTAACTTCAGGAGTGACAGAAGAGTCAGCAGGCATGACCCTGGGGATTGTTTCAAAAGCTTGATAGGGAGTCTCAAAGAATTCGCCTTCCATCTCGAGATATCGGAATGACTGTAGATGATTGACCATATATTCTTCTTCACCACATACTGTAACAACCTTCCCTTTCACCGGGTACTTCAACTTCGATGGTAGAGGTAACGCGCCCCATGTATCCAAGGGCGTCCAAGTAGGCAAGAGTAAGCTGGACAGATGTCCATGACAAAGAAAGTGGAATCAAAAGTCTGGGAACCGACTTTAACAGGCAGAGTGAGCTCTCCAAGTACTGTTCGCTTAGAACCATCAAAAGCTCTCACAATTATATCACTGGGTCTCAGAACCAACCCTTCGATATCAAGTCGATCAAAAGCAGTCTTTGGTAGGATATTCAGAGCAGAACCAGTATCCACCAAAACATGAGATAATGTAACGCCCGTGCATTCAACAGAGATGTGCAAGGCTTTGTTGTGTTTCCTTCCGGTAGGAATCAAATCAGCATCAGAGAAGCCTAGGCCGTTGTTGGCAGCCAGGCTAGTAATACAAACTTCAAACTGGTCAGTAGTAGTGTCTTGCGGTACGTGAGCATTCTTTAGAAACTTCACCAAGGCGTTAGCATGAGCCTCAGAGCACAAGAGCAGAGCAAGCATGGAGATCTTGGACGGAGTTTGCCCTAACTGTTCCACCATATTGTAATCACTCTTCTTGATGATCTTCAGAATTTCCTCCATTTCTTATTTGGAGGTGTCTTCAGCAACTTCCTTTGGTACTTCTGGTTGAGCAGGATGAGTTACTGGTTCTTTCCCTCTAGCTTGGGGAATGGGTTGAATAGCTGGAATGCGAGCTGGAGTCGCGGTGTCATTTGGTGGAGAGATATCTGGAGAGAATACTCTTCCGGTTCGGGACACCTTACTTGATCCGGTGATGTTGTCAATGTCAGGAATGGTAGCTTCAACTGTAAAATCTTCAATGGTCAGAGGGTCTTGCTTGACGCCATGATAGTAAACATCAGCTCCATAATTCCAAGGGATAGCCTTGTCAGAGGAATATGGAACTGGTCTGGGAGAAGTAATGATGAGAGGTGCCACACTAGGCACAGGATCAGCAGAGGAGATTCTTATGGTGTTAACATCAGCATAGTCTTCTGGGAAATCGTCACCCCATCCGGTCACCTTAACATCTTCAATAGGAATCTTGTAGCTTTCAGGAACAGTGTACTTCACCATGTAATCGTACTTTCCACTTGGCTGTCCCAAGGTATCCCACACAGATGGTGCAGTTTCGTTCACATCTTCGATTTTCAGTTTAGACATATCTTCACACAGCTTCTGCACAGGTGGTTTTAGAAATAGTATCTCACGGTTATCCATCATGCACTGAACACGTCTTCTCAACCAAGCACAACTATCAGGTGCAGATGGGCATCAACGACAATTCTCTGGGCATCCTGGGTTAACACCGGCTTGTAGCAAATTCTTCTTAACAGTCATCAGAGGAATGGTCAAGTCATCTATGTTGAAAACATAAGTGTCATCGCCAACAGCATTGGAACTCTTGCCATGGTTAGGCATAGGCGCGTTGATCACATTCGGAGTCTCAACCGGAGGATCAAACTCAATCTACTTAGCTTCAATCATATCTTGAATCTTGTTCTTCAGAGCCCAACAGTCATCAGTGTTATGTCCAGGGCTATTGGAATGGTAAGCACACTTAGCATTAGGATTGTATCTTGGAGAGGAAGTGTTGATGTTTTGAGGAGGATCCCTCAAGGTGATCAGCTCTGCTTTTAACATATGTTGCAAGGCTTGCGACAATGGCATGTTGATCTTCGTAAACTGTCTTCGTGGCGCGTTCTGGCTACGCGCGTTGTCTCGCTGAGGTTGTGCTGATGTAGGATTGGAGATCACAACTGCCCCCACAGATTGAGCACGGTCGGTCTTGGCTCGGATTTTCTGACCATACACAGCATTAGTTTCTTTCTTACCACCAAAAGATCTCTTTGCAGCATTTGAAGATGTCTCTATCTGAATCTTTCCACTTTTGATACCAGCCTCAATACGCTCTCCTGTCAATATCAACTCGGTGAATCCGGCTGAAGAGTTTCCAATCAGATGATTGAAGAACGGGCCTGTCAGTGTTCCTATAAACATATCAACCAATTCCCTATTGGACAAGGGTGGTTGAACTCTGCCCGCTAGATCTCTCCATTTCTGAGCATACTCCTTAAACTTCTCATCACGACCCATAGACATGCTCTGTAGTTGCATGCGAGTGGGTGTCAATTCAGCATTGTACTCATACTGCTTGTAGAAAGCATCTGCTAAGTTACTCCATGTACGGATATGGTCATTCTCTAGCTGATAATACCATTCCAATTGAGTTCCGGACAAACTCTCTTGAAAATAGTGCATCCACAACTTTCTGTCATCAGTGTGGCGATTGATCTTCTGAACATAGGACTTCAAATGCAGCTTCGGACAAGAAATGCCATCATACTTGGCAAAAGTTGGAACATTAAACTTAGGAGGAATCACCACACCAGGGACAAGGCTCAGATCATCGAAATTCAACCCGGACATCTTCAGGTTTTCCACAGCATTCAGGTGGTCTTCAAGTTGTTTGTACTTGTCATCTTCATCAGAGTACTGGCTATGGTCAGAGCGATCTTCTCCCTCCTTCTTAGGCTCACGCTGGTCATCTTCATTACCCTCGACACTCCCCTCATTCTTGACACTTCCTTCAGAGAGCTCTATCCGACTGACCCTCTTAGGACCACCTTTGTAGCGTCTGCCCATGTTGAGAAGACCAACAACCTTCTTCTTTCTGTTGATGAGCTTCTTCAGATCTTCTTGGCCTTGGACCAAACTGGTGAACATCTATTGGAACTGAGCATTCTGAGCCTGGAGATCTTTGACAGATTGTTCAAGAGCCATTTCTGCTAAAATAAATAGCGAGAGAATGAGAAAACCAATCTTCAATGTACCTGTGATGCAATGTTATGCTATGATATGCAATGTTTATGCGAATGCAATGCAATGTTTTCAAGGTCCTTAGAGATTTAAATTTGTTAAACAAGCAATGAACAAACATTTATTAGTACTCTTTTTATTATTCTTTTTCTTTTTAAGTACAAAAGACAGTTCAAAACAAGAAAAGATATAAATCCTAAAGCTCTAAGTCTCCCATGGGCGCTTCCTCTTGGTGTCGAGGTAGGCGTTGATGTTCCGCTCCTCGTGAAGTAGCTTTGTCAACTCTAGTACCTTCTTCTCGCTTGCGTAACACTGAGCTTCAAAGGTATCCCTTTCTTCTTTAAGCTAAATCCAAGATCTCTTCAAGTCTTCAAAATCAGTAGGCATGTCAGGATGAAGAACAGTATAGGACTCGTCACCTATAGCAACAGGTTCCATAATTACTGGTAACACGGGCGTGAATGGCATCATGAGCTTTTGAGCTCGAGCTCGCACCCATTTTTGGTAAGGTTCCCAAGGAATGGAGTTCTGGTGCCCCAAAGTCTTGGTATCAGTCTTCTTTACCATGCCCCAAGCGTGTATGAACCTTCGTCGGTAATTCTGGAGATCATGGTTGTAGTCGAACACAATATCTTGGAGAATCATATCATGTGGACCATCTCTTCGGGCAAAACCAAACTGACGTAGAGCTAGAGAAGGGTTGTAAGTAATACCTCCCCTTATACCAAGTAGTGGTACATTAGGGAATTCTCCACAACGCTCGATGAAGGTGAAGTCCTTTTGAGAGAAAAGACTCCAACGAATATCTGAATGAGAGAGTGACATTAACCTTTGAGACCATCTCAACCTTTGTTCATTCTTCAAAACTGATGGAGGAAGGTGCGAAATAAACCACCTAGAAAGTAACGGTATGCAACACATGAGAGTTCCTTGTCTTTTGATAGTACGAGTGTGGAGAGAATGTAGGATGTCCCCAAGCAAAGTAGGCACAGGATTACGGGTAAGAAACAACTTGATGGCGTTGACATCTATGAATTGATCCGAGTTAGGGAACAGAACCAAACCATAGATTAGCAAGGCCACGACGTCTTCAAATGCATGGAAACTCATAACTTTGAGGAATTCTCGGGCTTTCTTAATTAAGAACTTGGAAAGTAAACCCTTAACTCCACTTCTAGTTTCCCAATTGGCTTCAATGTCTGAGCGCTTAAGATGTAAGGCTGATGCAATGTCTTCGTACTTAGGGACCTTTTCCAAACCGGTGAATGGCATTTGTTCAAGAATAGGTATCCCAAGTAGCTTAGAGAACTCTTCCAAGGTAGGAACCAACTGATAATCTGGGAATGTAAAGCAATGGTGTTTCGGATCAAAGAACTGAAATAGGACATGCATCATATCTTCTTCAAAACCGGAGGTAACCAAGTCTAGTAGATAACCATGTCTTTTGATGAACTGAACATGGTCGGGAATTTCTGAAACCAATTCTTTGAGCTGAGAAGGTATACCCATGAAGTTGATTCGGATAGTCTTTCTAGAAGCCATGATCCCTACAAAACAGAGCAAAGATAAATCCATAGGTCCTTGAAATAGTTAGAAATGATAGGCAATGCAAATGATGTCATGATGTCATGTTTAGCACACACAAACAATTCACACAATGAGCCTAGGTTTAAGGCTTGCATGAGGTATAGGCGATTACCCCACCAAAAGTTTGAGTTGGTTCATCCTGTCCTATAATGGTAACCGGGCTCTAGGAATCTCATATCATTGATCTTTCTCGTAGGCGTTTATTTCAATACGACTACCAAGTGGTCGACCGAAAATATCCCAAAAGTCGGATCTTAATGAGCGTAGCATCGAGTATCAGCCAACCTTAGTCTGCACCAAAGCCGGCCATCTCACTACCTTCTAATGGCCAAGATGGGTCAATTAAGGTTTTAAAAGTTTAGTTAGTGCTTGATGACACCACGCAGAAGCCAAATACTATCCTCAACTTGGGAATGAAGAGTATCAGTACATCCAAAGTGTCACACTAACGTAGCCATCATGTTGACTGTTTCGATATACGTCTAACGGTCGCGATGATTTATTGCTACTTACCTAAAAGGAAACCCGGATCCGGGTGTAGGATCCCCCAACAATATAATACCCAAGCTACCCTTAAATATAAAGCAAGCAAGTCAAACAAAAAGCAATAAAGGTGATTTAGAAATCCTTAAGGCATTCTCTCTTTTTAGGGTGTCTCCCTGGCAGAGTCGCCAGTTCTGTAACACGGTGAACTGACTTTGTAGGATTTTGTATCGCAAATGTGCAGATAGCAAGAGTCGCCACCGACTTTTCTTTTATCCAATTAAGGGAAGGTAAAAAGTATAGAAAAAGACCTTCGTTAGATTCTGAGTAAGGGAGAAGGTTATGAAAAGGGAAGGTATTAGCACCCATTTCCATCCGTAGTTATCTACGGGCTCTTAGTTGCTCTTAGATCACCTTAAAAATTGTGCTTTCTTGTGTGTTTGACAAAAACGTTTTGAAAAGGCATTTCGCTTTGACTTTGTAATGATTCATGTAGGAATGTATACAAAGTGTTCGGAAATGTTTAGTTTTGAAAAGAGTTTGAACTTTGACAAAAGTGTGTGGTGTGAAAAATATTTTGATAGAGCAAGCAACTAAAAGTCTTATTACCTACTCAGAATGGTCGTTTTCGTGCATTTTACGTTCCTTTAGAATAGTGCTATCCATACCATTAGTTGGTAGGTAACTCTATTTGTTGGATGTGAACGGGACATTCGAAGGGACATCGGATGGTCATCGAAAATAACTTGTAGGAAGTATCCTAGCACATTCGAAGGGACTATCATCATTTTTCGTAGGCGACAATCGAGGGTCAAGATCATGTATTCGGAGGCGACATCGTGGGTCTTATGATCTTTGTATCGAAGGGACTATGATGATTTGTTTTGAAGGCAACGGTGCTAGAATACCTCTACGTTCGAGGGACGTGACCATTTGTATTCGTAAAGGCAACGAGAGAGAATTACCCTAAGGGGTGCATGTGTGAAAAGAGTGTGTTGATTCAGATTCATGTTATCTTGAAAATTAAGAGTGAGCTATGTCCAATTTTATCTTGCCATACACGCCTAATTACTAACAGTTTATAAGGTGCGGAAATTAAAATCCGGAAGTATAAAGTGCGGAAAGCTAAATCCTACGCTATTACATGGCTTTGGGGCAGATACATAATTTAAAAAATGCGGAAAATAAAATGTCCTAATTAAACTATTACATCCCATAAGCAATTACATTATTGGAAAAAAGAAAACGATAAAAAGAAATCGTCCGAAACGAGATAACCTGTGAAAAGATGAATATTTCATGAGAAAAATATTTCATGCTGGAAATAACATTAATATGCTAAAATAATTTTTTTGGATTTTTTGGAGGTAATTTAATTATTAAAAATCAATTAAATGTGATTTAAATGATAAATTAACAATTAAATTAAATATGCATGCAAAATAATATTTTTTTGATTTTATAAATTAAATAAACATTTTCTGGAAATAATGCAAAAAAGAAAAATATTTTTTGATGTTTTTTAATGCATGATAAAAATATTGGAATAAATTAAAATGAATGCAAAATATTAAATAAAAAAATAAAATAGAAAAATATGAAAATAATTGAGTTTGTAAATTGAAAATGCAAAACCGGTCCTGGCATGGTTCGAACAGGGTACCCTTGAGAGCATCTTCTACATGCCACGCCTTAACCACTAGGCCAAGTGACATCTGGTGTTTGAAAGGTGAATAACAATGGAATATAAACGATGACGCGTCAGGGATGGGTTTGAAAAACAAGTCAGCATGCGTGGACCCCATTGTTTATGAATGAGCGAATCAGAACACTCAATCGCCACGCCACCGAGTCACTGTCAACGGCGCGGAGCCCTAGCTCGGTCGCCTTCTCCGCCAACTGAAATCAAAGCTTGCAAAATACGCGAAATAAATGGATAAAAGGTACCCTACCCCCCTAAATCGAGGGCTGCGAACATGATGGTGAGGTTCTCTTGCCCTGAATCGTCCTGGATAAGCCGGTTCGAAGCTTTCCAGTTTTTGAACCCTAACAATGGCAATATGAATTCTGGACGTGCAAGCTTACATGTAATGATTCAAATGTATTCTAATGGATGTCCTGAGTACAAATATGCAAACAAACACGATTAAAAACGCATGAATCGAAGAAACCAAAATTGAGAAAAATACCAAATCGGAGCAATCTATATATCGAGTTCTGGGCAGTCTTGGCTTCAAGTAAGGATTGCTTTTGCTTGCTGGGAACCTCAGGACCAAGATTGGATGGTTGGTTTTGGCTGAGAAGGGTTGCAAATCAAAATTCGATTTTCACCAATTCTTGAGAAAATTTGCCAAAGTTTGGGTTGTTGTAAGGGCTAGGGTTTCGTGTCTCTTGCTGTGTGTAATGCTGGGTATTTATAGAGTGATTTGGGATGGCAAAGAGAGTGAAAAAAATATTTGATCTTGAATGTGCATTTATTTCTTTTCAAATAAAATCAAATTTTGGAAAAAATTTGATTTTCCTTCCATGTAAGAGGCTAGCACGAATTTGGCAATTGTTATGGGCTATCTTGGACCTCAAGTATGATATAAAATCACTCTTCTTGAAAAAATATCTTATTTTCATATTTTATATAATTTAATTTTGAATTAAATGGTTTAAAATTCAAAAAATAAATTAATAAAATAGAAAAATGCCATGGCCAAGCATTTATGAGTCACAAATAATGTCATGAACAAGTTTGGATCAAAAGATTATAGGCCCATTTGGAAAATTTTGCATTTTGACCAATACCTCCTTTTGTGCAATTGTCCAAAATTGTCTAACTTCTGAATAGTGTATCTTGCTCAATTTTCCACATTTTTTAGTGTTCTTGGACTGTTTGGAAAGCTCTAAGAGTCCTCTAACCAACCTCTTTGGTTTCATCTCAATTGGAGTTTCCATGCTCAATATATCCTCAAAACAAAATGTTGACTTTTTGTTGACTTTGAAAAGGACCTGTAATGTTTTGATCCATACCTTCCAAATGAAGCATTTTTGAACATTCTTGTGAGACATGAAGTTGTAGAGAATTGAATTTCCCTCAAAACAAGAGGTGGTGGAAAAATTTCTGAGAAAGTATGAAGAAGTTATGATCAGTCAAAGTTTGGTTGACTTTTCACTGAGAAACCCTAATTTAGAAAGTTTGACTTTTGAACAAATCTTGAGTTTTCTTGATGAATCATGATCAACCCTTGATCAAATGATGAATTTAACTTCAAAATGAGGATGTTGACCAAAAATTATGAAGTTTGGCTGTATGTTGACCACAGTTGACTTTTTGTCCAATACAACTGATTTTCAACCATCTGAGCAACTGTCTGGGGAAATTTGACTTGTGAGGCTTGAAACTTGACATGGAGAATCTTTGAAGCATATGAGGAGGCATGAAGACCATTGGAGGTGTTGAGAACCCATCTTGATCTGAGAATTGTCAAACCCTAGTTTGGGTTGATTGTCTAGGAGAGGGTTTGTCTGATCAACCCTTGAAGAATCCTTGAGCATGGATGTATGAAATATCTTGAGATGATGGAGGGAAAATTTTGGGGTATGACACAAGGTTTGGATTTTTTGGAATCATCAAGAATCACCCAAGCACTTGAGGTAAGGGGTTTGATTTTCCATTCCATATAGTTAGGGTTTGATAGATATATTTTGGATTTAGGAAAATTTGGTATTTGATTCATGAGTTTTGGGTTGAGTGATTGTTGAAATAACTTATAAAGGTTGAGTTGGGAGTATGGATTGTGGGTGTTTTATTGCTAGCTTGTAGGAAATAGAAGTTATAAAATGGAAATGAAGGAAACTGTAAAAAGAAAAACCAGAAAAATAACACAGACAATATAACAGGGAAGAAGATGAATGAATGGGGATGGAAGACATGGGAGGCGCCCACATCACCATGAGGGGCGGCCTTCCCATGCCCCTAGGCGCCCGCCTCCCCCCTTAGGGATCCCTAGGGCGTCCGTCTCATGTGGGTAGAGGGTGTGCAACGAAATTTTCTGTTTTCCAGTTTTTCTGTATGTTGAACTTTTGTTTTCTGCATAATGGTATTCCTGCATAATTATGCAGTTAGCCTCTGTTTGTTCCAATTTACTTAATTCTTCATACTACTAGTTAGAATTAAGAAAATAAAATTAGGACATAACTTAGCCGATTAAATTTAGAACCCGATTATGTTCCGATTTTCCGATTTCGGTAATTTCGGCAACGAAGCAAGTTGCTCCGAATTCAACAAAAATTAATGTAGAACGTAGTGGTGAGGTTAGCTTTTCAAAATTACAAGTTTTTACAAAACGACCCGAAATAGGCCAAATTACGGTTTAATTGAATCGGATTGCGTTTTAGTCGATTTAAGGCACGTATGGACAATCCGATTGCGATGTTGACGATTATGATTAATACCGGTTATTAGGAATGACTTTCGCGACGATTATTGGCGTTTGACTATTTTTCCGTATTTGGAATTTGGTGAATAAATTGATAATGATGTGGTGTGATTAAACATGATGTTTGTGACGGTGTATTTATTAACGAATACTGGATGACATGCGATGCGATGATATGTTTATCTTGATGTGGATGAATATGGCGACGTGGACTTTATGTCAATTTTGATGAGCGATGATGATGTTTTTGTTGTGTTGTTTTTATTGTCGATTCACATACATTGCATTGGCGACGAGGGCTTTTATGCTAAGCGACGAGGGCTTTTATGCCAAGCGAAGATGGGCTTTATGCCAAATGTTCCTAAGTATGGACAAAGCGACGGGAACCACATGCATAACATAGTCGTGTCTCATGGAGTCGGTTATGTTTATGATTTAGTTGTTTGGCGTTGGGTTTTAATTGATGGATTATGTGGAATTGCGATGATATATGATGCTTTGTTTGGTGATGATCTTTATGATGAACATGAAATGAATATGACGTGATAATTTCATGATAACTATGCGATGAATATAAATGATGAGTTTTGCGATGATTTGACTTTGATGAAATGCTTAATGCAAATATGATGTGATGATGTTTGTGACGATGGGCTTTTATGCCAAAAGCGACGATGGGCTTTAGCCAATTTGTGATGATTTTGTTTATGTTGTGTTGTTATATTTGATTGGCCTGAAAACTATGGCAACCAGGACAGCCTTGATGGCAACCATGATGGGAGTTATACTCTAAGGTTTGTTGCTTATGTTATTAGTATTGTTTGATGTTGTTGTTTATGATTGCCGTGTTGATTAGTGACGTATTGACTTGTGATGATTTCGTGGTGATGAAAATTTATGTGTTGTTGTGATGATTTATGTCGATGAGGTTATGGCGATAAAGTAGTGATTATACACATTATAATGACGATTAAAGTAAGTGAGATTTGGATATGTGTTGGAATGCACTTATTAATCTATATCTTTTATGATTCCAAAACTATATATATGTTATCATGCCTTTAATTATATGTTTTGGAGTATCTCACTCTTTACTTGTTTCGCTGTTACCTTTATACTGGTAACGTGCAGGTTATGAAGACAGAGTTTATAGCTGCTGTTAGTCGAGTCGGTGTCGCTCTGATACGTAGCACTCGGGGGAATATTTGTGTTGTCTTGTTGTTGTTCTTTTGTTGTTACCTCCTTGTGAATAAGAATCATACTTTATGAAAACATGATTTGATGAGGAAGTTTAATAAAGAAGATGTTTTGATTTTTAAGAATCAATTTATGATTTCCGATGCTATGTATCCAAGATTTTTACTTTAAAGCAAACTATTTAAAGTAATTTGGTTTTGAAGGTGTGACGCCTCAGTATTGAAATTATGAAATTTTAAATTACTCTAATTTTTGCATATAAAACCTTGGGTAATATTGGGGTGTTACAGTACACACTTATCACGTACTAAGGGATAAACAACATTAGTCAACACTGGCCGGACAGACCGACCTGCTCTGATACAACTAATTTAACACCCCATTTCTACCCCAAATAATTAAAAGGAAATCATAGTGCAAAATTTTCAACAAACATATGAGATGTCGCATTTTCAACTTATAACAACTTCATATAACCACAATTAATTCAGATACATAACACTGGTTCGGATAAACTGATAAGGACCTGATTTATTCTTTTGAAAACAAAACAGTTTTTATTAATTAGCGGTTTCACATAATTCAACTTATAATGACATAACCTCATGTCTAACTCAAAACAACTTTAATATAACGATTCTTTAATAACAACAACTTAAGATTCAACTACCAAAACAATAACAATAATTAAACGACAATCGTTCATCCCCCCGAGTGCTACGTATCAGAGCAACCAAACCTACTTGGACTAACAACAACTAATTCCTCAATTCTCGAATACCTACACGTTACGAGTATAAAGGCAACAGCGAAACAAATGTATATCTAACGATATAATTGAATGCATGATAAACAATATATTAGACCAGATTATATAGAATCACCAGTTTTCAACTTATGATAACAATTATAACAAAAGAATCAGCAATAGTTATATCATAACAACAACAATTATATCACAACAACATTTCCAACACAACATAACAACTATTTCACAACTTATGAATAACGACAAAAACTTAAATCAATCGACACAACTATAATTATGCAACTTCAAATGCAACTCAATTGTGCATATAAATATGGTATCATTGGAGTAAAACTCCCAACTTAGAAATCTGCCAGTTTACAGAGGCATCAACAAGGCATAAACCTTCAACTTAATATTTTGCCAATCCAGGCCAACATGGTGTCAATCCAGGCCAACTTAATAATGCAATGAATGTCACGCGACCTCAACTTCAACAACAAAATCATGACAACGCAACAACAACAACATAAGAACTAGTCAACCGTAATTCAACATTGGCTAAAAGCCTACGACTTACTAACAATTCAACATTTGGCTAAAAGCCTACAACTTAATATTTGCCCATAAATATAGGCAATACAATAACATCATCACCAACATCATAAATGTCATGCAATAGTATTACATCATAACAGCATTATAGACTTCTTTACAATAACGACATAATAGCAATATAACAACAACATAACAACAACTTAATAGCAGCAACAACGTGCAACAACAAGAACACCCGGTTCAACAATTACCCAACAGTACACACGGAAAACCCCATAGATTCATCAAAAGTTCACCTACTGTGTTTGGAAATATT
Organism: Vicia sativa; assembly: GCA_021764765.1. NCBI lineage: Eukaryota > Viridiplantae > Streptophyta > Magnoliopsida > Fabales > Fabaceae > Vicia > Vicia sativa. Next base: position 149,614,918 of record CM038793.1, on the reverse strand, counting down.
TTTATAAGATAGATCATAATTTTAGCTTTCCAACGGTCCAAATGGCACTTAAATCAGAGTTGCAGTTGCAAAGATATGACCAAAATAGTTTTCAAAGGTATTTTTCATTTTTCATACAGTATGTATCGATGCATAAGCCCATGTGTCGACTCATCCCTTAAGATTTTCAATTTTCCAAACAGCATGTATCGATGCATAAGTCGTATGTGCCGATTCATCCCTTAAATTTTCAATTTTTCAAACCGCATGTATCGACTCATAGCTGTATGTTTCGACACATACATCATTGCAGATTCTGTTTCTCAAGATTTTAACACCATGTGTCAACCCATAGCTATTTGTATTGATGCATACTGAATTTAAACTTCTATTTTTAAAACTCAGTACAGTATGTATTGATACATGGCCGCTTGTGTCGACACATGTTGCGTAAAAATGCCCAAATAACAGTTTCAGCAACCCAGTTCCATGTATAGCTTTGATTTAAGGTCCCAACACCCCATACATCTCAATCCCAACATCCTAACAGTCCATAACAGCACGTCATGGTTAATTACACACAAATTCATTCATAAATTTTCATGGATTATCAAGCATTAATTTGGGATTTCCAACAACAACAATCGGAACACCAAAACAAGGGAAAATCTATAAACCTCATCCCACATATCATCCATCATGTATCCCATTATAGAGTTAGAACTCCGCCCTTACCTCTTTGGATTGATGGCAGCTATAAACCTTGATCGGATTTATGGAACTTTGGCTCTAGCACTTCCTTTGCTCTTGCCTCCTTCTCCAAAACCCTATTCCTCTTTCTCTTCTTCATGCTACTAGTAACTACTACCACTTCTTATTTTATTTATATATCTTACTAACTTATCTTAATGGGCCTAACAAATAACACCCCCTATTTTGCTATTTCTCACTTACAACTTACCCCAACTAATTTAATTAACATAGTCCATTATTAATAATAATATTATCTCTAATATTATTTCTTCAACGTAATCAACTTTATTAATTCTCTGACTAACCGAATAAAATCCGACTTTAACTTAATAATTCAAATATGTTTCTCAAAATAATACCGATAAATCCGATTGATTCTCGAACTTCGAGTAAATCCAATAATTAAATCCTTAAATAATTTGATTAACCAATTAATTAAATTCGGGGTGTTACAATAGGCGCATGTCAGGGAGATTATTTAGGAATAATGTGCATATTTAATTTTTTTTTTATTAAAAACAATTTTGAAGACTTTTTAGGAAACTTTAAAAAGATTTGTTCCTATTTTTATATGAAGATCTTGCAGCTGATTTAAAAAGTGAAGATTGAATTTGATTTGAAGAGTCCAAACTCATTCTGCAAGATTCTATATATAAGGACTTGATATGACCTAAAATAGAAAGCATTCACAAAGAAGAAATTGTGTGTGCAACATAAGGATTAGCGTTTTGGGAGTATTTTAGGCTTTTAGTGTTTGTGTTTTTTGTATGTCACTCATGTATCTTTTTATGCATTTAGTAGACTGATTGTTGTTTTTTTATCAAGAGATTGTTCTCACTCGTGAGCTTTTAAGCAAAGAGTTAAGTATTGTTCTTAGTTTAAGCTTTTAAGCAAAACTAAATATTGCTTATTGAAAGTGTAATCTTATTTTTGGCTTTAAGTCTAGTCACAAGGTTTGTGGTTGTAGGTATATCACTGCGATGATTGGAAGGGAGAGGGGGTCTCATATCTAGTAGTTTTTAGGTAGAAGTTGCACAAGGTTGTGATTAGGCGAGAAGTTGTAAATTAGGGTTGATTTAGCTTTGAACAAATACTATCATAGTGAATTTCCTTCCTGGATAGGTAGCCCCTAGAGTAGATGATGTTGCACCAAACTGGGTTAATTGATTGTATTATTTAAATTTCTACAATTTATCTTTATGCGCAATCAACAGCTTTAGCAAGTTTTCTGTCAACAGATGTCATAACATCTTTTTTGACATTGCGTGGTGTTGGGACATCATTCTGAACATCTATATTTGAATTTCCAGAATTTCATTAATAAGCTTGGAATTTAAGTGAGATGCCTCGTTTTGAATATGTGAAACAAAACATAAAAGATTCTTCTTTTCATTCTCCAATTCAAATATGATCTTCCTATGTTCTTATACTATCATAAGACTTTCTTCACACATGTAACATGTGTCCTTATGGGATATATCAAGGTCTTCATAGAGGACATTTTCATCATAATATTTTACTTCATCTTCCCATCTGCAAGAGAGAGCCATCACAATTTTGGTAGTCTTTGGGTTAGCCTCTTCTTCTGACTCATCATCATCAGACCAAGATACAGTGAAGCCCTTTTATGCTTCTTGAGAAAGTTGGCACATTTTGGCCTAATATGACCAAAAATTTCACATTCATAACATTGAATACATTTTCTTGGATTTTACTTGTATTCAGTTTTGGTTTTCTTTTGAGCATCACAGTTATTACTGATGTTAGATAAGATACTCTGAACATTTGGTCTTCCTCTTCTATCCATTCTCTTCAGTATTATATTGAATTGTTTGCCAAGTAACACTATAGTATTGGACAGACCTTCATTTGTATCTAGATCAGCTTGGCCTTCTTCATCTTTAGCATTGAAAACAAAAGTTATGCTCATATTCTTTTTCTCATACTTATCATTAATAGTTGATTCAAAAGTTTGAAGTGAGCCAACAAGTTCATCGACCCTCATGTTGCTGATGTCATGAGACTCTTATATGGTTGTCACCTTCGTGTCAAATTTACTAGGTAGAGACCTAAAAATCTTTCTAACAAGCTTTTCTTCTAACATTTTATCTCCCAAAGCACTAGATGCATTAGCTATTTCAAGAATCTTTATATGATATTCTTGGATGGTCTCATCATCATCCATCTTTAGATTCTCAAATTTATAAGTGACAAGCTGAAGTCTTGACATTTTTACTTTAGATGTACCTTCATGAGTTGTTTTGAGAATTACCCAAGCATCCTTGGCTATAGAACGGGTGTTAATCAACTTGAACACATTCTTGTCAATTTCATTGAATAAAGCATTCAAGACCTTTAAATTTCCAAGAGTTAATTTATCATCCTTATCATTCCAATCTTCCTTTGGCTTTAAATACACATTTCCATCTTTGTCCTTATTAACAGGATGCTCCCACCTTTTCTAAACATCCTTCCAAGCTTTGTTGTCCATGGACTTCAAAAAAGCCATCATTCTAACTTTCCACCAATCATAATTGAAACCATCTAACAAAGGTAGTTTGTTGTTGTATCCTCTTTCTCTATCCATAGTACCACAAAATATTCTCTCTAGAGCTCACCTAATAACCAAAACAGGGTGTCTGCTCTAATGTTAATTGAAATTCTAGCACTTGCAATACATATGTCAAGACTAATATCTCAACACAAAAACACAATGTTCAGACAGATGTTATGACATCATTTGTTGACAAAAACTAAATCTTGTGTAGAAAAATAAATTGTAGAAATTTAAATAACACAATTAATTGTTAACCGAGTTCGGTGCTACGTCACCTACTCTGAGGGCTACTAAGCCAGAAAGAAAATCTACTATGATAATATTAGTTCAAAGCCTAAACAATCCCAGTTTACAATTTCTCTCGTAATCACTACCTTGAGCAAGTTCTACCGAGGAATATCCTAGACTTAAAGAACCAAATAGAATATTACACTTCAAATAAACAATACTTAGTTTTGCTTAAAAGTTTCAACCAAGAACAATACTCAACTATTTGCTTAAAGGCTCATGAGTGAGAACACTAGCTTGATAAACTATCAAGTAACAAGCAGTCTACCTTAATGTATCAAAAGAGACATGAACGACAACTTAAAAGACTCTGAAAACCCTAATCCTTATGTTGCACCCACGGTTTCTTCAACTTGAATGCTTGTTATTAGGTCAAGTCAGTCCTTATTTATACTCTTGCATAATGGGCTTGGACTCTTCAAATCAAATTCAATCTTTACTTTTTCAATCAGCTGCAAGATCTTTACATAAAAATAGGATCAAATCTTCAAGATTTCCTAAGATCCTTTTAAGGAATCAAAACAAATATGCACTTATTCTTAATATATCCTTGATTTATTGTGCCTGTATGAGTACCAGAATATCATGTTTTTCAATCAAATCTTCTAGAAAACAAAACAACGGCGTCTGCTGCATAAAAGGCCAAGATATGATGACTGTTGGCTCAACATCTGTCTGATAAGCATGATAGTAGAACTGCCATGACAGTCGCTTAAGATGATGTGATATTTTACCCAACATCAGTCCAGAACCATGTTTTAGCAAAGTTAATGTGAAACCTAAAACCATGGATTTAACAGTTAATGTATTATGTTGTGGAATACAAATTATTTTTTATTATGTCTCTTTATTGATTTTTTCTGCTTCTATTTTTGTTTTTTGATATCAGGGAAGTTACCAGAAATACATCTCTGGTATAACTAAAGGTAGTTCCGAAAATACATTTTTGGTACGTACTCTATACGCATATATGATTTATGTGGTCCATAATATTTTCCCACTAATATAAATAGCCTCATTCCTTATATTGTTTCATACCAACACACACAAAAACAAAATGAGCATCATTTGATATGTTGGAAATGTTCACTTTACAAACAATATACCATCACGAGAGTTTAAGATCATCGGTTACACCCCTCTTGAATATTTGCAATACATGTTGCAAGAACTTATACCATATGGCAACAATCGAAAAAATGTGAAGACTGTTCATCATCCATTAACTACGAAAGGAAGCTTCGGTTCATCAACCATGAGCTAAAAACGATCTATAGGCTATGTGAAGAATTTTTTTCTTAGAATCAAAAGTTTTTCTCAATGTTGAAATGTAACGTATAATCCATGTTTAAACCCCTTATGTATTGCTTATTTTATGATATCAATGAAATTTATATTTTGAGAAGTTGGTGTTCTTCATTTTTATTTTATAGGTTAAGAAATTTCCAAAATTTTATAGCTTATATACTCTAGCCCATTTTGACATCTCCATTCATAAGTCACAATTATTAACAAAATTACATATTTAACCCAGTTTAAATACTTTAGTTAAAATCAATTTTAACTTTTAAAAAATACAATTTTACTTATAATAGTTAGCAGAGAGAATATAATAAAAACAGCAATTGAAGGGTACATTTTCCTTACTAGAACTAAACTTGTTTTAGAACGGTATATAATCAAGTAAAAACTTGTGCTCAGTTGCAAATGGCACAAAGTTATTTTCAATTTCAACACTGCGCAAAGTTATTCTTTCTTACCATGTCAATTTTATATTTCATGAAGAGAAAAAAACCAAACAAATCTTTTATTGAGCTACATCCAAGAAAATTATCCTAACTACGGCAATTTAGCAACTCACGGTGACACAGCACATGCATTACTAACCACCTTCTCTCTCTACATGAATGCGCCAAATAAGACAGGCAAATATAAAAAATTTGGCGTTCTTAATTTAGCACAGCCAAAAACGTTTTGCTGTTTTTAACCACTAACTAACAGAATTTAATAACTGATGAATAAAATACGCTACAACGCTTTTCAATAGAAATTTCATCCTAAAACTATTTAATTTAATAAAACATGAGAACCGTAGACCAAACAAGAGAGCACAATCTGGCCAGTCATTATGCTGTCTTCACTTTTCTAGAAGGAGGCCGCCGAAATAAACTGATTAGATCATCAAGACCCTGCCCAATCAACAACACTAAGATTAAATGCACGCAAACAAACTAGATATCTGAAGTTTGCAGAGATGTTGGTTGTTAATAAATAGATACCCTAGTAGTGATGACCAAGAAACTGAAGAGGACGATTAAATATGATCCCAACACTAGAAGCAACAGCAAGTCAAATGTGACACTGGCAACCTGTAAAACAATAAACACTTCTTTTAGACATGAAACAAGGACTATTTAACTTCGAAGCCAAAAGTATCTGAAAAATATGTTGCACCTGCAAGTAACTGAAAAACACAAACTACAAACTGAAGATTGTCTAAGCAAAATTCTGTCAAAGGTCCTTTTATGTTTGATTCAGGTTCTCTAAATGAGGAAAGAGAACAAGCAAATGGCTTATCTTTGAATACATAATAATGCACACCGCACACCGAAAATAACTTCAAATACCTGATATATGTTCAACTTTGCTGAAGTTGAATCATAGAAAGTGAACATCCCATCTAGTATTTCTCTTTGCACATTGACTTCATCTGTATGATCTTCTAATTCCTATAAACATGCAGAATACTTGGGTGAGTATACTAGAACTAACAACAAGATTGCTTCAATCGGATATCAAAGAAATTAAGAACTAGGCACTCTCAACTCAAATTCTTCTTTTCGAAGAAGCAAAACTTATATGCTCTCCGTCTCTTATTATATAACCTCCATAGTATTAGGAAGAGTGGTTGTAGTAATAAATTTGTCAATGTGTTGCATTACAAAAGAACTATAATCCCATGTTGCTGCAATCATTTCCCTTAACTGGCCTACCCGCAACCATATTCATCCTAATAGACTTTTTTCATCTTAATGGACTTAAACCTTCACTTGAAACAGATGTAAAAGATATGATAAATTTACATATTCTAATAATACCTTTTTCAATGCCGTAATAAAAGGATCGTCTTTTGATAAAAATGGTGCAACTCGAGGTGTTTGCGCCAAAACATCTAACCATGACCTAACATAAGAAGGATTTACAGCCAAGTTACTGTTGTCTGCAAAAATCTGTACGTTCTTTCCTTCATGCCCATATATATGCTTCTGCAGAATACAGTTCAATCAAAAGAGACTGTTTAAAGAAAGAAACTTGGATTTTCATGAAAAATATATGAATCTTCTTGGGGCGGAAATGTCCCGTCATAGAATACTGCATATACAATACACATTTTTTCCGAGAAATTCTTCAAAATGAAATGACACTAAAGAATGTTGATAGTTTATGTTGTTCAACTAAATTACTATCACCTTGGCAAATAAGACAGGTAGCAATAGCCAAAAGAAATAGGAATAAATCAAGAAAAGATAACCTTCATTAAGGCATCAAAGTAACTAACATAAGCATGTCAAATACAAAAACTATTTTTATGATTAAACACCATCAATCATAAGTATAACCATGACATTAGCAATAGCATTCCTCATAATTAAATAGAATCAAATACCATGAGTGGCAGATTCTGTGATGTCTGAACAAATAAAAGGATCTCATTAACTAACCTTAATACATTGCTACAATAAAAATATAATAAACATCATACCATAAATGAATCAGTATTAACAATAAGAGTAGGTAGTGCCACACACCGTAACAATTAGCTAAAATTTTGCTTAATTCAAGGTTGTCTGTTGGACAAAACAAATTGGCATGGCCATAATCCATCAAAGACTGGACAAAAAAAAAGCTAAATCATTCTGGCAGGGCCACTACTAGTGCTACCATGTCTGCAACAAAATGCAGACAGAAGTTGAAATATGAAGGATGAAGGCTACACCAATTAAGTACATGCATAAAAAAAATATCCACCAAGCAATCTCATTCAATTGCATTAACCCAATGAATAAATAATTGTTACTACTGGAGAATAATATAATCATCATACCAACTTTTACAAAATTTAGTGAATAATAATAACTATTTTCCAAACAAAATTACAAGGACATGTTAGATCATTTTTGTGCAACATTTAATCTCTTTCTGAGGTAAAATTACTCTTACCGCAAGAGACTCTGCAATTAGTTTCACACTTCTGACAATTGCTGCTTCATTGACAAATTTCCTGTAGAATGAAGCTCTCAGCAAACAGGCATAGATATTAGAAAATACTGGTATTTAAGTCCAGAGATGAACCTGCCATCAAGCAAACCACCAGTGCTCTCTAGCAATTCAGGTGCTGAAGAGAGTTCAGAGAGGGTAGCAGCCGTAACTCTCAGCCTTGAAAACTGTTCATGCTCCCAAGCTACCTACATCAGATGTCTAGCTTTAATACCCAGCTTTAGAAGTAGTAGTTAGACAAATATAGGAAGTACGTGCTTGTATCAAGAAATATATTTCGATAAAATATGACACGCAAGCTGATATAATTAGAGGAAGGAAATGACAACCAATAGGAAGATGTATAATCAATAGTATATCATTAAAAGTAGACAGAACTATGCCAGGGGTCCTTTAATTTAATTTAAAGTATCAAACATGTGTTTAATCTTTTTCTAGTCCTTTCTCCATGTAAGGTTAGTAAAATTCATTTTTCATCTATGAATGCTACCAAAAGTCTTGCTTGACCGTTCTAAAAAGGTAAATTATATCTTCGATTCATCATGATAACATCTAAATTACATCATGATGATTGTTACAATATCTAATCCATCAAATTAACATGAGCTCTAATTTTTATGTAAGATTGTGATTTCGTTGTTGTTAGTGAGGGTTTAATTGAGAGGTGCTGAGTGGTGAAATACTCTACAGTATATCATTCAATGAACGTCGTGTGCTTAAATATGTAACACGAGGGAACTAAAAATGAATATTAATTAAACAATGTGAACATTTTTAAAGAGAATAGACAATTTAAAAGAAAAAACTATGAAGGACTTGTTTGGAATTTTAAATTAAGTTGAAGGACCCTAAATGTAGTTTGGCCTCAAAAACATTTATTTCAAGAACCAAGTCTCAAAGATCTCATGAATTCAGCAAAGAATAGAAATGAAGAGAATGATTTGATTTCAGTAGTATAACATAGTTCCAAATTTCTTTGATAAATGTGCAAACCATATGAGATAAGTGTCCAGTTCACGGTACTAAATGAGTGGGACAGTGATCTAATTTTTCTTTAAAATACTGCCACGTGAGAATGAATGGAAGCTAAATATAAAATGTCAGAGCTATTCTAGTAAAATTGCGAGAGTTTATCACATACTCGAGGATTTGAAATATTTATTTTCTTATGCTTCAGATTAACTTGGACACCCAACTCTTCTGCGACACTTGAAAAATCCTACACCAATATTTTCCATCGAAAAAGTCAGTAAATAAAATATGCAAGTTAATCCATTTATTTTAGTAAAGCCCCCACAACTGGGACAGTCACTTACTTCTAGAATTTGCTTAATAAAGGCATTTTCCGGAGGTTTAGATACATGAATCCATAATTCATTTTCCCAAGAACCAATAGTATCTAAGCATATCGCATAGTCAATGGTCTCACGCAGACGTTGATCAAAGCTCTGAAGCCACTGAAAAATACAAAACTATTAGTGACAAGAATCATAGCATCGAGAAATGCTGACATGTAACAAACTTGTCAGACAATAAAACAAACTTTCATATTGGAAATATCACCTTACGGGTTCCGTTGTAGTTGTAAGGCCCACCAGACGTCAGTCCAAATAACAAATTGTATTGTCCTCTTGTCTTCGGATTAGAATATAAAAGTGAAAACAATCTAGCAACTTCGAGAAGAGCCACAATGCCACTTCCATTACTATCACTTCCCACTGATAATGCCTAAAATTACAGATGTTTTAACCCGAGCATGAAGGTCATTTGGTATAGCTGTATAGATGAAATTAAAAACAACATACCGGTGCAGCCCCGAAGGTGTCATATGATGCCACTATCGCAATGGTTGGTAATTGATGTGAATCACCATCTGTCTTCAGCCCTGACAACCATCCCTGCAACCATATAAAAGATATCTATAATTCACACAAGTTATATCCAAAACACACCAATTTAAAAACCCTTGTGAATGCAAAGATATTGGTAATAATACATATCTTCATCTGTTACATTTTATCAAGCATAAGCTATATGTTTTCCAGGTTTAAATTATAACATAAACCATAGCCGGACATTCAACATTAATTGTTAAACTGCAACTTGCACAAGCTATCGAAGATGATAACAAAAAAGGAAACAAGAATTTAAGAAAGTATAAAAATAAGCAGGCCTGCATAATGAAGAAGTGCTCACTTACTCAAGAGGAGAAAAACAATAGGGAGAAAATAAAATGCCTTTGAGTGACAACTTAGGAATGTTTGATAAGTTGTAGACTTGAAGAAGTGCCGAATTGAGACTTCACAGTCAAGCAGTTCAATATTTAGTCAGGTTACTTGTATTATAGGTCTACAACATATCGAACATGCCTAAGTTGACACTAAAATGCATTAAGAAAATAAAATTACTACCAAAATCCAGGAAAAAGAATATGACATGTACCGGATTATCCTATTAAGTATTTCCTGTATTAGCCTAAACATGCAGCTAACTGTTGCTCAATACACAAAAGCCTCAAGCCTATACTAAGCCATTGATTCAAAGCTTTAAAGATTTCACACATAACATCTGAGAATTACTGTGGAAAATACAGCAAAACAGAAGAGGGACATGCTATTTCCAATGTTTGACTTGACCATAATGAAATATACTAGCCAACTGAAGGTGATTGGTATATACACTACTAAGAATGTGCTTTATCCTATAGAGATAGGGTTCTCAACATCGTGAATTTATGACAAATGTTTATGGCAAGCAATGTTGTCAAACTCAAGATCCTACCTAGGATTGGGAGAGGGTAAAAAGATCATAATTCGAGGATTTTAACACAGATTCTAGAATCCTATTCTATCTAAAAAAATTTTAAAAAAAATTATATGAAAATATACTTGCAAACATAGATGTGTCAGGTGACAGGCAGGGCATGGGGCAAGTAAGGGATGTGACAGGCAGAGCTTAGAGCAAGTAAGGGATGTATCAGGAGTGGTTACCACGCAACAATGCTTCAGCACTGCAGTGTCCTGTCTACTGAGGGGTTGTGAGATGGGACAGCTAACAAAGTGACATGTCTCATGTCAGATCCTATTAGGGCACAAACTTAGGTCACTAACTTTGTTCAAACTTACAAATGAGGATGTTACCGCTTATGTGGATTATTGAGTCATGCTCAAACCCAAGGCTCTTTCAATCATACAATAAGTAGTCTTAGACTGTCTGGTTACAGAAGCACTAAGGTTGGTGATTGTTCAAACAGAAATCTCATATGGTACATGTGACGCCATTACATTGATGACATATTCAATTGATGGCGTTAGTTGTATTATATACATATAAGGATTTAGCCAAAGTTAAAAATAAGCTTATCAATTTACATTACACATCGATCTAATTGAAATAACTTTAGTTTGATTTCAAATTAGATCAAAATGATGCCTGGAAAAAAAATTCAGTGACTGTTAATCTACATGAATTTAAACACCCATCACCCAACAGTATCAACCACATAGTATTTCTTCAAAAAGAAGGCAGAACAAACACCTGAATATTTGTAATAGGTGGAGATGCAACTTTTTTTGGCTCAGTAGCTGAAACAACAAATTTATACCTGCAACATTTCAAAAATGGGGGGAAATTTTAAAAAAAAGGGGGGAAAACAAAGAACGGAAGAAAAGAAATCATTGACAAAATACAAATCACCAATGGAAGCCTTATTCATGGAATTAAACCTACCCGCCAGTAGTTGCCGTGGCAGGCTGACCAGAAGCATCATTCTTCTTGATATCCAATAACACAGCATCGATGTTGTCATCCTCAAAAGCAAAATAAACAGGATACTGCAAAAAAAATGCAGCAACATAAAAGTTAAATAGGAAACATTATAAACAAAAGGTGCATTTGAGAAACAGCACACTGATATTGGTCTTCAGAAATTTGAGAAACAAATTTCAGAACCTTATTAGGTGCATTTGTTATGAGACGATATTTGAGAACTATAGATAGTCCACTTCGCACTTTAAGCTATATAAAGGGTAATAGAGGACAAAGAGAAGACTATGATAGATGATAGACAATAGAACTTAAGGAAAACATTTCAGTTTTGCCAGTACCACCCGACACTACCTTATCAGTCAATAGCCTAAGCCTATGATAGACAATAGAATTTAAGGAAAGCACTCCAATTTTGCCAATATCTGGCACTAACTGATGATGAATCAACAAGAGCTTAAAGAGAAGCATGTCCATAGTTAAACATATCAAAATTAGGTTCATAATTATCTGCCAGACTGCCACAATTTATATAAAAAAAGAAGCAAGCAAATCGTCTAGAGCAACCGAATAAACTAGGTTGGTAGATCACTACTATATCAAGAAACTAACCAAAGTATTCAATCATCAACAAAACAGTGAGAAAATTACAAAGCCAGTATTACTTCATCAAACAAATCAATGAAAAAGACCAATATGTTTGATAATAAAATCAGTTAGATTGTTTGAGACCAGTCAAAACAGTTCATAAATTACTTAAGAGTATAACACAACTTGATAACTTAGAAAGAAAAAATAAAACAATAATAATGTAAAGTAATTCAAAGTTAATGAACTAAGCAGTCAACTCCACTACCTGTATTCCACCAAACAATTCATTTTATTTAGAATTCCACAAGAAAAATAATTGCATCTTTATAACAACATAGATAAAGGAGCAGCTTTCAGAAATTCACTCACAGGTAAGTTGGCATGTATAAGTATTTGTTCAAGCTCAGCCAGCATACCCTTCAGCAGTTCCTTGCTCCCATCGTCACCATTACTTTCCACGCCACCTTTGTTTTCAAAATTGAACATCTGAGGCAGCAAAAATATTAAACCCCCCAGAGGCTTCCCAGCAACAATATACTCTGTCATATCAGTCAAACAAAATCATGATATTGTTAAATTAATATGAATGAAAGAAAATCACATTCTTCAAATAATGATCAATACAAAGTAGTAATAGCTATTTTCAGAGTTTGACTAGAGTCTAGGTAGATACTTTATCTATAACATTAAATGAACCATGACTTTTATACTTTCTTTTTTTGTCCCAAACTTAAGAATTAGTATCCAAATTTATATTTCCATAATCAAACAGAGAAAGTGAAAATCAAAATCAACAAATTAAACACCGAACCGAAACACCTCAATAACACTGAAGCCATTTTGTAAACACTATTCGTAACTTGCGTAATTCAACTAAGTTGCGCATCGTTGCACATAGATGCAAATCAACATCATTCAAAACAGTTAAATCTCAGTAAAATCAACCAATAAACCAATCAAAAAACAAAAAACGACGAGAGTAATAAGGACCTTGAACAAAGGACATGTTGAGTTCACGAAGAGGAATAAGAAGCACGGTGCGGGAGAGATCGGCGTGAGGAGAAAAATGGAGAGACGCAGCGTGGTGGTTGAGGCTGGCGAGTCGAGATCCGAACGGAACACCGGACATGTCGTATTGGATAAGGCGGTAGACGTCAACAACAGTAGCGCCGTCACAGAAGTCGACGCAGGCGACGAGGATGAAGACGAGAGCGATGACGGAGTCGAAGAGCATTTCACGGTTGCGAGGCTTTCGTGGCGGCGTGGCCATGGAGTTGGATCGGATCTAGCTAGGGTTTGTGAGTAGAGAGAGTGCGGCGATTCCGATCTACTCGCGAATAAAATAGTAGTGGCGTTTGTGACAATGATTGTTAATTTTTCATATTAGTAGAGAGTGGGAGGTAGAAAGTGTTGAAGAGAAGTGAAGCAGATCGGGATAGTGAATGGAAGACGGGAAAAACAATGTTAAGTTATGCTCAAGTCAGTACAGCATCATACACTATACTCCACTAGTTACTTTGAGTGGATTTTTCTCTCTTTTATTTTCTATTTCTTGGGAGCGAGGTTCTCATTTACGAGAAGGAGGGCTTCAAAAATAATTGTTTTTACTTTTATAAACTATTATCAATAAATCAATAAATCCTAGTAATTTTGATAAATATAACATATATTTTTATTATTTTTAGAGTTTATTATATATATATATATATATATATATATATATATATATATATATATATATATATATATATATATATATATATATATAATTTAAATTTTTTCCTTTAAAAAATGAGATGTTATTTACATCCCAAAAACAGTTAATACAAGCGACGAATCACAAGCCCAAAACAACAAAACCTAATTCGGTGAGCTAAACTCAAATGTGCTATATAATCCTGTAGTTTCTTCTTCTTCCAGCATCTATGCACTACTTTTTCTATAATTTTACTATCTATATCTGATCGTACCTAATCAGAAGGTTTGTCACGGCCCAACTGCACCGGTGGTTGATGTAACGCCCCGTTTTCTTTAATATTATATTATATTAATATTTTTGAGTTACCGTTTGACGATTGTTTTGGCGATGAGAATATTTATATTAATCGATATATCTATTATTATATTTGGTGACGTTTCGTTCGGTCCGGTTTTTATTCTGTTCGGTTCGGTAAAATATTATTCTGACCGATATTTAATTCTCCGGAATTATTTTAATTAATTGAGTTAATAATATTATTAGATATTATTAAGGTGTTAATTAATAAATTAAGTTAGAGGTGTGAGGACAAATGGCTTAGGATTGGGTTTACACCCTTAGTTTACTAGTAAGAAAATACCATAAAAACACTTTTCATTATTTTCTTTCCATTTCAAACACAAAGCCAAACATAGTAACCTAGAGAGAAAGAGAGGGTTTTGGAAGAAGAAGAAGAAGAAGAGCAAGAGCAAGGTTTGGATTTTGTTGGATCATCAAGAATCATCCAATCACTTGAGGTAAGGGGTTTGATTTTCCTTTCCATATAGTTAGGGTTTGATAGATATATTTTGGATTTAGGAAAAATTGATAGGTTGATTCTTAAGTTTTGGTTAGTTGATTGTTGAAATAACTTAGAAAGGTTAAGTTAGGAGTATGGATTATTGGGTGTTTCATTGTTAGCTTATAGGAACTAGAAGTATAAAAATGGAAATAAGAAAACAGAGAAAAACCAGAAAACTGCTGCCTGTATGTTGAACCGAGGAAGAAGACGAGTGAACCATGAAGCAAGGGGGAGGCGCCCACCTCAACTTGAGGGGCGACCGTCCCCCACTCCAAGGCCCTCGCCTCCAATCATGGCACAAGCCGGGACGTGCGTCCCTCATTTGCAGGGGAAGGAAACGGGTTTTTGCTGTTATGCGTTTTCTATATGCTATGTTTTTCTGTTTTCTGCATAATGGTTTTCTGCATAATTTTTCTAAGCTAGCCTCTGTTTGTTCAAAATTCTCCAATTTCACATAGTAATAGTTTATATTAATAAAATATAATTAGGACATAAGTTAGCCAATTAAATTTGGAACTCGATGATGCTCCGATTTTCCGATTTCGGTAATTTCGGCGACGAAGCAAGTTGCTCCGAATTCAACGAAAATTGACGTGCTAGCAAAGTTCGACGTGTAGAACGTAGTGGTGAGGTTAGTTTTTCGAAACTACGATTTTTTATGAAACGACCCGAAATAGGCCAAATTACAGTTAAATTGAATCAGATTGCGTTTTAGTCGATTTAAGACACGTATGGACAATCCGATTGCGATGTTGACGATTATGATTAAAGCCGGTTATTAAGAATGGCTTTCACGACAATTATTGGTAATTTGATTATTTTTCCGTTATTTGGAATTTGGTGAATTAATTTATAATGATGTGGTGTGATTAAACATGATGTTTGCGACGGTGTATTTATTAATGAATACTTGATGATATGCGATGCGATGATATGTTTATCTTGATGTGGATAAATATGGCGACGTGGACATTATTTCAATTTTGGTGAGGGATGATGATGTTTTTGTTGTGTTGTTTTTATTGTCAAGTCACATACATTGCATTGGCGACGAGGGCTTTTATGCCAAGTGACGATGGGCTTTATGCCAAGTGTTCCTAATTATGCACAAAGCGAGGGTACCACATGCATAACATAGTCGTGTCTCATGGAGTCGGTTATGTTTATGTTTTGAGTTGTTTGGCGTTGGGTTTTAATTGATGGTATGATACTTTGTGTTGATGCGAGTATCATGATTATGTGACGAAGTTAAAGTGTTAATTTTGTACACTAAATGCTAATTTAAAGTATGTAAGCTTTTAATACATGTTGACATACTCCTATTAACTTATATCAATTGTAATTCCAAAACTACTTATATATTTTATCATGCCTTTAATTATATGTTTTGGAGTATCTCACCCTTTACTTGTTTCGTCGTTGCCTTTATATTGGTAACGTGCAGGTGATCCACGAGGATGATGAGGATTAGCTCGAGTCTCTTTATTTTGAGTCGCTCTGCTTTGATCGTAGTAACACTCGGGATTTGGGCGACGTTATTATTTTGATAGGATAGTTTATGTATACTATCTTATGATGTTATAACTTTATGTATTGATGATAACATGATGTTATGTATATTTTGTGAACACATCCGCTGTGCTGTGAATAGTCATATGTGTATATCATGAATTATGATATGAATCGGTATATCCGACTTTTGATTTTTGTGTTGTGCATTATAATGCAAAGTGATGAAAATGTGAATATGTGATGCCTCAATTTTGTTGAATGAAATTTTGAAACTCTGATTTTATTATTAATTACGGGGGTAGAATTGGGGTGTTACATTAGTGGTATCAGAGCAGGTCATTATGTCCGGCCAAGTTGTTGAGTTTGTTGTTATCTAACAACCAAGTATTGCTATTCGTTGATTCTAATCCTTGTTTTGTTGTGAGCAGAAGTTGTTATGGCTGGAAGGAACGCTGGTATGAATGATGAGGCTCTTGCTGCTGCTATGCAGGCAATAGCTCAGGCTTTCCAACACCCGTCGAATGTTGA
The DNA here is from genome assembly GCA_021764765.1 of Vicia sativa. NCBI lineage: Eukaryota > Viridiplantae > Streptophyta > Magnoliopsida > Fabales > Fabaceae > Vicia > Vicia sativa. Next base: position 149,598,127 of record CM038793.1, on the reverse strand, counting down.
CGAGAACGCTGGGTCTCGTAGTTTGGCAACCTTCCAAAGATAGAATCCCCCTACTTTCCAAGGAAAGTATGATCCTGAAGATGCTTTAACTTGGTTGAAGGAGATTGAAAGAATCTTCCGTGTGATGGATTGCACTTCTGTGCAAAAGATCCATTATGGTACTCATAAGTTAAGTGAAGAGGCTGATGACTGGTGGGTTGACACCCGTCAGAGGATTGAGGTTGCTGGTGAGGATGTGACGTGGGGAGTTTTCCGTAGGGAATTCATGAGGAAGTATTACCCGGAGGATGTTGAGGAAAGAAGGAGATAGAGTTCCTTGAGCTGAAACAAGGGAATATGTCTATCACTGATTATGCTGCAAAGTTTACCGAGCTGGCTAAGTTTTATCCTCACTATGATGGAGAGAATGCCGAGTTTTCTAAGTGCATTAAATTTGAGAATGGCTTGCGTCCTGAGATTAAGAAAGCGATTGGTTATCTGAAAATCCGTGTCTTTGCGGATTTGATTGATAGTTGTAGAATCTTCGAGGAAGATAGTAATGCACACTATAAGATTATGTTTGATAAGAGAAACAAGGGTCAACAGAGTCATGGGAAACCTTATGATATTCCAGCTAGTAAAGGGAAACAGAAAGCGTTTCAAGGGCGAAGGACTAGTGGGGGAGATGCTCCTGCTAGTATTATTTGTTACAAGTGTGGGAAACCTGGCCACAAAAGTAATGTTTGTCGAAGTGATGTGAGGGCTAAGGAGAATGAGGTGAGATGTTTTCGATGTGGAGAAGTGGGTCACGTGACTCGTGATTGCAAGCATAAGGATGTGGTCTGTTTTAATTATGGTGAAGGAGGTCACATTAGTTCTCCATGTAAGAAGCCTAAGAGAACTCAAGGAGCGGGAAAGGTGTTTGCTTTGTCGGGTGCTCCGACGGCAAACGAAGATGGTCTTGTTCGAGGTACTAGTTTCATTAATAGCATTCCTCTTATTACTATTATTGATACTGGTGCTACTCATTGTTTTGTTGTTGTTGATTGTGTTAAGAGATTGGGTCTCACTTTGTCATCTCTAGATTGAGATATGGTGGTGGAAGTTCCGGCTAAGGGAATGGTTACTACTTCTTTTGTGTGTTCAAGTTTCCCTCTATCAATCTTTGATAGATACTTTATGGTGGATCTTGTTTGTTTACCGCTTATTGGGTTGGACGTGGTTCTGGGTATGGATTGGTTGAAAGCTAATTACGTCCATATCAATTGCTATGACAACACTATGAGGTTTTCTTCCTTAGTGGAAGAAGATCAAACTATGTTGATGTCGACGAAACAGTTGAATAAGTTCATGAAATATGAAGCATTGGTTTTCTTGTTGATGGCGACTCTTTCTGTGGAGAGTCAATATGTGATTGCAAATTTTCCGGTGGTGTGCGAATTTCCCGAAGTTTTCCATGATGAGATTCCTAGTGCACCTCCAGAAAGAGAAGTTGAATTTTCTGCGGATCTTGTCCCTGGTACCAGACCTATCTCTATGGCACCATACAGGATGTCCGCATCTGAGTTAGCAGAATTGAAGAGCCAATTAGAAGATTTGCTCGAGAAGAAGTTTGTTAGACCAAGTGTGTCACCATGGGGAGCTCCTGTGTTATTGGTGAAGAAGAAATACGGTAGCATGAGACTTTGTATTGATTATCGTCAGTTGAATAAAGTAACTATCAAGAATAAGTATCCACTTCCTAGAATTGATGATTTGATGGACCGATTGGTTGGCGCTCGCATGTTTAGCAAGATTGATTTGAGATCGGGTTACCATCAAATAAGGGTGAAAGAAGAAGATGTTCAGAAAACTGCTTTCAGGACGAGGTATGGACATTACTTGTATTCGGTGATGCCTTTCAGTGTCACTAATGCACCGGGAGTATTCATGGAGTACATGAACCGTATTTTCCATCCTTACTTGGATCGGTTCGTGGTTGTTTTCATTGATGATATTCTGGTTTATTCTAAATCGGAAGAAGAGCACGTAGAACATTTGCGCATTGTGTTAGAAGTTCTGAAAGAGAAGAAGCTTTATGCTAAGTTGTCAAAGTGCGAGTTCTGGTTAGGTGAAGTGAGCTTTTTGGGGCATGTCATTTCTGGTGATGGCATTACGGTTGATCCTTCTAAGGTTGATGCTGTGTTAAGATGGGAAACTCCTAAGTCTGTTACTGAAATTAGAAGTTTCTTAGGTTTGGCTGGTTACTACAGGAGGTTCATTGAAGGTTTTTCTAAGTTGGCACTTGCTTTGACAAAGTTGACTTGTAAAGGAGCTGCTTTTGTGTGGGATGTCAAGTGTGAAGAAAGTTTTGTTGAATTGAAGAAAAGGTTAACAACGGCTCTGATCTTGATTCTACCTAATCCTGAAGAACCGTTTGTTGTTTATTGTGATGCTTCTAAGATGGTTTTAGGTGGTGTGCTTATGCAAAATAGAAAGGTGGTTGCTTATGCTTCTAGGCAATTGAAGATTCATGAGAAGAACTACCCTACTCACGATTTGGAACTTGCAGCGGTTGTTTTTGTGCTTAAGATTTGGAGGCATTATCTTTATGGTTCTAGATTTGAAGTATTTAGTGACCATAAAAGCTTGAAATACTTCTTTGATCAAAAAGAGCTTAATATGAGGCAAAGGCGGTGGCTTGAATTGTTGAAAGATTATGATTTTGGATTGAATTACCATCCTGGTAAAGCGAATATGGTGGCCGATGCTTTAAGTCGAAAGACTTTGCATATGTCACTTTTGATGATGAAAAAGTTGGAAATGATTGAACAATTTAGAGATATGAGTCTTGTGATAGAAGTGATGCCGAAGAGTGTTGTCTTGGGAATGTTGAAGATCAATAATGATTTCCTTGATAGCATTAGAGAAGCTCAGAAGCTTGATGTGAAACTTGTTGATTTGTTAGTTAGTATTGGACAAACTGAAAGTGAAGATTTCAAGTTGGATGCTCAGGGTGTTTTGAGGTTTCGAGATAGGATTTGTATTCCCGATGATGTGGATTTAAAGAGAATGATCTTGGAAGAAAGTCATAGAAGCAATTTGAGTATTCATCCCGGAGCGACCAAAATGTATCAAGATTTAAGGAAACTATTTTGGTGGTCGGGCATGAACAGAGAGGTGGCCTAGTTTGTTTATGCTTGTTTGAATTGTCAGAAGTCTAAAGTGGAGCATCAGAAATCTGCAGGGTTGATGCAACCGTTAGAGATCCCGGAATGGAAATGGGATAGCATTTATATGGATTTCGTAACGGGGTTACCGAATACACCAAGAGGACACGGTGCAATTTGGGTGATTGTTGATAGGCTTACGAAGTCGACTCACTTTATTCCTATTAACATCACTTATCCCGTATCGAAGTTGGCGGAGATTTATACGCATGTGATTGTTAGATTACATGGTATTCCTTTGTGTGTATTGTTTCGGATAGAGATCCGAGGTTCACTTTTGAATTCTGGAAAAGCTTGCAAGAGGCTTTGGGTTCTAAGTTGAGGTTGAGTTCGGCTTATCATCCTCAAACTGATGGTCAGACGGAAAGGACGATTCAATCGTTGGAAGACTTGTTACGAGCATGTATTATTGAACATGGTGGTTCATGGGATACATATCTTCCTTTGATTGGGTTTACTTATAACAACAATTTTCATGCTAGTATTGGAATGACACCGTTTGAGGCTTTGTATGGTCGGAGGTGTAGAACTGCTTTGTGTTGGCACGAGTCGGGTGAAAGTGTGGTGCTTGGACCCGAATTGGTTAGAGAGACTACTGAGGCAGTGAAGATGATTAGAGAAAAGATGAGAATTTCTCAACGTCGACAAAAGAGTTATCATGTTAAAAAGAGGAAAGACTTGGAATTTCAAGATGGTGATCATGTATTTTTGAGAGTTACTCCTACAACCGGCGTTGGGCGAGCATTGAAGTCAAAGAAGCTAACTCCTCGCTTTATTGGTCCTTACAAAATTACTAGTAAAGTGGGAAAAGTGGCTTATAGAGTGGCGTTACCGCCAAATCTTTTGAATTTGCACGATGTATTCCATGTGTCGCAACTTCGGAAGTATGTTCCGGATTCTTCGCATGTGATTGAGATGGATGATATTCAAGTTCGAGAAAATCTTATGGTGGAAACGATGCCTTTAAGGATTGAGGATCGTGAGATAAAGTCTCTTCGAGGCAAAGAGATTTCTTTGGTCAAAGTTGTTTGGATAGGAGCAGCTGGTGAAAGCGCGACGTGGGAGTTAGAAAGTAAGATGCAGGATTCCTATCCCGAGCTTTTAGTCGAGTAATTTCGAGGACGAAACTTTTAAGTGGGGAGTTAACGCCTGCTTTATTTAATATTATATTATATTATATTAATATTTTCGAGTTACCGTTTGACGATTGTTTTGGCGACGAGAATATTTATATTAATCGATATATCTATTAATATATTTGGTGACGTTTCGTTCGGTCCAGTTTTTATTTCGTTCTGTTCGATAAAATATTATTCGGACCGATATTTAATTCCCTGGAATTATTTTAATTAATTAAGTTATTTAAGGTGTTAATTAATAAATTAAGTTAGGGGTGTGAGGACAAATGGCTTAGGATTGAGTTTACACCCTTAGTTTACTAGTAAGAAAATACCATAAAAACACTTTTCATTATTTTCTTTCCATTTCAAACACAAAGCCAAACATAGTAACTTAGAGAGAAAGAGAGGGTTTTGGAAGAAGAAGAAGAAGAAGAAGAAGAAGAAGAGCAAGAGCAAGAGCAAGGTTTGGATTTTGTTGGATCATCAAGAATCATCCAATCACTTGAGGTAAGGGGTTTGATTTTCCTTTCCATATAGTTAGGGTTTGATAGATATATTTTGGATTTAGGAAAAATTGATAGGTTGATTATTGAGTTTTGGTTAGTTAATTGTTGAAATAACTTAGAAAGTTTGAGTTAGGAGTATGGATTATTGGGTGTTTCATTGTTAGCTTATAGGAACTAGAAGTATAAAAATGGAAATAAGAAAACTGAGAAAAACCAGAAAACTGATGCCTGTATGTTGAACCGAGGAAGAAGACGAGTGAACCATGAAGCAAGGGGGAGGCGCCCACCTCAACTTGAGGGGCGTTCGTCCCCCACTTCAAGGCCCCCGCCTCCAATCATGGCACAAGCCGGGACGTGCGTCCCTCATTTGCAGGGGAAGGAAACAGATTTTTGATGTTATGCGTTTTCTGTATGCTATGTTTTTTTGTTTTCTGCATAATTTTTCTATGCTAGCCTCTGTTTGTTCAAAATTCTCCAATTTCACATAGTAATAGTTTATATTAATAAAATATAATTAGGACATAAGTTATCCGATTAAATTTGGAACTCGATGATGCTCCGATTTTCCGATTTCGGTAATTTCGGCGACGGAGCAAGTTGCTCCGAATTCAACGAAAATTGACGTGCTAGCAAAGTTCGACGTGTAGAACGTAGTGGTGAGGTTAGTTTTTCGAAACTACGATTTTTTACGAAACGACCCGAAATAGGCCAAATTACGGTTAAATTGAATCAGATTGCGTTTTAGTCGATTTAAGACACGTATGGACAATCTGATTGCGATGTTGACGATTATGATTAAAGCCGGTTATTAAGAATAGCTTTCACGACAATTATTGGTAATTTGATTATTTTTCCGTATTTGGAATTTGGTGAATAAATTTATAATGATGTGGTGTGATTAAACATGATGTTTGCGACGGTGTATTTATTAATGAATACTTGATGATATGCGATGCGATGATATGTTTATCTTGATGTGGATAAATATGGCGACACGGACATTATGTCAATTTTGGTGAGGGATGATGATGTTTTTGTTGTGTTGTTTTTATTGTCAAGTCACATACATTGCATTGGCGACGAGGGCTTTTATGCCAAGTGACGATGGGCTTTATGCCAAGTGTTCCTAATTATGCACAAAGCGAGGGTACCACATGCGTAACATAGTCGTGTCTCATGGAGTCGGTTATGTTTATGTTTTGAGTTGTTTGGCATTGGGTTTTAATTGATGGATGATGTTGAATTGCGATGATATATGATACTTTGCGTTGATGCGAGTATAATGATTATGTGACGAAGTTAAAGTGTTAATTTTGTACACTAAATGCTAATTTAAAGTATGTAAGCTTTTAATACATGTTGACATACTCCTATTAACTTATATCAATTATAATTCCAAAACTACTTATATATTTTATCATGCCTTTAATTATATGTTTTGGAGTATCTCACCCTTTACTTGTTTCGTCGTTGCCTTTATATTGGTAACGTGCAGATGATCCACGAGGATGATGAGGATTAGCTCGAGTCTCTTTATTTTGAGTCGCTCTGCTCTGATCGTAGTAGCACTCGGGATTTGGGCGACGTTATTATTTTGATAGGATAGTTTATGTATACTATCTTATGATGTTATAACTTTATGTATTGATGATAACATGATGTTATGTATATTTTGTGAACACATCCGCTGTGCTGTGAATAGTCATATGTGTATATCATGAATTATAATATGAATCGGTATATCCGACTTTTGATTTTTGTGTTGTGCATTATAATGCAAAGTGATGAAAATGCGAATATGTGATGCCTCAAATGTGTTACCTGGCCCTCTTGAATGAGAGGGTATTTATAGACCCCCAGTGCTGGGCCAAGGTCTAGTTAGTGGGTAGCGGATCCAAGCCCACTAATAGACTGTCAGGGCTTGCGTGTGCAAGGAGTCCAGCACGTGGCCTCTTCCCTAGTTTGCCGCTCTGGGATATGCGGGTATCTTGACCTAATATTTACGGAGGGCAGGTGGCGGTTACATTGTAGGAATGTAGGGAGTTTGACCCGGTCTTCTCGAGGGGCACGTGGTGGTTAAGCAACGGTTGGCCACGTGACCCTAACGTGCACACGAAGGAAATCCTATCCATTATGGAAAGATGGGCCTACGAATTTGCCCACTAGACTAGGCCTCGATGGCCACGGGCCAAGCATTGGGCCAGTCCAAAACAGGAGCCCCCAAATTCGTTTTTCTTGCAGAGAGCGATGACTTTGAGCCGAGGATATGTCTGTCGGGGTTACTCTACTGTCATGGCACCTTCCGCGAGGAGACCACTGTTCACTCGGGATGCGAAACACGGTCGAGTTGGACGGGACGGGTACTCGCGGGCACGACTTCACATACGCCTCGCACCCATGGGGATGAACGATCGCGTGCATATTTTTGCCTTCTATCTTCGGGGACAACGGTAGTCAGGGATCCATCCGTGACAGCTGTCACGTGGCTTCAGATGGCAGCTCAGGGCTGACACGCTAGCTTTTATGCCATCTATCATTGCCTGAGGAGGTGTGTGGCGCTAATAGGGTGTGCCCCTTCGCATGCCCAAGGAGTTTGTCTATAAAAGGGGGCTCTTAGGGTTTCATTTGCTTATTCTTCACTTAGTTCATCAACTCTTGCTTCCAAATTTCTCCACGCGAAGGTGCAATATCTCAAAGTTTTCAACATTCAGGATGTCTACTAACTCCAACGCGGGTAAATACCCTTTGAACTCTTAGTATTTTTCTCTTTAGATTTGGGTTTGGGATAAAACTATCGGGGAACTTCATTAATGTCGCGGGAACGAGTATGGATTTCTCCGGGAAAATCATGGGCTAAACGTGGATGTCTTTGAATGTCTCGAGAAAGAATGTGAGTGACCCGGGGAATACCATGAATGTCACGGGGAATATTGTGAGGGCCACGGGGAGAACCATGACCTTCCCGGGGACCCGAATGAATGTCTCGAGGGGATTTAAGAATCTCACGAGCATAACTGTGGGGCTCACTGGCGCAAGTATAGGCTTCTCAGGGATTTTGATTGCCCGTATAGACGACCCAGAAGGTTGAAGGGTCGAGCCTCGGGCCAAGCCAAGCATTTCTCCTTTTCACTTGACTTGTGGTGGAAGGGTGGATTTGCGTCGAACTCACTTTTCTTTCGCTGCCTTTCAGGTGCCGGGGAACAACCTTCCAAAAATCCGCACGGGGAGGGCACGAGCACCTTCCGACAAATCAGACTAGTCGCAGACCTCTCGTGGGTTGCGCCGAAACCAAGGGAGTTTCGCTCGAATTTCACTGTCGACCCCTCATCGGTGTTCAACATAATTGAGGATTTAGACGAGGGCTTTAAGCCTTCATGGGCCGTCCAGATCCCCGGGGAGAGCAGGAGGATATGCTCTTCGTATGCGTCGACTCGGTTTCCGATGTATGAGTTCGCCTTCTGGGAGGCGGGCTTCTGTATGCCCTTTACAGGCTTCTAATCAGGGGTGTTCACGTGGTTGGAATTGGCTCCCTCGCAGCTCCACCCTAATGCCCTAGCCTTTATGAGGGCCTTCGAGCTGGTCTATCCGTATCTTGACATTGGGGCCACTTTGCTCCTGTTCTTCCGCATCTTCCACCTACAACGACAAATGGTCGGTAATAAGTGTGCCTGGGTGTCCCTAAAGCAGTCGGGGAAATTGTTCCGGCCGTATCTAGAGTCTGTATGGGACTTCAAAAAACGCTTCTATGTTATGAAACCCCTCACGAGGGGAGTCGAGGATACGCTCTTTGTCCGATCTGTGGAAGTCGGTGAAGACGGTAAAGAGGGAGAGAGGTTAAAGGTGAGGTTCCCACTTGAATGGGACCGAAAGTACTACGACCGGGGGGATTTTTATTCTGTGAAGCATGACAAGTTGGACATGCAAGACCAACTCTCGTATGAGAGGCTGGAAAATTTCGTAAAGGGGTTCAGGTCGGCCACCTGTGTGGATTGGGAGGGAAATATCCTCCTCGATGCTCACGGGGAAATTGGGATTGCTCGACGGTATATCAATACAAAAGCTCTGTTGGATTGCGTGTCTGATCTGAACGTGTTGAAACTTCTAGGTAATATGTTCGGGGATTGCGGGTGATTGTCATCGTTTGATTACATATTTCCTGACCTTTTGTTTGTTTGTAGATCAGATGACAGCTATGGAGGAGCGCATGCTGAAGCTGAGGCAAAAAGTTGTGCGTGGATCGACCAAAGATTGCATCGCAGCGCTTCAAGGATAGGCAAGGACCGACGGCCAAGCGGCCGGAACCGCTCCTTCCCCCACGTCGTCTCCTGAGCAACCGCTGAAAAGGCGAAGGAGCGAGCGTTTGGAACAGGGGGTCCCTGGGACATCGGCTTCAACTGGGGAGGCTTTCGTGTTGCCCCCGTGTTACGGCCAGAAGCACGTATTTGAAACAAATTCCCTGGGGGTGTAGGAGGCCGAAAGGGAGGCTATCCTCGAGTGTGACCGGAAGGCTCGAAAGGAAACCCTTAACGCCGACATGACCGCCGTCATCAGGGTGCTCAAAACCATGTTGACGCTGAATGATGATGTTGCTTCCTCCAAAGCCAAGCTCAATGGGGCTCGTGCCCGGATGACCGAGCTAGAGGTGTAAAACATGGAGTACCACAATGAGTTGTTGAGGCTTCGGGGCTAGCAAGACAGGAACGTGCAGCTGGCGAAGGAGCTAAACGAGCTGAGGTTGCAGGTGGACCCCTTGATTGAAGAGAAGAAGCAGCTGGAAGCCCTTGTGAAGGCACTGGAGGAGCAGACGGCCCCTGTCGAGGACGAATCCAACGACGAGCAGACGCTCTTCTCTAGGGAGGACCTGATCGGATGGATAAGGGTCCTCGAGGATGACACTGTGGAGGCGCTGTCCTTTGGGTGGTTAACCTCGACGTGGACCTCGTGACAGTCGGGATTGGTCCTTTCGATCGGGTGGTCAACGGGAAGATCGTGCCTCCGCCAGAAGTTTAAGTTTGTGAAATTGGACCTGCGAGTCTGTTGCTTTTGGCCTGTGCGCCGTTTTATGTTTTTTATTTGAATTTGGATAATTAACTCCGGGTCTTGAGCCCGTTTGTACTATTTTGTCGGCCTTGATGGTCGTCTTTGTTTATGAATTCTCATTCAATTTTATTTGAATCCGCATTATATTTGGTTTTATATATACCCGACCTTGTTATTATTTCTAGCGCATATGCTGAAAGGGGAGGCCTTAGAAGCCACCAGGCGAGGTCGTAGTCGCGTTTCGGACTTTAGCCTTATGGCGTGGATAGTCCGTCGCAAGCCGAACATCCTGCCCAACGTACGTTGTAGCCTGCGGGTCTCGATCAAGGTGCCCGCATCGTGCAGGGGCTCTCTTGCTCAACGCTTCTAGAGGAACCCCCTACTTGTTGATATTTTGAGCGCGCGTTAGGACCATTTCGCGGCCCAAGGTCGAGCTGGTTCCCCAGTTGGGGCGACGCATCGACCACTAAGTCCCCGGACGTGTGATCGGGGTGGCTTAGCTATAGTATTATTTTAGCTTTGTAGCGTTCCAAGGTCGAGGGAGTTGTACTCCGGTTAAATTTTCTAAATGTCCACTGCGCGTTTTGGCACGGGCGGTATGGGCCCTTCCAATTGGCGGCCAGCTTCCCTTCACGAGATTCCTTCTGATTCCTCCGGAGGACCAGGCTGTCAATGTCGAACTCTCGCTTGATGACCTTGGTGTCGTTCCGTAAAGTGATTTGTTGTTTCAAATGGGCTTCTCGAAGAACTGCTCCTGCTCGGATCTCGTCGACTAAGTCCAGCTCTTCGCGCAGTACTTCGTCGTTCATTTCCTCGTCCAGTGGGAATTCGGTGCACCGCGATGGCACTCTGATTTCCACGTGGATGACTGCCTCTGTTCCGTACGTTAGTCGAAAAGGAGACTCCCTAATGGTTTAGTGGGGGGTTGTCCGATAAGCCCATAGCACGTTGTGCAGCTCTTCGACCCATCTCTTTTTGGCTTCCCCCAATCGTCGTTTGAGCCCTCGCAAAAGGACCTTGTTTGCGGCTTCTTCCTGGCCGTTCGTCTAGGGGTGCTCGATTGAGGTGAAGTGTTGCCTCGTGCCTAACCGTGCGACGAAACTGTGGAAAATATGGTCGGTGAACTACGTTCCATTGTCCGTAACGAGCGCTTGTGGGATGCTGAAGCGGGCAAGGATGTTTCATTTGTAAAAATAGAGGATGTTAAAGGAGGTGATCTTGGCGAGGGCCTCGACCTCTATCCACTTTGTGAAGTAATCGACGACCATGATGAGGTACTTATTTTGGTATGAGCCTTGTGTGAATGGCCCGAGAATGTCCATTCCCCACCAACTGAAAGGCCATGGGGAGGTGAGCATTGTGAGTTCGTGCGGGGAGAGACGTGCATGTCCGCGTGGCGCTGACACTTGTCGCACCTCTTAACGTGTTCTTTTGCGTCCTACTGCATGGTGGGCCAGTAGTATTCTGCACGTAATGCCTTCCGAGCGAGAGATTGTCCCCCCCAAGTGTTGGGCGTTGATGCCCTCATGGATCTCGTGGAGTATGGCGGGTACTTTGGACTCCTCGACGCATTTTAGAAGGGGGATGGAGAACCCCTGTCGATCCAAGCGTTGCTCGAGGACAACATAGGAACATGCTCAACGTTTGGAGGCGGCTGCTTCCTTTTTATCCGCGGGCAACTCCCCCTTGGTTAGGTAGTTGAATACTGAGGTCATCCAGCAGTTCGCGTCCCCGATGGCATGCATGTCAAGCAACATAGCAGGCTTCTCAATGCTCGGTCGGGGAAGAGATTCCTGTATTACGAATTTGTTCCCACCTTTCTTTTTGGTGCTTGCAAGTTTAAACAAGATATCGGCTTGGGTATTTTGCTCTCGGGGAACGCTCTTGATTTCTGCCCGGTCGAAATTCCTCATTTTCTCCTTTACGAGGTTAAGGTATTCGATGAGGCTATCGTTTTTGGTCTGGTAGTCTCCGAGGACCTGCGATGTGACGAGCTAGGAGTCCATGAATACTTGGATTTCTCGAGCGCCCAGATCCTCGGTCAGACGTAGCCCGACGAGTAACGCCTTATATTCGGCCTGATTATTCAACATCGGGAAAGCGAGGGTTAGGGAATGTTCGATGACGACTCCCTCCTCGTTTTTTAGGAGGATCCCCGTGCTGCTCCCTATCGAGCTTGAGGCCTTGTCGACGTAAATAGTCCATCTCCTGTCCCCGCTTGGTGACAGCTCATGCGCGATCATTTTGGCGACAAAATCGGCCAGTGCTTGCGCTTTCAGGGCCTTCTTGCCCTTGTAGTGGATGTCAAATTCAGAGAGCTCGAGGGACCATTTGAGCATTCGGCCGACCATATCTGGTTGGGCTAGGAGCTGCTCTATGGGCTGCTTGTTCCTCACGACGATAGTGTGGGCGATGAAGTAATACCGGAGCCTCCTCGCTGTGATGACGAGGACTAGCGCGGCTTTTTCGATTTGCTGATATCTGGTCTTGGGCCCTTGCAACGCTTTGCTCGTGAAATAGACGGGCTTTTGTTCATCCTCTATTTCGCGGATGAGGACTGCGCTCATGGCTTCATTGGAAATGGCTAAGTACAAGTACAGAGTTTCTCCATTAGTGGCCGCGAGAGCACTGGTGGCTGGGAAAGTGCCCTCTTGAGGTGCAAGAGGGCGTGCTCGCACTCCTCGCTCCACTCAAAGGTCGAGCCTTTCCTCAAAAGTTTGAAAAATGGAAGGGCATGCTAGGACGATTTGGCGACGAAACGGGAGAGGGATGTTAGCATGCTAGGGAAGTTTTTCGCTTTGACTTTGTAATGATTCATGTAGGAATGTATACAAAGTGTTCGGAAATGTTTCGTTTTGAAAAGAGTTTGAACTTTGAAAAAGTGTGTGGTGTGAAAAGTATTTGATTGAGCAAGCAACTAAAAGTCTTATTACTTACTCAGAATAGTCATTTTCGTGTTATTTTACGTTCCTTTAGAATAGCGTTGTCCGTACCATTAGTTGGTAGGTAACCCTATTCGTTGGACGTAAGAGGGACATTCGAAGGGACATCGGATGGTCATAGAAGGCAACTTGTAGGAGTATCCTAGCACATTTGAAGGGACTATCATCATTTTTCGTAGGCGACAATCGAGGGTTAAGATCATGTATTCGTAGGCGACATCGTGGGTCTATGATCTTTGTATCGAAGGGACTATGATGATTTGTTTTGAAGGCAACAGTGCTAGAATACCTCTACGTTCGAGGGACTTGACCATTTGTATTCGTAAGGCAACGAGAGAGAATTACCCTAAGGGGTGCATGTGTGAAAAGAGTGTATTGATTTCAGGTATTTTATCTTGGAGTTATGAGTGATCTATGTCCAATTTTATCTTGCCATACACGCCTAATTACTAGTAGTTTATAGGGTGCAGAAAGTAAATTGCGGAAAGTAAAGTGCGGAAAGATAAATGTCCTACGCTATTACATGGCTTTGGAGCAGTTACATAATAAGAGTGTGGAAAATAAAAGCCCTAATTAAACTATTACATCCCATAGGTAGTTACATAATTGAAAAGAAAACGAAAGAAAAATGTCTGAAACGCTACAACCTGTAAACAGATACATAATTGGAAAACAAGAGAAAATGCATAAGAGGAAAATGTTAGCAAAAAGCAATATTTTTGAACGAGGAAAAAGGTTTTTGATTAGTAATGACATTAATATGATAAGATATTTTCTTGATAATTTTCTGAATCGATTTCGATATTTAAAAACAATTAAAAGTCAAATTAATGATTAATTAGTTATTAGATAAAATATGCATGCAAAAATATTAATTTTAATGCTAAAAATTAAATAAGTATTTTTCTGATAATAAATCAAAAAAGAAATATTTTTGGAGTTTTTTAGATGCATGATAAAAAATATTGAAGATAAATTAAAATAACATGAAAATATTGATAAAAATAAGAAATAGAAAAAGTTAGTTTTTTCAAAGAAGCAAAAAAGAAAGGTCTTGCCAGGATTTGAACTGGAGACCTCTGAGAGAATCTTCAAGTCTGCTTGCCTTTACCACTGAACCAACGCGCTTTTGGTGTTTGGAAAATAGAAACGTTGGATTATAAGCGAATACGTGTCATGGATTTGAAGTTCAACGCACAATCAGTCATGTGGACCCCAGGTATGCTGTAAGAACGAATCAGAGCACGCAGAACTGCCACGCATGCCTCGCCGGATTCCAAATCGGTCAACGACGCCGGAGCCCTAGCTCCGGTCATCTTCTCCGATTGCTCAAACCTTTAAACCTGAAAAATACGCAAAATAAAGAACAACGAGGGACCCTACCCCCTAAATCGAGGGCTGCGAACACGATGGTGGTGTCCGTTTGCCCTGAAAACGCTCGGATAAGCCGGTTCGATCGAGATAGTTCAGAATGCCCTAGCCATGGCAAATCTATTTTCCTACGTTTAAGCTTGCATGTAATGGTTCAAATGTGATCTAATACATGCCCTGAGTTCAAATAAACACACAAAAACAATTAGCAATGCATGAATTTATGAAATCGAAATTCAAAAGAATACCAAATCGGAGCAAGCTAGGGAGCACAATCTGGGCAGTCTTGGCTTCAAGTGAGGATTGGTATCGATCCCTGGGAACCTCAGGAACACGATGGAAGGCTTAGAACACCTTGAAACTTGCTGGAATTTGAAATTCGAAATTGACAACTTTGATAAATTTTTTGGAATTTTAGGGTTGCTTGTATGGGCTAGGGTTTCGTCCTTGGTCTTGTGCAATGTGTTGGGTATTTATAGAGTGTAATATTAGAGCAAAAAGAAGGAAAAAAGATATGCCATTCAATGCAAAATAATTTCCTTTCAAATAAAATCAAATCTTTTGAAAATTTGATTTTCTCTTCCATATGAGAGCTAGCACGAATTTGGCAAGTCTTGTGGGCTATCTTGGACCTCAAGTTTGATAAAAATCCAATCCATTTGAAAATGTACCTTGTTTTCATATTTTATTTAATTTAAATTTGAATTTAATGCTTTTAAATTCAAAAATAAATCAAAAAAAATAAAAGGTGGTCGTGGAAAGGCATCAATAGGTCACAAATAATATTATGAACAAGTTTGGATCATAAAATTATAGGCCCATTTGGAAAAAATTGGATTTTGACAAATATCTCTCTTTGCGCAATTGTCCAAAAATGCCCAACTTGTACAAGGTGTATTTTGCTCAATTTTCCATATTTTTGAGTGTTCTTGGACTTTTTGGAAAGCTCTAGGTGTCCTCTAAACAACCTCTTTGGTTTCATCTCAATTGGAGTTTCCATGCTCAATAAATCTTCAATACAAAAAGTTGACTTTTTGTTGACTTTGAAAAGGACCTGTAATGTTTTGATCCATATCTTCAAAATGAAGCATTTTTTGAACATTCTTGTGAGACATGAAGTTGTAGAGAATTGAATTTCCTTCAAAATGAGAGGTGGTGGAAAAATTTCTGAGAAAGTATGGACAAGTTATGCTCAGTCAAAGTTTAGTTGACTTTTCATTAGAAAATCCTAATTTGGAAAGTTTGACTTTTGATCAAATCTTGAGTTTTCTTGATGAATCATGATCAACCCTTGATCAAATGATGAATGTGACTTCAAAATGAGGATGTTGACCAAAAATCAGGAAGTTTGACTGTATGTTGACCACAGTTGACTTTTTGTCTAATACAACTGATTTTCAACCATCTGAGCAATTGTTTGAGGAAATTTGACTTCTGAGGCTTGAACCTTGACATGGAGAATCTTTGAAGCATATGAGGAGGCATGATGACCATCAGAGATGTTGGAAGTCCATCTTGATCTGAGAATTGCCAAACCCTAGTTTGGGTTGATTGTCTAGGAGAGGATTTGTCTGATCAACCCTTGAGGAATCCTTGAGTATAGATGTATGAAATGTCTTGAGAAGTAGGAGGGCAAATTTTGGGGTATGACACGGCGTGATCGGTTTCGGTGTGAGACTTGATGATCATGTCGTCCATGTAGACCTCGAGCATGTCGCCGATCTCTCCGCAGAAGACTTTGTTCATCATCCGTTAGTAAGTGGCTCATGCGTTCGTCAGTCTGAAGGGCATTACGTTGTAGTAATAATTGCCTTAGGTTGTCATGAAAGTCGTACAGCACTTGTCACTCATCGCCATGGGTATCTGATTGTAACCTGAATATGCATCCATAAATGATAACAATTTATAATCGGTCGAGTTATCGACCAGCATGTCAATGTTAGGCAAAGGAAAAGCATCTTTGTGACATGCCCGGTTGAGATCAGTATAGTTAACGCACATACGCCATTTTCCATTAGATTTTTTAACGAGTACAATGTTGGAGAGACAAGTTGAATACTTAGCCTCAGAAATAAAATTATCCTCTAGGAGGTCCTTTACAGCTTTTTCAGCAGCCTTCGCTTTTTTGGGAGACTGCCCACGCCTATGTTGTACTATGGCCCTAGCGGCAAGATCTACGGCGAGTTGATGGCAGGCGACCTCAAGGTTGACTCCGGGCATCTCCGTTGCGCTCTATGCAAAGAGGTTTGCGTTGTCCTTGAGGCAGGCTTTGAGTTGTTCCTTGGCCAGGTCGGGGAGATCTGTTCCGAGCTTGACACACTTGTTGGAATCCTTGTCGAGGGGAACGAGCTCTAATTCGCCATCTGGGATCGGGCGGAGGGGATCTTTGTCTCCACTCTGTCCTTCGACCTCGTCCTTTGTAAACCGGGTGTCGAGGTCCACCGAGTCGACCTTGGGACCTTGAGGCTCTTCGGTCTTGGGAGGTTCGGCGTGGGCGTTGTTCGGCCCATCTCGCTTGTCGGTTTACTGGGCCCTTGGGTCCACCAGGGTATGTCCCCTGGCAGCGGCGTTGTGGCATCTCCTTGCTACTTTGATGTCCCCGCAGATGGTAGCGACGCATCCCCTCTTGGTGTAAAATTTCAGCTTGAGATGGATGGTTGAGGGGACGACAGTGATCTCGGCCAAAGTGGTCCTTCCCAGAATGGCGTTGTAGAGGGAGTGGCAGTCTACCACCAAGAAGTGGACCTTAACCTGTCGAGAAGTGACGTCCTCGCCAAAGGTGACAAGGAGTTCGATGTAGCCCCATGGTCGAGAGGTGGGATTCGTCGAGCTGTAGAGTCCGGAAGAGGTGAGTGCACATCACGTCTACCGAGATGCCTTCGTCGACCAGGATCCTATATACCTCGAAATTTGTCATCCTTGCCTTGATGAGGAGGGGAATATGTGAGTTGGGTGCGCCCCCAAGAAGCTCTTTGAGGTAAAAGGTGATCGGCTCAGATCTGTCGCAGAACTGCTCGAGGGAGACCTTGTTGACTGAGGCCTTTTCGATAAGTTCCTCGAATTTCCTCTTAGCCGAGTTGATTGACAGTTGGGTGTCTCCGCCGCCGGATATGACCATGGCCGCGGGGAATTCCTCCCACCGGCTGCGGGTGAGCAGGAGGGAGTCTTCGTCCCTATTTTTGGAGACCCTGAAATCTTCTAATCTGGTCACCGAGTAAGCTATCTGGAAGGGGCCAACACCCCCTTGCGGCCTGGTCTCCTCCTCGACCTCTTTGGTCTCCCGAGTTCCCTAAGATGTTTCGGGTCTCTTGTATTTCCCGAGCCTCCCGCCCTTGATCAACATTTCGATTGCATCCTTGAGATGGACGCAATCCTCAGTCAAGTGGCCATGGCTCCGATGGTACCGACGCTTGGTCTGTCGGGGTTTTGTGGGCTTGCATCGACCCGCCGTCCTTGAATTCAGGGGCCGAACACTCGGCCAAGATCCGCTCGCGGGAAGTCGTCAGCGAGGTGTATTCTGGGAAACGCCCAGCAGGGCCGCGCCGTGGGGCTCCCGGGGTTTATCTTCCTCCACTTTTCATCGGGGCGTCGGGATGTCTCAGGTTCATGGCGCCGGGCATCGTTCTGTCGAGCAGAGCTGGTTGAACCGCGGCTCCTCGAATCTCAAGCGTGATTGGAAGCTTTCTTCTCTTTGTAGGTGATGTATGCTCATGCTTTATCGAGGAGGGCGTCGAAGGTAGCTGGAGGCTCGATGCCGAGTGCCTTCCTGAAATTTGTACCGGGGAGGAGTCCATTTTCAAGTAGGTAGTGCTTCATTTGATCATCGCATGGGACCTGGATGGCTTCCCTGTTGAAACGATCGATGTACTCTCTAAGTGTCTCGTCGCTTCTCTGGATGATGGCCTCTAGGGAGGCCTCTGTCTTCGGGTGCCTGCGGGAGGCAGTGAAAGTGTTGGTGAACTGGGTCTTCAGGTCCCTCCACGAGTGTATCGACCCGGGGGGCAAGTTTTTGTACCAGTCCATGGTCGTTTTCCTCAGAGTGGTGGGTAACAGCCTGCATTTGATCGGGTCCCCGACGTTGAGGTAGTGGAGCATTGCCTCGAAGTTGTCGATGTGGTTGATAGGGTCATCCCCCCATCGTAGCTAGCGAGCTGAGGAGGTTTTTCCATGCCCCTGGGGATAGGAGCCTCCATGATGTTGGCGGACAAGGGATCGTGGGGGTCTTCTTCGTCATTGCGGTTAGGAGAGCGGGACGGGGATCAACGATGGCAGTTGAGTCTCTTGGAGAGTTCCCTAGCTCGAGGATTCCCTCCATGATTCTTCCTCATCTCTTCTGCTCTGCGCTCTCGTCGGGGAGGCGAATAGGCCTGCTTCTTGGGCTGCTCTGAGGGGTTCCGCTCGGACACGGGACCTCTACCTTTGGATCGGCGTGTCGGGCTCGGAGTGTCATCCCTCTTAGTTCTCCGCGGGGGAGTCTGGGAGCGATGCCTTCTTGGAGAGGGTGACCAGGAATCAGGCCTCCTGTGTCTCCTCAGCGAATGGCGGGAGGTCTCCAGCATGTTGAGATGTCCCCCATGGGTGAACAACATGAGATTGGTCTAATTGATGGCTGTGAACAGAGCGGCGACGGTTAGATCCGCGTTGGCGGGCGCCTGGATTTCTTGAAAGACTGCAGGGTCGGGGACCTGTTGATGGTGAGCTTCGCCTCTACGCCCGTCACCCCGGTGAGACCCCGTTGAGGAAGAGGCGGTGTGCCCGTCCCTGGGGTCCGAGTCGGGGATGTTGTTGCGGTTGGTGTTGGCCAGATCAACGAGGAGAGTGTTCTCAGCATTGGTTGTTGGGTCGGCCATGACGAAGGAAAATGGTTTGTTTTGGTCTCTGGATTGGAAAAAGACGGGAAAACAAGTTTCCCACAGACGGCGTCACTAATCGTACCTAATCAGAAGGTTTGTCACGGCCCAACTGCACCGACGATTGAAGGAGAAAGAAGGGGGTATCTGCAAGACACTCCGATGTCAAAGTAAGAATAGGCGAGAGAGCAAGTAAAGAAGATAGAATGAATGTGTTACTTGGCCCTCTCGAATGAGAGGGTATTTATAGACCCCCAACGCTGGGCCAAGGTCCAGTTAGTGGGTAGCGGATCTAAGCCCACTAACGGACTACCAAGGCTTGCGTGTGCAAGGAGTCCAGCACGTGGCCTCCTCCCTGGTTTGCCGCTCCGGGATATGCAGGTAGCTTGACCTGGTATTTACGGAGGGCAGGTGGCGGTTACATTGCAAGAACGTAGGGCGATTGACCCGGTCTTCTCGGGGGGCACATGGTGGTTAAGGAACCGTTGGCCACGTGGCCTTAACGTGCACAGGAAAGAAATCCTACCCATTATGGACAGATGGTCCCACGAATCTACCCACTGGACTGGGCCTCGATGGCCACGGGCCAAGCGTTGGGCCAGTCCAGAACAATATCATTATCAGCTTTTATATCTCCATTCACATCTCTATACACAATTGAATTCCTATACAACCAGCACGCATAAATCGTTTCGGCAAAAGCAGTTTTGACAATCCTAGCTTGTTTATTGCTTTTACTCCCAATGCCAATCATCCACTCCATCTCTTGTTCCCACCCACGCACCTGATGAGCGATCTGCAACCATCCCAGGATCCTTTCCCAAATTTCCTTCAGAGTGGGACACTAAAAAAGGAGATGTTGAATGCTTTCCTTTTCGTTACAGAACTCACACTTCTCTTCTTTTATCATCTCAAACCTAGTCATCCTATCTTTTGTAGCTAGCCTCCTGTGACATGCTAACCACATAATGAACACTGCCTTTGGTGAAGCTTCATTATCAAACACCAGCTTCCGCCAAGGAACTTGCGCTCTTGGTTTCAGAAGCTCCACATAAACCTCTTTCGCCTTAATTTTCCCTGTTGTTTGCCACTTTTGCCAGCCCTATAATCTTGTCACCACCTCTCTGATTTGCAACACACCTTTAAGGATCCAGGAGCATGTTGCCCGAAGAGGCATGATCATAATAATATATAAAAATATTTAATAATTTATACGTATAATAATATGTATTTTATAATTATATTCATTACAATCAAGTTAAAAAGTGAATTAAAATATTAATTAGTCGCCCGTCTCAAAATATAAGAGAAAAAATGTACTTTTGTTGTCCCAAAATATAAGAGAAAAACTCAACTTTCATTTTTTTCAAGGTAAAATTAAATGTATATTGCATTTAATTTACATCCTCTTTCATCTTTTCTATAACCAGCAACCAATTAAAATTGTTTTCACATCTTATTATCCATTTTTTTCAAAGAAAACCACAAGTCAAATTATTATGCTTTTACTTTTCTTAATAAGTGTGATTTTATTCTTTTCTCTTATATTTTGGAACAGATGGAGTATGATATAGTATAATATAATATAAAAATATCAAATACTATGAATTTATTATAGTGATATTAGACATTATAAAAAATATCATCTTTTATTGGACAAACATCTAAATCTCCAACTATATTTATTTGCTCCATAATATTGAATAAAAAATAGACAAATATTAATATAATTATCTTTATTAGAAGGAAAATCTCTTATTGATTGGAGTTGTAATCAGTAGAAAACATTGTAAAAAATCCTAGAAAAGAATGAATATATGAAATAGTAAGCAAAAGCAGTTAGAATCAAGGGGGATTATAAAAGTGGATAAGAATACAATCATACATAATATTTTATTATTGTTTTCATATATTATTATCAATGTTATTATTATAGCAAAAAAATAATAAAAATAATATTCTACTAACTAATAGAAAAATAATAACTGATAAACATAAATAATAATAATATTAAAATAGTATTTTATAATACTAAATAAATAAAAGCTTTAGTTAAAGGAGAAAAAGATGAGATCCTTTTATAAAATTATTATTAAATAAATAATATAATACCTAAAAATAGTTATTTTATAATTTAAAAGAAGATACTATTAATAAAGATTATAAAAAGTTATATTAACTAAGAAAATATTAAAATAAATTTTTGTTTTGAAATAAAATTTATGAATGCATCAATTAAATATAAATTTTATTATAAAAATTTAAAATGTATCGTACTTTTAAATTTCTATTAAGAGTCATGTTCAAAAATAATTATACCTTATGTATTAAAGTTATTCTATTTTCTGTAAAATTTGAAATTTAAATATTTTTAAAACTAAGTTTTTTAATGGCCAAAAAGATACCATATAAAAAAAACTAAAGAAAACTAAAATAAAATAAAGATATACCATAAATATATGTTAAACCATTTATTTATTTGTAATTTATTTTGCTTTTAACATATTTCATAAAGAAAAATGTATGGTTTCTTTAATATCTTTGCTCATGAAAATATATATATATTTTTTATTATTATTAAAATATTCATTTTTATACGCCACATCATTTACCTCTTAACATTCTTCTAATAATTTAATTCAAATAAAATAAAAATAGTATGTCTTTTTTCTCAATCTAAAACTTATAAAATACATATTAATATCATTAAAAAAGATAGAGCTTGAATATTTGATTATTCTATGTAATAGTAATTTGAGGCATATTAAAAATTATACATAGATAATAAATGAATAGTCTTTTACTTTTGATAAAAAAAACAAATGAATAATCAAAACATGTGTGTAAAGTAAGAAGTAAAAACAAATTTATCATACAATATTTTTCAATATTGCTAAAAAGGTGAAGATCTAAAATTAAACTCACATATTTATACTCACAATGAACAAAAACGTGTAGAACATTAAAAATTAATAAAATTATAAGAGAAAGTTTTATTATTCAAGATCATTTAAAGCTCTCTTAAGTTTAACCATATTTAAGTCTCTCATATCCAATTTCGATAGATGTTTAAGTCTCAAATTTCCAACTTTGATAGATAAAGAGTGATATATAAATAGAAAAGTAGATTAATGGTGATCTTTAATATTTATATCTTTCGTTTCACATCAATATTTTTATGACTGATAGTCATCTTCTCAATTATAATCAACAAAAATATATAATATATTATACACGAAAATGAAATAATTGAATATGAGATTCAATAATAAGATAAACTTACCTACAAAAAAACATAGCAAGAAAAATATATAAAAAAAAACTCGTTGAAGTTGTCATGGTGAAAATCATTAAAAAAAACAGTAAATTTGTTAAATATGTAGCAAATGCATCTAGTAAATAATAATGTGAGATTATGTGCATTTTTATAGGCGTGGAGAAATTCAAAGAAACATAATGATTTATGAGGGTGTTAAAGTTACTAAAATTTTATGAAACTGACAATTTAATGAATATTTACTATAATTTAATTTATAATTGTTTTACTTTAAATTAGATTAGTTTTAATGAGTTACATATGCAATTTGTTTCTTTTAAAGGTAATAGTGAGCATTTGAGAAGTCATGGGTGTTATTTAAAAATTTGTATTCTATAGTTATATTATTTTATATTTTAAATATTATATTATTATATATTATTTAAATTATTATTATTAATAGTGATTGTTGAATATTATATTATTGTTATTATTATTATTTCTATTATATTTATTATTATTATCATTATTTATTCTTAATGTACAAAAAGTATATATTAAATTAATTTACAAAACATATATCAATCTCATATATTATATTAATTTTAAGATATTATAATTATATCAATTTTATTAATATTTTAATTTTGAAAAAATATTAAAATAATTTTTATATTTTTGATTTGTATTTGTAACACTCTTCTAAATACCCCCGCGATTTATATAATATTTCAGAGTTAACATGCATTAAAGGGCGTCACAATTAATAAAAAATAAAATTTCAAATACATTATGGGAACACAATTCCATTAAAAATAAGTACATGTTTAACACAGCGGAAATTACTCAAACTTGGATAATTCAAAACCAGATAAAATACCATTTGTATGGTTAATGTTATAAAACGATTATCCAAACATCATTAGTCAAAACAACGGAGTTTAATTGATAACTCTAAAGATAAACATTCCCAATGTTACAAGACCAGAGCATGACACCGACACGCGATAAAATAAAAGCACAGCTCTACGAGCTATCCTTACCAACTCCTAAGCCGCTAAAGCTTCAATTTAAAATCATCAAAGTAAGGGTGAAACTTCATCCTAATTAAAATGCATTATAAATTCATAAAACAAGAGAATTTCATAAGCTATTATTCCACCCTATTCAGCATAATCAGATCTATTCATCCATTCAACAATACAAGTCATAAACATACATCACACACAACAACCAAATTATAACACTAGAATTCATCCTAACATGTTATAATCCATACAAATGCAATGCAAGACTCTATGTATGTGGTACCAAAAGTGAACTAAGTCACACACTGATCCATAATCACCCAGATACAGTTACATCGATTCGTCCATAATCACCCGGACATGAATCCAGCCTCACCACCCATAATCATTCGGGAACGATTATTAGCAATACTCACTAATTCCACACAATGGGAATTAGCTACCACCAAAATGTATATGCATGCACATCATAAAAGCATGCAAAATTCAACACAAGTTATGATAGCATCATACATCATAAACCATCATCAATCCAAAACACGATAGCCGTCATTTATCATGAACATCATCAAATAACATAAACATGCACAAGCAATTACTGCAACATCATCACCAAAATATGATAACCATCAACTATCATGAACATCATCAAACGACATAAACATGCACACCATCAGGCATACAACATCATCAACCAAAACATGATATCAATCAACTATCATGAACATCATCAAACAGCATAAACATGCAAACACTTACTCATTAATTAGTAATGTTACCATCAACATACACATATAGTCATCATTATACGCATAGACATCATCACAAAACCACACACAATTGCCTACCCACCAAGTATGCAAGGTACAAATGACCACAAAGTCGGGAAACCAACACTTTCCAAAATAAAACCAAGTTACCATTATTTTCTTTATTTCATAAAATAGAATATTTAATTTAAGGAATAATGTCCAAAACGGCGATTAAAAAGGACTTACGGTTAAAAAGTTATGAATTTTCAAAGCTTAATATTTTTCAAAAAGTAACAGTGGTAATCGGTTCCTCCAGGGGAGTAACCAGTTCCCATTATCATAGTGAAAACATGTTCTGGAAAATGTATGGGGAACCCGATTCCTCCCAGGGAATAACCGGTTCCCACGTTTTATAAAAATCAACTTTTTAGAAAATGTACCAGGAACCCGGTTCCTCCCAGGGAGTAACCAGTTCTCAAGACTCATAAAAATCAATCCGCTGAAATTTGTATGTGGAACCCGGTTCCTCCCAGAGGGTAATCGGTTCCTGCGACGTCTGTAGCAAAAAAACTTAATTTTGACAACATTCATGGTTCCCAATTCATACCATGACGAATCCAACACCCAACAACACCAAAACAAGTTACAATACATAATTTCAATGTAATTATAACACACCATAACATCATACAATAACCCTATAACATCAATTTGCATCAAAACATCAAAATTCATGAATTTGGAGTTTAAACTCATAAACCTAGAAAATCCTAAATTGGGATTCCTGACTACTCAATCAATCCTATTGTTCCTAAAATCCATAAGGCATAATAATCAGAGAAAGTCACCCTTTACCTTAGCCAAATTCTTGAATTCCTAGAGCTTTGGGTGTTCCTCTTCCTTTTTCCTCTTCTTTTCTCTCTCACGTACGACCTATTCCTCTCACATTTGACTTTCTAACTCTTTCCTTCTTATTTTCCTTTTTATTAATAATAATAATGATGAAAATAGGGTTAGAGGTTTTTACTTTACACACCCCTCACTCCTACTCACCACACCACAAGTCTAATTTCTTTATCTTTATTTAATTATTTTCAATAATTTCAAAAATACCAATAATTCAACTTTTAATTAAATAAATAATTAAAATTCAAATTATTTAATAATTGAAAATATTGGGGTGTTATAGTATTAATTATTTAAAATAACTAAGTAATTGATTTATATCCAAATGATTTTCGTTTGGAGGTTTTTAATAGTGACAATTAAATATATTATTATTATTATTATTGTTATTATTATTAGATAATAGTGATAGTTTGATATTAAATTATTATTATTTAATTAGTAATTTAATATCGTATTATTATTATAATATTTACTACTGTTATTATTATTTAAAAGAGTGATAGTTGGATATTAAATTATTATTATTATTATTATTATTATTATTATTATTATTATTATTATTATTATTATTATTATTATTATTTTAATGTAGAAATAAATAAGTAAAAATATAATTTGTGTTTGTGTTTAAAATTATCTTAACGACATTAATATTTTTATTAACTTATTAGTGACAAATTTAATTTCACCGTTACAAATATTTTGAATATTTAGTTTATCTTTTCATCTTTTGATTAAAGATATTTTACACTACAAATTTTGTCTTAAATATTTATTATAAATCAAAAGATTACATAATATTCATATTTTTTAAAATTTAAATTCCAAAAAATTTTATATGAGTTTTTAATATTATTATAATTTGAGAATTAAAGGTTTTTTGTATAAAAAATGAAAATTAGGATATTAAGATATAGTGTTAATTGATTACATTATTATTTATAATTGTAGTAGTTGGTTATTATATTATTATTATTATTATTAATGGTGGTTTATATTATTATTATTATTATTATTATTTATTATAATATTATTATTAATTGCGGTATTTAATAGGAATTGGTGTGAAAAATTAAAAAGTGATAAAAATTCTAAATTACAGCTTCAAAATCTTATATTTTCCACTTCATTTTTATCTTTTACTTTATATTGAATAAAAAAAATTTAGACTACAAACAACTTTAAAATCTTATATTTTCCACTTCCTTTTTAACTTTTACTATATATTGAATAAAATACTTTAGACTATAAAATTTGTCTTAATTATTTATTATAAATCAAAAGATTACATAATATTTATATATTTTTAATTAATTTTAAATCCCAAAAGTTTTTTATGAGTTTTTAATATTATTATAATCTGAGTATAAAAGATTTTTTGCATAAGAATGAGAATTAGGATATTAAGCTATAATAGTGTTAATTGAATATATTGTTATTTATAATTGTATAGTTGGTTATTATATTATTATATTATTATTATTATTATTATTATTATTATTATTATTATTATTATTATTATTATAATTATAATTATAATTATAATTATAATTATTTTATTATTATAATTATTAATTAGATATTATATAATCATTATTAATAGTGGTGGTTTAATATTATTGTATTATTATCATTAGTATTATTAGTATTAGTATTATCATTTATTTTAATATTATTATTAATTGTTGTATTGAATAAGACATAGGAGTTGATGTGAAGAATTAAAAAATAGTGATAAAAATTCTAAAGTTTAATAGCATGTCACATAATTATTGGGATTCTAATATAATGACACATCACAATTAAGGTTAGGGTTGTGTCCAAAGTTGTCATCATGACAACTTTGAATTTAGATTACGTAGATATATAAGGTTAATATAATATTTTATTTTGGCTTTGTTAAAGAAAAAGAGAAGAAAAGGATATGCACCAGTTTTACAAAGATTTATTATGATTATTTTTAATGTCATAAATATAACTAATTGTAGTTTATTGACATTGATAATTATTAATTAAATTAAATTCAAATGCGTTAGGTTAATAGATAGCTTATAATTTCAAGTTGATAGTTAATAATTTATATATTATAATAGGTGGTTGATGGTTAAAAGTTGATAATTTAATTAAAGTGTTTGATTAAATTAGCAGTTTAACTAATAGATAAATATAAAATAACATAAAAGACATTTTTTTAATTAATAATTAAATTTATATTTAAAATAATTAAATTTATATTTAAAATAATTAAATTTATAAGGATAATAACAAAATAAAAAATAAAAAATTATAGATTATAAACTAATACGTTGTTTAAAATAGAGTTTAAAAAATAAATTATAAGTTTGTGATGAAAAGAAGGTTATTAAACAAGTTTTTTATTATCAGACTACTTTATACTTTAAAATATAACTTACACCTAAAAATATCATCTTTTATGTATTTTATACAAACAAAGTTTATGTGAGTTAAGTAGATCGACTAAGATATGAAAAATCTCATAATTTTAAGAGCAAATATAATTAATTTAAGAGCAAATTTAAGTAGATCGACTAAGAAGTTTTAATTTATATTTTATTTTTAATTTAATTATTTATTAAATAGAATTAGTGAGTAATACTGAGTAAAAAATTTTACACCAATTCATAGTAATTAATAATTGTAAGGAGTTAAATTCAATGTTGGACTAATAGTAAAATACATTTAAAAACTATCAAGTTGTTTAGTAACTAAAATTTACTCTTTAAATGTGAGCAAGTCCAAAAAACTATCAAGTTGTTTAATAACTAAAATTTACTCTTTAAATGTGAACAAATCCAATGTGGCAGATTCTAACATTCATCCCTGTTGCATAACTACCAACTTAATTGGTTTAACCCTAAAAAACTTGAATTTGTATTATATTTTTCATTTTTCATACATATATATTATCACCTTTTAATCTGATGTAATTTTGTTATTTTAAATATGCCTTAAAAATATAAAAATATGACTAAGAATTTGTTTTTTCTTAGAATAAGAGTTTGTTCCTAAAATAAGGGAAACAAATCAGAAATTGATTTATTCTCATTAAATATAATTAGTTAGTGTAATTATCTAGATAGCCCTGTAACCTTTATATATACAATAAAGAATAATGAGAATGGAGAAAATCAAGAATTCTTGACATGGTATCAGTAGGTTTCGATCAAACTTGTGAGTCTTACGATTTTGGCTTTATTAAGCGACACCTACTGGGTCGCTCTTGAAATCATCTCGGCAGATCTCAGTAATCTCTTCAAGGCTTGCAATTGTGATATTTGGTGCTTACAATCGTTTCTCGGATCCGTTCTTGGTAGTGCTTACAAGTTGCAAATCCATTGCTCCCAGTTTGCAAATCGTGTTCAATTTGACTGTATTCTCGTATCGGTGTCGGCAACTAATTTTATTTGTCTTGGTCGTGTTCTCGTCGGTGTCGACAACTATTCTTATTTGGTTTGGTCGTGTTTTCATCAGAGTCGGCAAGGGTTCTGAAATTGGCAAAGAAGAAAGGAGAAGAAATAGTGTTGGCACAGTTCTACAATTGGCAAAGAAAAAAGAAAGCTTTTATTGATATTAGTTTGTGTGGCCACTGTCCAATTCCAATCAATTTGGTGGCAGCGTAGATTCTCTTGATGACTTAAAAAAATTGTCATTACGTGAACCTGTAGTTTCTATTTTTATTTTTTTCAAGTCATTTTTCTTATGAGTTAAATTACTTCAATGACTTCAGAAAAAGACAGAGATGATTTTTGTGTTCGTTTTACCAGCAAAAATTATCTAGCTTGAGAATTTCAGTTTAAAATGTATGTTAAAGGGAAAAGATTATGGAATCACTTGGACGATATTTCTATGGCACAGTTAGAAACAACTTATTTAGATGCATGGGAAACCAAATATGCTCAAATTATCACTTGGATTCTTGGTACTACTGATCCTACAATGATTAATAATTTCCGATATTTTTTCACTGCTCAAGAAATGTGGAACTATTTAAAGCGTATTTATAATCAGAACAATGCAGCCAAATGTTTTCAGTTGGAGCTAAAGATAGCCAATTACAAACAAGGTAATTTTTCAGTTCAAGAATATTATTCTGGTTTTTTGAATTTGTGGACAGAACAATCTGCGATTATACATCTTGATGTTCCCAAGAGTTCTCTTGCGGATGTCCAGGAGGTCTACAACACTACTAGGTAAGACCAATTTCTTATGAAACTTCATCCAGAATTTGATGTTGTCAGAGGTTCTTTGCTCAATAGGAATCCTGTTCCATCCTTGGATACTTGTGTTGGTGAACTCCTTAGGAAGGAACAACGTCTCCTTACTTAAGACACCATGTCTCATGATGATGTCACATCTGAGCCTGTGACGGTTGCATATGCTGCCCAGAGTAGAGGAAAGGGTAGTGATATGCGACAAGTCCAATGTTTTTCTTGAAAACAATTTAGACATTTGGCTCGCAGCTGCAGTAAGAAGTTTTGCAACTATTGCAAACAATAGAGTCATATCATCTATGACTGTCCGACACGTCCTCCCCGACAAGCACAGTGTCCAGCTCAAGCATTCCATGCCACTACCAACTCTACAATTGGTCCTCTCAATACTGGTGCATCTACTGGTGGTGTTCTACAACCTGAAATGATTCAACAAATGGTACTTTCTACTATTTCAACCTTGAGAATTCAGGATAAGTCTTCTAATGTTTCTCAACCATGGTTTCTTGATTCTGGTGCATCCAATCACATGACGGGTTCCTCTGAGTACTTGCAAAATTTACATTCATATGATGGTAATAAGCAAATTCAAATTTCTGATGGTAATAAACTCTATCTCTGATGTTGGTGACATAGACTCTAACTTTTGTGACGTGCTTGTATCACCCAAACTTGCTTCCAACTTATTGTTGGTTGGTCAATTGGTGGATAACAATTGTAATGTTAATTTTTCTCGTGTTGGTTTCCTTGTGCAGGAGCAGGTGTCGGAGAAGGTGATCGCGAAGGGGCCTAAAGTGGGAAGACTATTTCCGCTTCAGTTTAATTCGAGTCATTTATCTTTTGCGTGTAATACTGTTTTGAACTCTTATGAGGATTGGCATAAAAAATTGGGCCATCAAAATTATGTTGTTTTGTCTTATTTATTTAAAGCCGGTTTGTTGGGAAATAAACATGCTTGTACTGCTTCTATTTCATGTTCTGTTTGCAAGTTGGCTAAAAGTAAAACACTTCCTTTACTGTCAGGTACTCATCGTGCTTCTACTTGTTTTAAGATGATTCATAGTGATGTGTGGGGAATGTCTCCTACAGCATATCATGCTCACTATAGATATTTTGTCACATTTATTGATGATTACAGCCACTTTACTTGGATATACTTTCTTAGATCTAAGTCTGAAGTGTTTTCTATGTTTCAGAAGTTTTTGACATATGTTGAAAAAATCAATTTCACGCAAGTGTTAAAAAATTTCAATCTGACTAGGGAGGTGAGTATATGCCTCATGAATTTCAGGAATACCTTCAACAAAAAGGGATAGTGTCTCAACGGTCTTGTCCCAATACCCCTCAACAAAACAGGATGGCAGAGCGAAAGAATCGCCATTTGCTTGATGTAACGCGCACCTTACTTCTTCAAGCTTTTGTGCCATCTCGATTTTGGTTAGAGGCTCTTTCCACAGCCGTATTCTTGATCAATCGTCTTCTTTCTACGGTTATTGATTTTGATTCTCCATTCTTTCGTGTTTTTAAAATTCAACCTAATCATAATAATTTACATACTTTTGGGTGTGTTTGTTTTGTCCACTTACCTCCATTTGAAAGGCATACGCTTGAGGCGTAGTTGATCGCAAGTTTGGTAGTCTAAATAATCTGGGATGCAAGTGCACAGTCTATCGTGTAGTTTTAAAAGATATCGAATCCACAAGGACGATAAATCGATCTATCGTAATATAAATCTACAGTATAAAGCTAAAGCTATTGAATAACTAATCGGGGGAATTTTTGGATAATTAAAACTTAAATCTAGTTGAAATAATAATAAGCTGATACAGGTATGTAACTCGTCGAGCTTAGGGGATCCGAATTTCCACTAGCTTCTTTCTCAAGTTGATAAAAATTCTTTTCAACAAACAATATTTATCTAAAAATCCTATATCAAACTCTTGCTCTATTGAATCAGATCATGCAATTAAATCCTACGTATCCTCTCGCTATCCCGCCGAATTTAAAAACACTTTTTGAAAATAAATAAGATTTAATTGGTTTTAAAACGCTTCCGCTGTCTTTAAAATCAATGCCTAGTATCCACTATCCGGTTTTAAACCTCAAACTCTCGCTCTGTTGGTTTCTAACCTTAGTCTAGTTTATTTAATCTCAAACTTTCGCTCTGTTGATTCCTAAACTTTTTTAATAAATTCATTTGGATACTAAAACCAGAAAAATTAATTTTTTTTCTTTCACAAAATAGTATTAAGCCAGTTTGTTTCGGTCCCCTTTAGTTCGATTAATTTACATACCGATATCTAATCGGTTTAGTCAGGCATATTATAATCCAATCATGCATAAACAGTTGTATTTCATATATTTAAACATATCCAGAATCAGATAAATAAATAGCATGCAACAAAACTATTAAATAAATTAAAAAAATTAAATTAGAAACCTGAAAATAAGAATACTTCAATTAAACTTGTTCTTCAAAATAAACGAGCACTCCACCACAAGTTGGCTGGATTTGCTCGGAGACTTCTTGAACCGAAAGAAAATAAACAAGAAATAAAAAGGCACTAGAGCTAACATAAGACTAGATCAGTGAAAAGTACACAACAATTTCTGGTGTAGAAATTGTCGTGAGAAAAATATTATATGCTTAGAAAACTAAAGAAAAACGAAAGAAAAAGGCAAAATAAAGGCAAGGCTTGAATCTGAAAAAAATATGAATACTGGAAAATATTGCCTTTTTTCTCTCTACAAAATTCAGACCCTTTTAATTTTGCCTGTACGTTTCTTTTATACTGGCTTTAGTAATTCCTTCTCCATATTTTTTGCCACGTGGTAACTGATTCACCTCAAATATCGCCTTTTCAATATTCGTCCATTTGACCACCAAAATAAAGGGAAGTTGGAGACGTGCGTCTTGAGTGGAGAAGAAATTTTGAGTCGTGCGTCTCAAAAATCAGATTTTAAGTTGAAAGAAGAAGTGGGGCCCTTTGACTAGGAGGCGGGCGTCTTGCATGGCAAAGAAGTCTGAGACGTGCGTCTAAAAAATTTAAGTGACTAAGAGGCGAGCGCCTCAATGGCTTGAGACGACTTGCTGGCCTTCATTTGGGCTGTTGATTTGGGCTGGGCCTTCGCTTAGTTCCAAATATCATCTTTTTTTTCTTTTTCACTTCCTCATATTGCTATAACACCTCTTTCTTCATTTCTTCGCCTTTTAAAAATCAATTTCTCTTAAATTTCATTTCTTTTCTCAAGCATTCAATACTTGAAACATTAAAAATACCAGCGTAATATGAGCATAAAACAATGTAATCAAATGAAAATACAGACATTATTTATGTTAATTAAATCAAATTATGCTATATAAATTCATGTTATCAAACTCCCCTACACTTGAACCTTTGCTTGTCCTCAAGCAAGAAGTAATATGAAAACTCTTAAGCATTGGTCAAACGCAAGTACAAAGCACAAATCAATTCGTACTTGGTTGCGAGTCATTCTTTGTTAGATAACCTAAACACCAAAGTTGCAGTAAAAACACTAGACAACCCCATCTTTGCAAACCGGTTATAGTCATGCTGTTATAGCTCAATCTAATTCTTTTGTTTTGTTTCACCCGTTTTCGTTTGAGCGCAATCACATTAAGCCCTTTGCCTTTTTGCACACATAGTGGAGTAAACGGTTAGTGAATTTGATCCTTGTAATCTAGCTAGGAGTTCTGGTACTTATATTTGGTACTCCTTTATCCAATTACAAATTGCGGGGGATCGGACCGTAGTCCGCCCTACCAAACTCAACACCAGGAACCACTGAACAAATTCACAATGGATTGTTTGCATTATAAACTTTTTATAGTGTCCGCAATTGTTGGGATAGATGATCTGGTGAGGACCATCTAACTTAGTTAGTGCATTTCCTAATAAAAATTTTCTCTTAAAAATATTTGATCAATCACTTATATTCATCGGTTCTCAACGTAGTTTGCCGTTTAAGACGGTGCCG
This sequence comes from Vicia sativa, assembly GCA_021764765.1. Taxonomy (NCBI): domain Eukaryota; kingdom Viridiplantae; phylum Streptophyta; class Magnoliopsida; order Fabales; family Fabaceae; genus Vicia; species Vicia sativa. The sequence goes on along the minus strand of CM038793.1, from coordinate 149,564,933 downwards.
ACTGCTTATATAAACTACTCAGGGCTACTTTAAAACTAAGTCTTTAGGTATTGGTATAATAGGTACTTAAACCGATCTAGCGTGTTGGGGTTCTGAAGTGTTAGGACGGTAACAATTTTGCTTTAGTCGCACTTAAGTGCTTATCTTAAAAAATAAGCAACCTTTATACTCTTTGAGTGTGTCGAGATATGCGTTTGAATTTTTTTTTGTTATGGCTCAAGAAAGTGAAGGAATTCAAATAGACACAACTTTTGCATAAAAGACTTAAAGTTACATAAACATGCTTTTATTGAATGGAAATTTTACAATAAAGAGAACGAAATAAAAAGGAAAATACTAATAAAGCAGAGGAAATAAACGGAAATATTCGGACTCCCCTAGAATTGGAATGAGCATTGTCCCCAATTCGATAAAATCGGGAGGATCAGATAATAAAAAGGTAGTCACTCCTCGTCAGGTTGATGGCGTGCCCTGGCTCGTCCTCTAGTTCGTGGCCGCCTACGCCTATCAGAATCAGAATCATGAAGATGTAAAACATCCGTCATTCGATTTGACATAGTTTCGAAGTTACGGTTGGTTTGAATGGCATATTCACGCTGATCTCGTTGTAACTCTCGAACTAGTCGCAACGTTTCGTTTTGGTTCAGTTCCATAACTTGGAAATGCTGATCCTGTCGTAAGATAGCAACATACATCGCGTCAAGGGTGGCATGTGGCGGAAAATTTTCCGGAGGCGGCTGTGTAGCAGGTTGGGGAATTTCAGGTTGAGGTTGTGGAGCAGGCGCATCCAGATCAAAACGCCAATGATTATTGTTGCGCGTATTAATTCGATTTGGGCAGGGTAGAATTACATTTGGGACCAAACGTTTGCTAACCATCAAGGTAAACCCTCTCCCATCTTTCCTTGGAGAGACCAGGTGTGAGTCACGACAATATGTAACATCAAGAAGTTGGGCCGACATCATAAAATGTCCAATAGATAAAAGTTCATCGACCAAGCCTAAAGCGTAGGCTAGTGATGTTATTATACCGCCAAAAATGAAAGGGTTTGTACCAGCCGCATTTACGCATGTTTGGAAGTGGTTGAGCATGAAAGGGGCTGCGTTTACTGCGCTACCATTGAGTGCGCATAAGAGAAAAAAACATCCCGTTTTGGTTAACCTTGTGGTTATTGGTCCTTCCAAAAATTGTGTTCACGAGGATGCGATGAAAATACCCCAAAGCCGGATTATGAATGTGAGAGGCATATACGTCCCTCCAACTTTCTATTGTTTGGCCGGTTAGATCTTGCCAGAGTGAGAAATCGATGTAATCCCAAGGTACCTACCCTTCTGTATTGAAAGGTTTGTAGTAGACATTTTTCCCTTGTGAGAAGTGTAGAAGTTCGACCACTCTCTCTTGATTTAGATTAAACTCACAGTTAAACATGCGGAAGGTGACGGTTCCCGTTGTGAATGGATCTTCTAGATGGGTGGTGTAGGAAAACGAGCTTAGGAACTCCAACACGAGCGGTTCAAATGTGGAAAAAGGGTGAGTGTAGAGATGGAGTAAGCCAGTGTTGGTGAGCATGAAAATTACGCTGTCAGTCAAACCCAAAGTTGCTAAACAGTCAGTGTCCATATATTTTGTGGGTACAACTGAGCGTGTATAGAACTTTAGATATTTTGCATGTTGTTACCCTTTATCATTGTCGCGGAACACCATGGTGGATAAATCGGGTGGTGGCCTTTTCGGTCTCACTTGTCGGTTGGAGTTTCGTGGAGGCGTGGTAGATATGAAAGGAAGAGAATATGGTGGGAGAATGTAGTAATGGATAGAAAATATGAGGGTGGTAGATGAGATGGTAGTGGAAGAAAGGATAAAAAGATGAGTATATATAATGGATAGTGGGTAATATGGGGAATAGAAATTAAATTTTGCGGTTAATTTTTTGTGGAGTGAAACGGTAGTGGGAATTAAAGATGGGGAATGAATATAATAAGTGGGTTGAATGAGAATAAAGATGGAAATCGCGAGGGACAAGGAAGAGACAAAGAGACAGAAAAGCTATCACGCAGGAGAGAAGGATACAAGCGCCTTAAATGGTGTGGGGAGGGCGCCTTAAATCCACGAAGAAAAGGACAAGGAATGAGACGACCGTCTCAAGTGGGCAGCGTGCGTCTCAAGTTCCTAGGGAATAAATGGAATCTCACATGTGACACAGACGTGCGTCTCAAAGGGTGTGCAGGTTCAGGCTGACAACGTGTTTGGAAGTGGTATCTTACATGTGGGAATCTCGTGCGTTTAGTGTACAGGAAAAGTAGATATGACATAATATTTCAGGGAACATATCAGTAGGCACACACACGTAGTGCATTTTATTTTGCTTTATAAGATAGAAGTGATGTACTTAATTAACAGCAATATAGTTGTTCAAAATAACACTGCTTTTAATATTTTTCTAGTACACACAGTACAACAGTGATACATGAAAACTATAATGAAATGTAGCAGTAAAAGTAGAAGCAGTACAGTATAATTAAATTTGCATCATAGAATTGGAAAATGAAATTACATTATATCGATAGAAATAAGGTACTTGCTACTAAATGGAAAATAACAATTATTTGGTAATTAAATACTGAAAATAAAATGAAAAACATAAAAAATCGTAAACTAAAATTAATTATTCTTCAATTCTCTAGCCACTAGAAGATCCTCCTTTTGGGGGAGCCAATGAGTAAAAGTACGCAAAAACTTATTGGAACTGAGCTGATACTGTGTCCATGAAACCGTAGAAATCAGCCCGCAAAGTAGTAAGATCATCTCTCAAAAACTGGTGTTCCACTTGAAGAGCATGGATGGCCGTAGCAAAATCAATGAGAGGTGGATGATGCATAAAATTATTTGGAGCAGTAAACTGAGCAGTAGGTGAATGATGAGGAGGAGGGTAAATGTCATGGTATCTAGGGGGAGTCACGAGATCCTCTTCAGAGTTTTCCAAAACCACATATGCCTGAGGGGTTTTAGGAGTGCACGGCTGAGATGAGGGTTGATCTAGACCATAGATCCAGTTGGCTCGGTTATGCACACTGGTGGCAGGGTTAGGTAAGGTAAAAAGGTCCACAACTGGGTTGTTGATAAGCAAAGAAAACTGGTGAGGGCCAAGATTACCTATAAGACCTGTATTAAAGCAGAACTGAATATTTATGGATCGGACGCCACTGAAGGGGTTTAGGTTTCGGAATGGTTGTCTTAATCCAAGAATGTTAGCTATCATGGTCACTAGGCCACCTATCTGAATGGGAATATGATCGGTCTCAATGAGACGCTCAAAACTACATAACATATACGTGACCGCATTAACCGTGTGATTCTGTGATACACAAAACATGATGAAAAGTTCATCACGAGAAACTTTAGTAATGTTCTGGGGTTTTCCAAATAGGGTGTGAGCCAGTATCTTATGGAAATACCTAAAGGATGGATTGTGGATATTCTCTGAGCAAAAGTCAGCCGGCTTAGGGGATTACCAGAAATGGACCCTCAAAAGTGGTCGAGTTCCCTAAAGCCTAAATACTCCTCTTGAGTCTAATGATATAGTCCTACTCCACTAAGAAATCCTAGAAGGTCAGCTAACTCCATATGGTTAAACTTATAGTTCATCCCAAAAAGTCTGAAAATGATGAGTCCACGGCGTGGACCTAACCCATGGTTTGGTAGATAAGTCAAAGAGCTAAGGAATTCTAGGGTTAAGTTCCAGTAAGTGGCATAACAAATCATTAGACGGGAGGCATCCCACCCAATTTGTTTTATCAAAAAGATCATACTATCCCTAATACCCAGTGCTTCCATAGCACCTTTATGAGGATAAATAGTGGGAAGCATTTCCCGCTTGGCTAATACTCCAAACCTTCCTATCTAATGCCTTCCTCTGAAAGTAACTTGCATATTATCAACTCGAGACATGGTGAGAAAAGAATTAGCAACTAAAAATTGTCCTGGAAATTAGTAAAAAATAAAAGAAGATCAACGTTGGCCAAATGCCGATAGAAAGAAAATAGAAATAAAAGTAAAAGTAAAAATAAGATAAAGAGGAATTTAGAGAATAGGAAAAAATGAGAAGAAAGAAAACAAATGAAAGAATAATAAAATAAAATGATAAAATAAAAAAATAAATAAAACGGTGGGTTGTCTCCCACAAAGCGCTTTGTTTTATGTCGTAAGCTCGACAAATATGAATTAAGGGTTAGTCTTTTAATTTAGCAGGTAGCTCGTCAAGATTTAATGTTTGTGAATTTTCATCGATTTCGGTACAATGGTAGTGTTTTAGGCGCTGCCCATTTACTATAAAAGGTTCGATAGATGTTCCCTTAATTTCTATAGCTCCACTTGGATAAACGTCAGTGATTCCAAAAGGGCCAGACCACCTAGATCGCAATTTTCTAGAAAATAATTTTAATCTGGAGTTAAACAATAATACTATGTCGCATTTGTTAAATATTTTCCTAGATATGCGTTTGTCGTGCCATTTATTTGTTCGTTCTTTATAAGTCTTAGCATTTTCATACGCATCTTGTCTAAGTTCTTCTAATTCGTTTATATCAAGGATGCGTTTTTCACTGGCGGCCATATAACTTAGGTTGCAAGTGGGTGTATTTTGTGAAATTGAATTCTGATGGGTCCCTCAACCGTTACAAGGCTCGTTTGGTTGCTTTAGGAAACAAGCAAGAATATGGAATTGATTATGATGAGACATTTGCACCGGTTGCCAAAATGACAATTGTTCATACTGTAACACCCCAATATTACCCAAGATTTTATATGCAAAAATCAGAGTAATTTAAAATTTCATAAATTCAATACTGAGGCGTCACACCTTCAAAACCAAATTACTTTAAACTGTTTGCTTTAAAGTATAAATCCCGGATACATAGCATCGTTGGAAATCATAAATTGATTCTTAAAAATCAAAACATCTTCTTTAATAAACTTGCTCATCAAATCATATTTTCATAAAGTATGATTCTTATTCATAAAAGGAATAACAACAAAAGAACAACAACAAGACAACATAAATATTCCCCCCAAGTGCTACGTATCAGAGCGACACCGACTCAACTAATAGCAGCTATAATCTCCGTCTTCATAACTTGCACGTTACCAGCATAAAGGTAACGGTGAAACAAGTAAAGGGTGAGATACTCCAAAACATATAATTAAAGGCATGATAATATATATATATATATATATATATATATATATATATATATATATATATATATAGTTTCGGAATTATAAAGGGTATAGATTAATAAGTGCAATTCCAACACATATCCAAAACTCACTCACTCTAATCATCATTCTAATGTGTATAATCTACACTTTATCGCCATAACCTTATCGACATAAATCGTCACAACAACACACAAACGTTCATCACTACAAAATCATCACAACTCAATACGTCACTAATCAACACGACAATCTTAAACAACAACATCAAACAATGCTAATAACATAAGCACATAAATAAAATCACCACCAATTGGCTAAAGCCCATAGTTGCTTTTGGCATAAAAGCCCATCGTCAAAAACATCATCACATCATATTTGCATTAAGCATTTCATCAAAGTTAAATCATCACTAAACTCATCATTTATATTCATCGCCTAGTTATCATGAAATTATAGAGTTATATTCATTTCATGTTCATCATAAAGATCATCACCAAACAAAGCATCATATATCATCACAATTCAACATCATCCATCAATTAATACCCAACGCCAAACAACTCAAACATAAACATAACCGACTCCATGAGACACGACTATGTTATGCACGTGGTACCTGTCGCTTCGTCCATAATTAGGAACACTTGGCATAAAGCCCATCGTCGCTTGGCATGAAAGCCCTCGTCGCTTGGCATAAAAGCCTTCGTCGCCAATGCAATGTATGTGACTCGACAATAAAAACAACATAACAAAACATCATCGTCGCTCATCAAAATTGACATAAAGTCCACGTTGCCATATTCATCCACATCAAGATAAACATATCATCGCATCGCATATCATCAAGTATTCGTTAATAAATACACAGTCGCAAACATCATGTTTAATCACACCACATCATTATCAATTCATTCACTAAATTCCAAATACGGAAAAATAGTCAAATACCTATAATCGTTGCGAAAGCCATTCCTAATAACCGACATTAATCATAATCGTCAATATCGCAATCGGATTGTCCATACGTGTCTTAAATTGACTAAAACGCAATCCGATTCAATTTAACCGTAATTGAGCCTATTTCGGGTCGTTTCATAAAAACTCGTAATTTCGAAAAATTAACCTCACCACTACGTTCTACACATCGAACTTAGCTAACACATCAATTTTCATTGAATTCAGAGCAACTTGTTCCGTCGCCGAAATTACCGAAATCGAAACATTATCGGGTTCCAAATTTAATCGGCTAACTTATGCCTTAATTATATTTTATTAATATAAATTATTGCTGTGTGAAATTGGGGAAAAATAAAGAAACAGAAACAAAATGACATTCTGCAGGGAAAAATTATGCAGAAGACAGTGTTTCACAAGATAGCAAAACCACAACACAGCAAAATTCCGTTGCACATCCCTACCTCCTATGAGACGGACGCCCTAGGTGCCTTAAGGGAGGGAGGCGGGCGCCTAGTCCTTGGGGACAGTCGCCCCACAATGGGAGGTGGGCGCTTCCCCTTGCCCCGACCTCATCCATCTTCTTCTCCACCAATTTCCTGTGTCTTCTGGTTTTTAGGTTTTCTGTTTCATTTTTCCATTTTTAATACTTCAAGTTTCTACAATCTAGCACCAAATTACGCTCAATCCATACTCCTAACTCAAACTTTCTAAATCATTTCAACAATCACACATACAACTCATAAACCACAGCATCAATTCCTATCCCAAATTCATAATATACCTATCAAACCTTAACTATAGGAAATGGAAAATCAAACCCCTTACCTCTAGTGCTTGGATGATTCTTGACGATTCAACAAATCCACACCTTGCTCTTGCTCTTGCTCTTCTTCTTCTTCTTCTTCTTCTTCTTCTTCTTCTTCTTCTTCTTCTTCTTCCAAAACCCTCTCTTTCACTCTAAGTTGCTAAGTTTGGTTTTTTGGGTGTAAAATGGAAAGAATGAGGAAAATTGGTTTATAATGTGGTTTTCTACTAGTAAGCTTAAGGGTGCAAACCCAATTCTACCAAATTACTCCTCACACCCCTAACTTATTTTTATTAATAATTAACACCTTAATAATATCTAATAATATTATTAATTCAATTAATTAAAATAATTCCGGGGAATTAAATATCGGTCCGAATAATATTTTACCGAACCGAACGGAATAAAAACCGGACCGAACGAAACGTCGCCCAAATATATTAATAGATATATCGATTAATATAAATATACTCGTCGCCAAAACAATCATCAAACAGTAACTCAAAATATTAATATAATATAATATTAAATAAAACGGGGCGTTACACATACGATCATCTCTATACCTGCTTCTAGTCGGGGGTCTCTTCATCAAATGGATGTGAAAAATGCTTTTCTTCACGGTGACCTGACAAAAGATATTTATATGACTCCACCTCAAGGCTTATTCTCTTTATCTAAAGGCGTGTGCAAGCTCAAACGCTCCTTATATGGTTTGAAACAAGCATCTAGAGCATGGTACGAGAAATTCCGCTCCACTCTACTTGGATTCTCCTTTACTCAGAGTCAGTATGATTCCTCATTATTTATCCATAACACGTCTGCGGGTACTGTTTTGCTTCTTTTATATAATGATATGGTTATTACTAGTTCTGATCATGCTTCCATTTAGCGACTTAAGCAACAATTACAGGCCTCATTTCACATGAAAAATCTGGGAAGTCTACATTATTTTCTTGGTCTTGAGGTTCATTCTACATCAAAGGGCATTTTTCTCCATCAACACAAATATGCTACAAATTTAATTTCGATGGCCGGTCTCGAATTGGCTAATTCAGTAGATACTCCTCTTGAGGTTAATGTTAAATATCGTTGTGATGATGGTGATCTTTTGTCTGATCCCTTATTGTATCGACAACTTGTGGGTAGCCTTAACTACTTGACTATTACTCGCCCTGACATATCTTTTGTTGTTCAACAAGTAAGTCGGTTCACGCATTCTCCTTGCCATCTTCACTTGGCTGCGGTTTGTCGTATAATTTGTTACTTGAAGGGAATCTCTCATCGTGGTTTATTCTTTCCTACTGGAGTTGCTCCTAAATTAAGTGCTTATAGTGATGCCGATTGGGGCAGGGTGTCTTGATACTTGACGATCTGTCACTGGTTGGTGCATGTTCCTTGGCTCTTCATTGATCTCATGTAAAAGCAAGAAATAAACGAGAGTCTCTAAATCTTCCACTGAATCTGAGTATCGTGCCATGTCTGTTGCTTGTTCTGAAATAATTTGGCTTCGTGGTCTTTTGGCTGAACTTGACTTTCCTCAAATAGAGCCAACTTCATTTTACGCTGACAATACAAGTGTCATTCAAATTGTTGCGAATCCTGTTTTTCATGAACGTACAAAACATATCGAAGTTGATTGTCACTCAATCCGTGACGCATATGATGACCAACTAATATTATTTCCTCATGTCAGTACACAGCAGATATTCTTACCAAAGCTGTTTTGCGTCCACGTCATCAGTTTCTTGTTAGCAAATTGATGTTCATTGACCAACAACATCAATTTGAGGGGGGATGTGAATAAAAATTAGTTTGTTCCTAGAATAAGGAAAACAAATCAGAAATTAATTTATTCTCATTAAATATAATTAGTTAGTGTAATTACCTAGATAACCCTATAACCTCTATATATAAAATAAAGAATAATGAGAAAGCCAAGAATTCTTGACAAAAAAAAAATCAGGGGGATGTCATATTTTAAGTTTGACACTACTGTTATTTGATCATGTCTAATGATGGTTATCATTGACACATGGTTTGGCAAAGACACCAATTATTGGATCCTAAGTCCTAACACATCGTTGCTGGAATAGGCATTAGGCCATAACCCAACATGGAATTGAATGGGACAGTAACAGAATACCATTATTACATTTAAATAACATTTTTACCAAACGAAACAACTTTGACACACTGTATTGGATATGACTTCTTATGATCACATGATTGTAGAACCACAAATACGGTGCCTTAAATAAACAACATCGCAAACTTACATATACATCTTAGCACCACTCCTACATTATGGTTACTTAACAGCTACTTTTTTTATCATTTCAAATTATCTTCCATTCTCATATATACTAAATGACATTGTTTGGTACAAGATAAATGTAAGTTGGGCTCGGTTCTAGGTGCAGTAGACCATTTCCTATATTTGAGGATGCAGGAAATAGAGTGATCTGCTGAATATAGCTAAATAAACATTTCAGTAACTTGAGTCTTCCTCCATTAAAAATCGTTCGGAAATTCAAAGCCTAACTCTTTATTGTCTCTGTAAACTTGCACTAGAGCAGCAGCCTTGTAAACAAACATCCCAACCATTGCTGGCACAAGCTGTGGGTGAAGAAAAAACAGAACCAAAATGACCAATGTGTTAGACAGTAGTTGAATAGTTTGGATCGCATGCCGTCATAGTTCACGCAGACATGCAGTTAGAACATCGGTGGCCGTGGAATCAAGAACCGACAAAGCAGAAAACATGCATATTTTGATTTTCAAAAATAAAATAAATATTGAACGCAAAATCTAGACTGATCTATCTTGATTAAACAGTCACCGATATCCTGACCGCACTGATTGCACGCAATCAAAATTCCTGAAGAAAGTGCTTTTTTTTAATACACATATTTGAAGTTTCCAAGGGTTACCTGAAAATCAAACAAGTCATTGGTAAAATACTGATGAGACAAAGCCCAAAGTCCATAAATTGCTGCTGGGATCACGAGCCTTGGAGATGAAAGAGATATACCGCTACCCCTGATTGTTCTCTCGAAAAAATCATTAAGGTCCTCGCTTCTTATACCAATTCTGAGTAAGAAACATTTTTTGATCAAAACAACGGATAAGAGAATGTTAAAAACAGAGAATGCTAACTGGCTCGACTAAAACACATTCAAAACGAAAGTTTTCGTTCATACGTTTTTGACTTCTTTTTCCTGAATATTTGAGGAACGTTTTCACTTGATATGTTGTCCGCGTGTTGATACAAGAGCTGAAGGTACAAGCAACTGCATTGAAAATGGCATATCAATTATGTACTAAAGTATCATACAAATGATGGTTTGTGATTGTTTGAAAATGTAAAAAGTTTTACACGGAGAGTACTTCAAAGTTAATTTCATAAACTCATTGAAGTGTTGTTTGGAATGTTTTATACTCTTGAGCCCAGTTCAAATATATTTAAACTCAGCCAATAAATTCAACGAAACAGAATAAAGCAAAATCCAATAACAAACCTGAAAAGAACTCCAACCGCATAACTTAAAGCAGCCTGAAAATTTGGATACAGACATTAGCTCAACATAGATGTTCGAAACTTCTTTTTACGAACTTAGAAACATATTTGGATGTGCAAACGTTTGTGTAAAGACGGAGATAACTTGGAGCTCACACCATGGTGGTGAAAGTTAAATCATTGTGATAAGACATTGGTAATAGTATCCATCTAAAGTTAATATTGTCATGACGAAAGATCATAATTGACTAGTAAGAAGCATTAAATTTATCTCGTCGTGAATTATAAAAGCAAGTTGACAAGAATAGAAAAACAAAGTCTTGCAAACGTAAACTTTACCTGTACAGAAAAAACTACCAAGCAATATCCACTACAAGCCAATCCAATACCTACAGAGAGAAGTAGTAATTCTCTCTTGAGCTAAAATTAAAAACAACAATTTAAAAATCAGAAGCTAAACACAATATACGAATCATTATGAATTATCAAAACCTACATGCCTTGAAGCAAGTGTGACTTTCTTTAGCAAATAAAGAACATACTGAGTCAAGAGAGGTATCATACAGATTGATATTTGAGTGCCTCCAGTTTCTTGAGTCTTGCTCTGTTGTCTTGGATTGTCTGTTGATATAGCAAGTGACGCATCAAATATTAAAAAATGATGATTGAATTATTACTAATTTACCAAGAAAGAAGATGGACTTCAAAATCATTTAAAAAAACATATCAATTTCACTTCCAGTTTTCAACTTTCTGTTAACGGCAGGGCCATCTTTGAGGGTGTGCAAAGCAGACTACCACAAAAGGCCCAAGATTTGTCACAGTTAAACCGCGACTAAATAGGGCCTCATAAAATATTTGTCACGGCTAAACCGTGGCTGAATAGGGTCTCTATTTGTTGTGTCATGGTTAAGCTACGATTAATCTACACGGAGCCTCCAAAAACTTGAGACGGCTCATGTTAAGGGATAATGACATAAACAAGAAAATGAATGTTCACCAGATCGAAAATAAAAACAAAGACCATACCTTGGCAGTCATCTTCCTGTTTACTGGTGCAGAATTGTCGCCTAATAACCACTCTTGAGTACTTGAAAGTTTCAAAAAACCGCCATCACTGTTAGTCTCTATGATCTACAAGTATCAGAATAATCGCATGAAACTGAATTGCCTGATGAAAGAAACCATATACAGAACTCGAAACCAGATTGATACAATGCAACGAATTTCCAAAACTGACACACTCGATAATAAGAAATTGAATCAGAATGGTTTGAATTTTGAAATTAGATAAATGAGTATGAGTCATCTGCACCTGTTCTGTTTGTTGAGAATTGTTGTTGTCAGTGAGCTCACTAACGTCATAATCACCGGAGTTTCTGTTGTTCATTCGCCATAATAAATCAGAAGTTCTTGATACAAAATCCCCATTTAATTCTCTGTCCTTCAAAAATATTTGCAAGACTTCCTCGTCCACATCGCTAACTAAACATTATGAATTTCGACCAATCAAGTCTCAGTAGAAACATATTACAAATGACATAAAAAAGTAGGATGCCATGCTAATGATCAAGTGCTATTTTTGTAAGTGCCAAAAGGCCATGCCAATGATCAAGTGTTATTTTTATAGGTGCTAGAAGAATAGAAATAATGGTGCCAGAACATGTACTTCAATAAATGTATAATCTCCAGAATCTACAAGTCTTCTCTCTACAAGCTCAAACCACCGAAGATGGTGAAATTGATTTACTTGCTCAAAAGGCTGGGTCGTCCCTGTATGATATCAGGTGCTAAAATTCAACTTAATTTATGCCATCTAATCTAATGCAAAGTCTTGTTTTTGGGGCTTGAGGTGAGGACAATGCTCATACTAGTTTACCCTGATACTTGGCCAAATAAACCCTTGATTCATGAACGCTATCCCAAAAGCTTAAGCTGTTAAGTGAGAGTTAACGAATAGTTTTTATATCTAACAATATTGTCGATGCAACCTAACTAATCAGTTCATTCCATTGCATACACTCAAAATTAGATGGAATGAAAATTGAAGAATCGGATGAAATAGGAAAGATGCTAACCTGTTGTAGTAGAAGTGGTGGTGGTGGTGGTGGTTCGGGCAGCTCTTAGTGGTGGCACAAAAAGTGTGGTTGTGGAAAAAGCAGTTGGGAAAGGAGATAATGCAGGGGTTTTGGGGAACTGAAAAGTGTAACAATTGGAGAGGAATCTAATCCTTGTAAGAGTATCCATAGCATTAGATGGATAGATAGAACGAAACACCAACAACAGAGAGACCACTACTCCACTCTCTTGGCTGATCCTTTATTATTTCGGCTTCCTTGGTCAAAAACTAATAGGAAAGTAGTTGATAATTATTTAAGGCAAAAATTCCATTTTTGTTATGATAGGTTAACAAAAAAATAAAGATAGTAAATTTGTCATAAGGAATTTAAAAAAAAAAAATGTTTGGCAAATATTTAAATATTATTAGAAAAATTATAATTATAATTAATTTTTTTAAGAAAAAATTTATATAATTTCATTAGAATTCACATTTTCATCCTTTTACATTTGAATAATTTAAGGGAATTTATTTAATGATCTTCTAAGTCTTTGGTGAAAAACTCAAAATATCCATAGACTTCGTAAGTGCACATGCGAAAGTACTGTATTGTACAATAACATGTGCATCTACGAGTTAATCTATAATTTGTCAAAAATATGGTGACTTTGCATGTTCATCTACGAAATAATCCATAATTCCTCATTTCGCAAGTGCACATGTGAAGTCTGTGAATTATTTTAACAAAACGAAGCCCAACCCCATTTCTGTCAAAACACTAAATTTTCTCATTTTCTACTCCAAACCCTAACATTTATATTACCCGAACTCACTAATTTTTGCTCATCTCTCCATTTTAACTCATTTCAGGTCATCCCAAATCATCTCCAAGCTTTCAAATTTGTGTAAGTTTTCTCCAATTTATTTTGATTCATAATGCAATCTTGTTATACTTAGAACATGCCAAGGACTTCTAAGTATATTCTCCACAGAGGGAACCATAAAGTGGCGTTGTACCGAGTGTATCTTGATCGCACCAACCATGATGACATCAACTGGACGTCGTTTGAGGATTACAGGGATGTTGTGGAATTCAATCTCATCTCTTTATACTTGGGGTGGCTAGCACGTAGGTCGAATATTATTGTCAGGTATCTTTCCAAGTGGTGTATCCGTCAGTGTGACTATGTGCAGATGATACCTAGTGTCATACCCCAAATTTTTCTGCCCCATTTTTAAAATATTCAATCTATTTTTAAACTTGGTTTCATAAATATTTTTTTTGAGTTTTACTAACATTTGGTTTTAACAGTAATTTAGTTTTGCTTATTTAAAATAGGCTCAAATGCAGTTTTGGTTCATATATATATATATATATATATATATATATATATATATATATATATGACATAAAGTTTTAATATAATTTTTTTTAGAAAATGTTTATTCGATTAACTATAAAATAATTTTTTAAATAGATAATACTAAAAAAATAGATATCTAAGTAATCTGAACAGGTGATCAGAATTGGAGACGGCCGGAGTGAACGAAGAACTTTCGAGCAAGTTGACGTTGAGGAGGGGGTGGTGTACCTGCAAGGTACTCCGATGCTAAAGTAAGTCAATGATCAAGATGAGGACAAGAGAATATTAGGGTTGTTAGAGTAAGAATGTGATATCTTGCCCTCAAAGATATGAGGGTTTATATAATGGACATATGAGGATTCTCATTGGTTGCTATATTTGGGCCGAGATATGTGGGTCTGCAAATATAGCCGTTCGGGCTGACTAGGTCAATCCGGGTGAAAATGCCCATAACTAGCCGTTATGTCGGTCAGAAGGGACATAACAAGCATAGCTCCAAATATTATAGGCATTGATGCTACTCGACGAATGTCAGGCAAGGGACTTCACGTGGCGGGGGATCCTGTCGTTCGTCGCGCTCAACAAGTTTGGGGACCTCGATCGGAGACTCGAGTCTTGAGGAGATGAGGCTGCCCGACGAGCATTCGGGCAGTCCAAAATAGTAGCCCCCCCAGGTCGTTGCGTCTGTGGGCATGATGACTTGAATTGTGCAGCCAAGGTCGTTTTACCTGATGGTCATTGTCGAGGAGATGAAAGGTCTGGAGAACTTGGAGAGTTCCCACATGCGCGACCTCGAGCCCGTGTGCATTGAAGGCGTATCAGGACTAGGGGTAATGATGATTCCCTTAGGTTTCCTAGGTGCGTAGAATGCATGTGCGCGGGGGCGACCTATAAAGGAGAAGAGTTCCTTTATTTGAGAACTTTTTTCGTCCTGCCTTGCTTGCGCGTAACTAAACTCGTCACTATCGTTTTGAGGATCCGCATTTGTGTTCTTCTAAGTTTTCACCGCCTTATGCCGCTGCATCGGTGCTTGATTTTCTTGTTGCAACGGTTCGATCGCCTTCTAAACGGTATATTTTCTAATCCTTCGTATGATTTTGCTGGATTTAGGTTAAAATTCCTAGTAATCCATAGAATGCATGCGGTTAGGGTTTTCTTTTCTAGGTTTTTCGTGGAGGTGAGCAATTTCTCTGCCATTCTATGGCATTTTTTATTGATGCCAGAGTCCTTTTGTGCGTTTTTCTCCCGAGCTAAGGGATGTCGCTTTGAATGATAGTCTGTTCTTGAGAGAGGGTTGTTGACCGAGAAAGTGGGTCCTCGTTTGTCCGAGCCCTTTCACTTAATTAGTAGTGGAAGGGTGGATTTGACGTTAATGTCGAGCTCATTATCTTCCTCTGCTTTTCAGGTGTCACGACGGATGATAGTGGATACAATAGCAAATGTTCGAGTCGTTTTGAGCAAGAGTATGAAGATTTTGTGGCTGATGAAGAGACTACCTCGGACGAGATTTTGAGGGAGGATCCTCGATAGGTCGAGGGATCTCAATCTGTCGGGGGTTCGTCTTCAGTTGTTCAAACCAACAGACAGGATCCGACAACTTGGGTGTCTCCAGATATCCATTCAAGGGGGTCACATTTTACTGCTCGTTAGAATGACCTATTTGATAATATTGATTGGTATGATCCCCGGGAAGGGAGTGTAGCCAAGGAGGAGAAACCGAAGGATTGGGCTGTGTTTATCCCTACTGATCAGCATCGAGTCTGCTCGATATATGAGGCGTATCATATCCCCGTGTATGACATCTGGTTCAGGGAACTCAGATTTCGTCTTCCTTTTACCGATCTACAAGTGGTTGTTTTCGATCATCTACATCTGGCCCCATCTCAACTCCATCCGAACGCGGTTGTGTTTATCAGGGCGTTCGAAATGGTGTGCGAATACTTGGAGATTGATGCTACCCTTCCCTTATTCTTTCATATATTTTGCCTCCAGAGGGGCTTGGATAAAATGGATGGGCTGGTCAAGTGGAGCTGGGTGTCGTTTTGACAGCAGAACGGGAAGCTGTTTAAGCCCTATCAGGAGTCCGCTCGTTTCTTCAAGGAAAAGTTTATGTTAGTCCACCCGATTTTAGAATGGGCACTCTTCAATGTCTTTTCGAGCAGGTCGGCGCTGTTGGAGGAGGGTACCCTAAAGTTGAATGAACGGGGGGAGCGGGTGTGCCAGCTCGTGCCTAAGTTCAATTTCCATTGAGAGAAGGAGAACTTCGAGCGGAATACCGACCAATATGTGTGGTCCATGGACGAGTTGAACGTCGAGGATCTGGTGAGTTTGGTTGCGTTGTCATCTTATGACGAGGGCCTTTCTCTGGTCCAGTGCGTGGGCAGAGGTGGAAAACCGCTCATGAGTGAAGATGGGGATTATGTTTATGAGCCCAAACTTATCAACATGCGGGATCTCCTTCTTAGTGGGGATCCGAAGGCGTATTTGGGTAGATTTGTCTGAGTCCTTTTATTTTTGTCTTTATGTTATTGCTGGATATACCTGGATCCTGACATGAGTTTTTTCTTATTACAACTAGGATGAATTCTTCGTTGGAGCGTATCGCTCAAAACGCCCTGTAGCAGAAGAAGAAGGGGAAGGTATCACCGACCGAACAAGGGACCTCTTCCAAGACAGGCCCAAGAAAAGCATCTTCCACCCAGGTAGTCGGGGTTCCGTCCGCCCAAAATACCCCTTTGAGGAACAAGAGGATTCGGGTCGACGGTGCGATGGACCTGATTGGAGAAAAGAGTAAGGGGAAATTTGATCTCCCTCCCTGCTGGCTTGATCGTACATACTTTGATAATACGAGCATGGTTCTTCCTCGGCGGAATCTCTTCATCTGGGGGAGATGGGCTGCCCGACTAAGAAGGCTGCTCTGTCGAAGGGCGTGAACGCTTGGGTGCGTATCTTTGAGATGGCTTCCGCTTACACCGAGACGGGTCAATCCCCAGAGGTCGAGCTTCAGGAGCTCAAGACCAAGGTGAAGGAGATGAAGGAGACTGTTAAGGGTCAGGAGGAAAGGTTGGAGAAGTCGTCGTCAAAACTCAAATGGACTACCGAAGAGCGCGATACCGCTCGAACTAATAGGCAGCGGTTGACCGATGATATGGAGCGCTTGAAGGTCTATTATGATCCAAATGAGGGGGATCCCGATGATACCTCGGGGTTGAAGACTCGGGCGGAATTGCTCGAACATATTCAGATGGCCTATGATGATGCGATGGTCACTTCTACAGGGAGCTTAGAGAATGCTTTGGCCCAGGTGTGTGTCTTGAATCCAGGCATAGAGTTGGTGACGGACGGGATAGGAGTCCATCTATATGTCGAGGAGGGTCAAATTAAGAATCTCGACTTCCTTGAGGATTTAATCATTCAGGAGACGCAATCGACCCACTCCAATGACCTTGGTGAATCCATTGATTGAATTCTGCTCGTAATTTCTGTTATGCTTGTTAAGGGCGTGGCCCATTTATGTGATGGTGAAGTTTCGACCTTTGTTGGTCGTTTTTGATTAAATTTGTTTTGTTGGGGTGGAGTCCCCATTGTAACTCTAAGACAAATCCGATCCTTGTGGCCGTAATTATCTAAGTATTTTATGTTATTTATTCGTTGTATGTATGTGATGTATTTTTGGGGAGGGAACACTCGTTATTAGTGCATGGTCTTTGACAGTGTGGGGAGACTAGTCAAAGCGGGCCAGTTTGTTGCTGGACTCATTCTGGAACTCAAGCTTTGATTAAAGGCCTGAGGTCGGTGGCGTGAATGTCCCATCGCGAGTTGGTGTTTTGCCGTGCGAGGTACTTAGACAACGAGGCTCGTTTGAGTCCCCTGCATCGAGGCAGAGGCCTAGCTCGTTAGCTTAATGGAGCGAGTATCTCTTTATGTGCCATGATGCCACGGCCGTATGCGTGTGATGTCGAGCTATAAGCACCTGGATGGTTTCCTGAGGTGTGTCGACCGTTAGTGTTTTAACTATAGTATTGTTTTAGTTTTTTCGTGTTTCATGATCGGGTGAGTTGCTCCCCTTGGAGGTTTTCTAGGTAGTATGCCCCTGTCCCTGTTTTGGCATAGATACGATAAGGGCCTTCCCAGTTTGCTGCAAGCTTTTCTTTGGTGGAGCTCTTAAGGTTTCATTTGAGGACTAAGCTTCCGACGTCGAATTTGCGAGGAATAAATTTGGCATCGTATCAGAGGGATATTATTTGCTTGAGAGATGCTTCTCTAACAACATCCCTCTTTCTTATTTCTTCGACCATGTCGAGATCCTCCCTCAAGGATTGATCGTTCATCTCCGCGTCGAGGGGAGACTCAATTCTTCTCGAAGGTTCGGAAATTTCTATTGGAATGACTACTTCGATTCCATAGGTGAGTCAAAACGGGGTTTCCTAGGTAGACGAGTGGGGAGTTGTTCGGTAGGCCCAGAGTATGTTGTGTAACTCCTCGACCCATTTCTTTTTCGATTCGTCTAACCGTTGTCTGAGCCCATGCAATATGACCTTGTTGGCAGATTCGGCATTCTCGTTTGTTTGCGGGTGTTCGACTGAATCAAAGTGTTGCACGGTTCCCAGGTGGGAAACGAAGTCTTGAAAGTTTTTATCGGTGAATTGTGTCCCATTTTCGGTGACTATGGCTTGCGAGATGTCAAACTGAGCTAATATGTTCCTCTTGTAGAAACGCAGGATGTTTTGGGCGGTGATTTTGGCCAGTGTTTCGGCCTCTATCCACTTGGTGAATTAGTCGACACCCACTATCAAGTATTTGTTCTGGTATGCTCCCAGGACGAATGCCCGAGGATGTCGAGCCCCCACCATGAGAAAGGCCACCGAGAAGAGAGGGACTTGAGCTCGCTCGGGGGATCCAGGTGCATGTGTCCATACCGTTGGCACTTGTCATATTTCTTTACGTGTTCCTTGGTGTCGATCTGCATGGTCGGCCAATAGTACCCGGCCCGGAGGGCTTTTCGGGCTAGTGATTTCCCCCCTAAGTGTTTGGTGTTGATGCCCTCATGTATTTCTTTCAATATGTGTGACACTCTGGTTTCTTTGACGCATTTGAGGAGGGGGATGGAGAATCCCCTTTTGTAGAGTTTGTCTTCGAGGAGAACGTATGAGAAAGCCCTTCGCCTGATGATGCTTGCTTCCTTAGGATCATCAAAAAGGGTTCCGTCGGTCAGATATTTGTAGACGGGCGTCATCCAGGAGATGCCCTCTTCAATGACGAATATGTCATGACCAAGACGACTTTTTCTCTATGCTTGGTCTATGGAGTATTTCCTAGATTACTGACTTGTTCCCTCCTTTAGTCCTCGTACTGGCGAGCTTGGATAGAACGTATGCACGAGCATTAAGTTCTCGAGGGATATGTTGTATCTCAACTGAAGTGAACTTTTTTAGGTGGTTTTGGACGAGGGTCCAATATTCAGCCAGTTGGTCGGTTTTGACCTGATATTCTCCGCGAACTTGGGAGGCTACGAGTTGCGAATCCATGAGGATTATAACTTCTCTTTCTCCCATGTCCTCGGTAAGGCAGAGACCGGCGAGGAAAGCTTCGTACTCTGCTTGATTGTTGGAAGTAGGGAATGAGAGGGCAAGGGATACCTCGATGACAATTCCTTCTCCGTTTTCTAGGATTATACATGCTCCGCTTCCTGATGAGCTAGAGGCACCGTCGACGAATATGGCCCATCTGTTGGTTCCTTCTTGGAGCATTGGGAAAGTCATTTCAGCCACGAAGTCTTCCAGGACTTATGCTTTGAGAGTTTTCTTATTTTCGTATATGATGTCGAATTCAAACAGTTCTAATGACCATTTGAGCATTCTGCCGACCATGTCTGGTTGACCTAATAGTTATTTGATGGGTTGGTCCGTTCAAACTGTAATGTTGTGTGCTAAAAATTAGTGGCGGAGCCGTCTCACGACATTGACTAGCGCGAGGGCGATTTCTTCGATTTGTTGGTATCTCAATTCGGGCCCTTGTAAGGCCTTGCTCGTGAAATATATAGGTATTTGTCCCTCCCGTGTTTCTCAGATGAGTGCAACGCTAACGGACTCAGTAGTCATGACTAGATATAGATATAGTATCTCCTCTTTATCAGGTCGAGATAGCACGGGTGGTTGGGATAGGGCTTGCTTGAGATGAATTAAGGCTTGCTCGCATTCCTCGGTGTAATACGGTGGGAGAACTGACTTGTTTGTTTTGCATTTTATCGCAAATGTTGCGGATAGCAAGAGTCGCCACCGACTTTTCTTTTATCCAATTAAGGGAAGGCGAAAAGAACAGGAACAGACCTTCGTTAGATTATGAGTACGGGATGCAATTATGAAAAGGGAAGGTATTAGCACCCTTTCCATCCGTAGTTATCTACGGGATCTTAATTGCTTAGCTCACTTTATAAATTGCTTTTTGTGTGTGTTTGAAAAGATATTTTGAAAAAGCATTTCTCTTTGACTTCGTAATGATTCTCGTTGGAATGTATACGAAGTGTTTGAAAATGTTTTGTTTTGGAAAAGTGTTTAACTTTGTAATGATTCACGTTGGAATGTATACAAAGTGTTTGAAAAGTTTTTGAAAATAGTGTGAGGTGAAAAAAGTATTTTTGAATTGATTGGAGCAAGCAAAAGAGTCTTATTACCTACTCAGAATGGTCGTTTCCATGTTATTTTGCTTTCCTTTTTGCAACTTAGGTTAGGGTTCTTGAGGCATGGAATTCGTCCTGGTGGCATCTAGGATCAGTGTGTATATATACTAGAGTGAATTAGGTCAAGAATCATGAATAAATTATATGCCAATCAATGAGAAAATATTTGATTTGGAATGAAACCAAATATTGCCTTTTTTTGATCAAATTTCAATCAATTCTCTTGCCAATCTCAATAATTTCGAAAATGACAGCTTGTATGGCGTGCTTGGACCTCAAGAATGATAAAAAATCAACCTTGCACTTAATGTTTTGATTTTATATCTTTTATTTTAATTAAATTGGTTTTAAATGAATAAAAATCCAAAATAAATAAAAATAAAAGATAAAAGGCATGGCCTTGGGCTTGAAGGTTCTAATTCAGATAAGAAACAAGTTTGAACCAAGAAAAGTTAGGCCCATTTAGAAAAAAATTGATTTTCTCAAGTATTTCTCTTCATGCACCTCGTCAAAAATGCCTAACTTGCACAACTTATATCTTGCTCAATTTTCAACATTTTTGAGTGTTCTTGGACTTTTTAGAAAGCTCAATATGTCCTATAAACACTCCTTTTGGTTTCAGCTTGATTGAAGTTTCCATGTTCATGAACACTTCTTTGCAAAAAGATGACTTTTTGTTGACTTTTAGAAGGACCTGTAATGTTTTGATCCATAACATCCAAGTGAAGCATTTTTGGCTAAATCTTGTGAGACATGAAGTTGTAGAGAGTTTAATTACCTTCAAAATGAGCTTTGGTGGAAAAATTTCTGATAAAGTATGTGAAAGTTATGCCTGGTCAAAGTTCTGTTGACTTTTGTCTAAAAAACCCTAATTTAGAAACCTTGACTTTTGATCAAATCTTGACTTTCCTTGAGGAATCATGGTCAACCCTTGATCAAATGATGAATATTACTTCAAAATATTGATGTTGACCAAAAATTATGAAGTTTGACTGTATGTTGACCACAATTGACTTTCTATCCAATACAACTGATTTTTCAACCACCTGAGCAATTGGATGAGCAAATTTGTCTTGTAAGGCTTGAAACTTGACATGGTGATCCCTTGAAGCATATGATGAGGTATGATGACAATTTGAAGTATTGGAAACCCATTTTGACTTGAGAGGAGCAAAACCCTAGTTTGGATTGATTACTTAGGAGAGGGTTTGTCTGGTCAACCCTTGTGAAATTCTTAAGTATGGAGGTGTGAATTGTCTTGAGAAGTAGGAGGGAAAATGTTGGGGTATGATAGTTGCCCCTGTTCAATCTTCTTGTACCGGAGGGTTAGATTGGTATGCTTGCCTTTTGTGACCTGAACATAGAAGATTATTGAACACTCGAGTACACCTGAAAATTTGCACTCGCTGTTGTTTGGAATGGGATCGTTAGTTGACGATGTGTTGGAATGGGCTTACAGATGCCATTTGGAGAAGCTGATGCTGGAGAGTGAGTCGTACGCTAGACTCTGCATTTTTCTTTTGGATGGGAGAAATATCGGAGATGGGCTTAAAAATGCCATCTAGAGAGATGAAGATGTTTAGTCAGAGATGGGCTTATAGATGCCATCAAGGGAGGTTGATAATAAGAGAGAGTCAGAATAAACCTTTGTCTTGGCTATTTCTGAGATGAATAGTTGTCAGAACGTAGATAGTTTTCCTGTCTTGTTTCGGGTGTTAATCTTGGACCTGTTGTCTGGAAATAATTTGCATGGTCGTTCAGATAGTTCTCCCGTCTTGTTTCGGGTATTAATCTTTGACCTTCTGTTTGGAAAATAGCTTTTACATGCTGGGGAAATAAATCTTTGACAGGATATGGTTAGTTCTATGCAGATTATGATGCATGCGAGTATATGACAATGTTTGTGAATGATATATGCACACATTATGATTTTTATGAATAATGTATGAATGCAAATATAATGGTATTTCAAATCATATCCGTCTTGAAGAAGATAGGAACGTTCTGCTGGAGATCTTTGATTTCTACTTAGGGATGAAGTTGTTGAAAACCCTGACTGGGGAAAAAGAGATATGTGGATTCCTCCGATGCACTATCTGACCAAGTTTCGAGTCTGGATATCACTGCTATTGGGGGAATAATAATCATTGAGAGATACTCAGATGAGGATGAATATCTTGTGTATAGACCTTGCTGGGGGACGATGTGGTATGGAATAACCTGTTACTGCTTGCAGACTGATGTAATTGGTTGATGTGTTACTGCTCGGGGACCAATGTAACGTGATAACTTGAGAATGTAGATAAGTCTGATAGGATCACTGCTCGGGGACTGACATGATGAATATAGAGGATCACTGCTCGGGGACTAACGTGATGAAGTTGATAGGATCACTGCTCAGGGAATAACGTGATGAAGTTGATAGGATCACTGCTCAGGGACTAACATGACGAATGTAGAGGATCAATGCTCGGGGACTAACGTGATGAAGTTGATGGGATCACTGCTCGGGGACTAATGTGATGAAGACGATAGGATCACTGCTCGGGGACTAATGTGATGAAGTTGGAGCTGATAGGATCACTGCTCAGGGACTAATGTGATGAAGATGACAAGATCACTGCTCGGGGAATAATGTGATAAAGTTGATAGGATCACTGCTCGGGGACTAACGTGATGAAGATGAAGCTGATAGGATCACTGCTCGGGGACTAACGTGATGAAGATGAAGTTGATAGGATCACTGCTCGGGGACTAATGTGATGAAGTTAATAGGATCACTGCTCGGGGACTAACGTGATGAAGTTGAAGTGTTGGAACACTGTTGGGAGGAGATGATAATATAATACTTTGTTGGAGAAGATTTGTCTTTGTAGGGAGAGTGATGGCTCTGTGGGGATTGTAGAGATGATCCCGTGGAGGTATTTCTTGTGAAAGTGACTCTGTGGAGATGTACGAGTGACTTTAGTCGTCATCTCAATTCTTAGAGCCCGTAGTAATTACTGTTTCTGTTCGCTTTTCATATGTTTGTGAATAGATGCTTATTGTCAGATGCATATAATCATTCAAAGCAATCATTGGACTTTATGCAAACAAAACAATAAAAATTGGAACTGGAAAAGAGGAATTTGCATTAAATTTGAAAAGTGGCCTATAGTGAGGCAGTTTGTATGCAAGAGACAAATATCCTAGTAAGAGGAAATTGTCAGAATAGTAAAAATCTATGTGGAAATAATCTTGTCGAGTTTCAACTATGTTATTGCTCATATATTTTCGACTATCTCATCTCCTTAGTGTCAAAAGAAAGTGATTGAACTGGTTTGCGCCATTCGAATCTTGAAGCTGGTAGTAGTGTAGTTTGTAAGTAGGTGACCTGGACGAGATATAGTCGTACACTTAAATCCCTAACTTTTTCCTAGACCGCCCTTTTGGGTTTTCTGTCTACCGGGATACCCTTTTTTGCCCAAGCCGCCTTTGAAGGTTTTCGACTTTTCGGGTGTACATTTTTGTATATATATCTTTAACTTTTGCCCGAACCTTTTTGGTTCGCCAGGATGCCCTTATTTTTACCTAGGCCAGTCAACCTAGCGGGTCTCGTTTATGCGTAGTATTTTTATGACGATGTCTACGTTCACAGGGTACGGAAAGTCTTCTCCATCCATAGTGCTTAGTATCATAGCTCCGCCGGAAAATATTGTCTTGACTACAAATGGTCCCTCATAGGTGGGAGTCCATTTGCACCTGGGGTCACCTTGTGGAAGAATGATGCGCTTGACTACTAAATCAACGACTTGGTAGACTTGGTGCTTGACTTTTTTTATTGAATGCTCTGATCATTCACTTCTGGCATATTTGTCCATGGCAGATAGATGCGAGCCATTTTTTGTCGATCAAGTTGATCTGGTCAAGTCGAGTATGGACCCATTCGTCTTCGTCTAACTCTGCGTCCTAGAGTACTCTGATTGAGGATATCTGAACCTCGATAGGTAGGACTGCTTCCATACCATATACGAGAGAGAAAGGGGTTGCCAGTGTAGATGTTAGTATTATAGTGCGATAACCGTGGAGAGCAAATGGAAACATCTCATGCCAATCGTTATAGGTCACTGTTATCTTCTATATGATCTTCTTGAGATTCTTGTTGTCGGCTTCCACTAGGCCGTTCATTTTTGGCCGATATGGAGAAGAGTTGTGATGCTTAATCTCTAACTGCGTGCAGAGTTCGGTGATCATTTTGTTATTGAGATTAGTACCATTGTCCGTGATAATCCTTTCGGGGATGTCGTATCGACAGAAAACATTATGCTTGATAATTTGAGCCATAACATTCTTTGTAACAGATGTGAACGAGGCTGCTTCTACCCATTTGGTAAAGTAATAGATAGCAACAAGGATGAAACGATGTCCATTGGAAGTGGTGGGTTTGATCTCAATCATGTCATGCCCCAAATTGCGAAAATAATCAAATCACATGGTACTCGTTATTGCCATTAGTCCCAATGCTTCCATCTGTTTCAATTCCAGGATATAATTCAAGAATTTTTATTCATTGAGAGATGCCCCTGCGAGATATTCCTGAGCCTCATCACTTCGTAGAACCAAGGTTTCTCTTCTGTTCTTTCGATATCAAGTTCACAATAGTATGTTGGTTCGTCTAGTCTTTCAATAGTAATTTGGGGAGCTTCGTTGTCCCATCTGACCTTGAACATAGATGACATGGAAGCTAATGCGTTTGCCAACTGATTCTCTTCTCGTGGGATGTGATCAAAAGTGATTTCTTCAAAGTAACGGATCAGATTCAACACATGCTCTCGATATGGAATGAGATTCAGATGCTTCATATCCCAATCGCCTTTAATCTGACTAATCACCAAAGCTGAGTCTCCATACACTTGCAAGAATTTGATTCTTAAATCAATAGCAGCTTTGATACCCATGATGCATGCTTCGTATTCGGCCATATTATTGGTGCAGTCGAAACATAGTCTGGCGGTGAAAGGTGTATGACCGCATGTAGGAGATGTAATGATGGCGCCAATACCGTTGCCAAGTGCATTTGAGGCTCCATCAAAGACCATGGTCCATCGAGATCTTAGTTCAGGTCCTTTGTCTGGTCTAGGTTCTTCGTAATGAGTGACTAACATAATATCCTCATCTGGAAACTCGAAATGCATAGACTGGTAGTCATCTATGGATTGGTGAGCCAAATGATCGACTACTATACTTCCTTTGATCGCCTTCTGAGTAGTATATTGGATGTCGTATTCATTCAAGATCATTTGCCATCTTGCTATTCTTCCGGAGAGTGCAGGTTTTTCGAATATGTATTTTATCGGATCCATCTTAAAGATCAACAAGGTAGTGTGAGTCAACATATACTGTCTTAGTCGGCGAGCAGCCCAAGCCAAAGCACTGCAAGTTTTCTCAAGCTGTGAGTATCTTGTTTCACAGTCGGTAAACTTTTTTCTAAGGTAGTATATTGCATACTCTTTTCGACCAGACTCGTCATGTTGCCCCAACACACACCCTATTGAGTTCTCTAATACTGTTAAGTACATGATAAGAGGTCTTTCTTTGACTGGTGGTATCAAGATAGGAGGATTTTGTAGGTACTCCTTGATTTTGTCAAAAGCTGTCTGGAAATCGTTGTTCCATTTCACTACTTGATCTTTCTTCAGTAACTTGAAGATTGGCTCACAAGTAGCAGTTATATGTTAAATGAATATGGCAATGTAGTTTAGTCGTCCAAAGAAACCTCTGACTTCCTCCTCGGTATGGGGAGTTGGCATTTCTTGAATAGCTTTAACCTTGGCAGGGTCAACTTCAAAACCTTTACCACTGACAACGTATTCCAGGAGTTTACTGGATCTGAATCCAAAGGTGCACTTGTTAGGATTAAGTCTTAGTCTGTATTTCTTCAGGCTATCAAACAGCTTTCGCAAATGATCAAGATGTTCTTCTTTAGTTTGTGATCAAGCTATCATGTCGTTGACGCAGACCTTTATCTCGTGATGAATCATGTCATGGAATAAAGCTACCATGGCACGTTGATATGTGGCGCCAGCGTTCTTCAGTCTGAACGACATGACTTTGTAACCGAATGTGCCCCACTATGTAAAGAAAGTAGTCTTTTCCATGTCTTTGGGAGCCACTTTAATCTGATTGTAACCGAAGAAACCATCCATGAAGGAGAAAACCTTGTGTTGAGCGGTGTTATCAACCAGGACATCAATATATGGAAGTGGGAAATCGTCTTTCAGACTTACTTTGTTCAGATCTCGGTAGTCCACACACATACGTACTTTGCCATCCTTCTTAGGTACGGGAACCACGTTCGCAACCCACTGTGGATAAGAAGTAACGACTAGGAAACCGATATTGAACTGTTTCATAACTTCGACTTTTATTTTCTTGAACATCTCAGGACGCATACGACGAACCTTCTGCTTCACAGGGAGAAAACCTTCTTTCGTCGGTAGTCGGTGTACCACAATGTCAATGTCTAAATCTGGCATGTCTTCGTAGGACCAAGCAAAAATCTCGATATAGTCTCTCAGCATCTGGACCAATCTCTCTTTGACATTGCTCTCAAGACCTGCTCCTATCTTGATTTCCTTTCTGTTTTCGTCAGTACCTAGATTCACAACCTCGACTGGCTCCTCGTGTGGCTATATAACCTGTTATTCCTGTTGTAGTAGCTTGGCACTTCACAATCTTCCTCACCTTTGTCTCCGGCCTGGTAGATCGGATTATCAAAGTCATATTTAGCAATAGTAGAGTCGTTATCGACAAGATTCGGAGTTAATCTGCAGTGTATCATGTGGGTGTGTGTAAGAACAAATAGCTTTTTGAAAGGGTGATAAAGTAAAAAGAAATAAAAGAGCACAATATTTGAATGCAAAAGTCCAATGATTTATTGAATGAAGATATGCAAATGACAAATAATAACCCTCACAAACGAGCCGTGGTGCCCCGGGCAAGGCACTAGGCTTAAAGTTTATTGTTCGAAAGCATAAAAGCAGAAAAAGAAATTACTCCTGTCTAAAGGAGATTGGTATGACATCTTCAGTCTTCCAATTGTTGAGTCTGTCGTCTGGAGTTGGGAAGATCCAATTGATGTCAAAGTCGCCATCGTCATCTTATATAGCATGGCTCTGCTTTTGTTGATGTGGAAAGGAAGTCTGTTGGCACCTTCGCGGCGTATCATCTTCTGACCTTTGATAGTGAAGCCTAAACCAGTCTTGTTTGATTTGAATGGAAAATCGGGGAGCTGACCCCAAATAGTACAACCTCCTTCTTCAACCACAGCTTTGGCGTCTTTCAGTGAGGCCATCTTTGGTGGAATTCTAGTAACTTCAGGAGTGACAGGAGAGTCGGCAGACAAGACTCGTGGAATTGCTTCGAAAGCTTGATAGGGGGTTTCGACAAATTCACCTTCTATTTCGATGTATTAGAATGAATGCAGATGGCTTACCATATATTCTTCTTCACCGCATACTGTAACAATCTTCCCCTTCATTGGGTACTTCAGCTTCTGATGTAGGGTAGAGGTGACAGCGCCTGCCCCATGTATCCAAGGGCGTCCGAGTAGGCAAGAATAAGCTAGACGAATGTCTATGACAAAGAAAGTAGAGTCAAAAGTCTGGGAACTGACTTTAACTAGCAGGTTGAGCTCTCCAAGTACTGTTCTTTTCGAACCATCAAAAGCTCTTACGATTATGTCACTAGGCTTCATGACCACTTCTTCAGCATTTAGTCGGTCAAGAACGCTCTTCGGCAGAACATTCAGAGCAGAACTAGTATCCACCAATACGTGAGACAATGTAGTGCCCTTGCATGGAGATGTGCAAGGCTTAGCTCAATGGAGATGTGCAAGGCTTTGTTGTGTTTCCTTTCGGCAGGAGTTAAATCAGCATCAAAGAAACCTAAACCATTGTTGGCGGCCAGGATAGCAATACAACCTTCGAATTGATCAGCAGTAGTGTCTTGTGGTATGTGAGCATTCTTTAGAAATTTGACTAAGGCTTTAGCATGAGCCTTAGAGCACAGTAGCAGAGCTAGCATGGATATCTTGGACGAAGTTTGTGCCCACTGTTCCACAACATTGTAGTCTCTTTTCTTGATGATCTTTAGAATTTCCTCCATTTCTTGTTTGGAGGTATCCTCAGCAACTTCCTTTGGTACTTCTGTCTAAGCAGGATGAGTTACTTTTTCTTTCCCTCTAGCTTCGGGAATTGGTTCGATAGCAGGAATGTGAATTGGTGTAGTAGTATCTTTCGAAGGATAGATCTCTAGGGAAAATACTCTTCCGGTTTTGGTTACCTTGCTTGATCCGGTGATGTTTTCGATGTCAGGATTGGTAACTTCAACTGCAATGTCTTTAATGGTCAAAGGTTCTTGCTTGACGCCATGATTGTAAACTTCGGCTCCATAATTCCAAGGTATAGCTTTGTTAGAGGAATATGGTATTGGTCTGGGGGAGGTAATAATCCGGGGTGCTGTAACACCCTAATTCTACCCCTCGTAATTAATAATATAATCAGATTTTAAAAATTTCATCCAAACATATCACATATTCGTGTTTTCATCACTTTGCATTATAATGCACAACGCAAAAATCAAAAGTCGGATATACCGATTCATATCATAAATCATCATATAAACATATGACCATTCACAGCACAGTGGATGTGTTCACAAAATATACATATCATCATGTTATCATCGATACATAAACTTATAACATCATAAGATAGTATACATAAACTATCCTATCCAAAATAATAACGTCGCCCAAAACCCGAGTGTTACTACGATCAAAGCAGAGCGACTCAAAATAAAGAGACTCGAGTTAATCCTCATCATCCTCGTGGATCACCTGCACGTTACCAATATAAAGGCAACGGCGAAACAAGTAAAGGGTGAGATACTCCAAAACATATAATTAAAGGCATGATAAAATATATAAATAGTTTTGGAATCATAAATGATATAAGTTAATAAGAGTATGTCAACATATATCAAAATCTTACATACTTTAAATTAACATTTAGTGTATAAAATCAACACTTTAATTTTGTCACGTAATCATTATAATCTTATCAAAACAAAGTATCATATAACATCTCAATTCAACATAAGCTATCAATTAAAACCCAACGCCAAAAGACTCAAAAATAAATATAACCGACTCCATGAGACACAACTATGTTATGCATGTGGTACCCGTCGCTTTGTCCATAATTAGGGACATTAGCATATATCCCATCGTCGCTTAGCATAAAAGCCCTCGTCGCTAATGCAATGTATGTGACACGACAACACGACATCACAAACACGACACAACAAAAACATCATCATCGCACATCAAAATTGACATAAAGTCCACGTCGCCATATTTATCCACATCAAGATAAACATATCATCGCATCACATATAATCAATTATTCATTATAAATAAACCGTCGCAAACATCATGTTTAATCACACCACATCATTATCAAATAGTTCACTAAATTCCAATCGCGGGAAAATAACTAAACATCAATAATTGTCGCAAAAGTCGTTCCTAATAACCGACATTAATCATAATCATTAACATCGCAATCAGATTGTTCATACGTAACTTAAACCGACTAAAACGCAACCCGATTCAATTTAACCGTAATTTGGCCTATTTCAGGTTGTTTTGTAAAAACTCGAAATTTCGAAAAATTAACCTCACACTACGTTCTACACGTCGAACTTAGCTAGCACGTCAATTTTCATTGAATTTGGAGCAATTTGCTCCGTCGCGGAAATTACCAAAATCGGGAAATCATAACATAATCGGGTTCCAAATTTAATTGGCTAACTTATGCCATAATTATATTTTATTAATATAAACTATTATTATGTGAAATTAGGGGAAAGGAAAGATACAGAAGCAAAATCTAAAATTATGCAGATGACAGAAACACAATAGAATACAGAAACAGTAAAAATGACATTTTTCCATTTCCTTCTCCAGCATGAAGGGACGAATGTCCCAGGGGCTTAAGGGAAAGGGTGCGGGCGCCTACGAGGAGGGACGGTCGCCCTGCATGAGAGGTGGGCGCCTCCCTTGCTTCTTCGTCCTCCAATCTTCTTCTTCTTCCACGGTTTTTATTACAGACAGAGTTTTTATGGTTTTACAGTTTCTGCATTTTTCCATTTTCTACACTTCTAATTCCTACTAGCCATAGCAATAAATCACCAACATCAATACTCCTAACTCAACTTTCCTAATTTATTCCAAAAATCACACACAAAACTCATAAACCATAACATCAATTTTTATCCCAAATCCACAACATATCAATCAAACCCTAACTATATGAAGTGGAAAATCAAACCCCTTACCTTAAATGCTTGGATGATCCTAGATGCTCCAACCAACTCAAACCCCTAGCTTTGTGTTCTTGATCTTCTCTTCCTCCAATACTCTCTCTAGCTTTCTTCCTAAGTATGTTTTGGTGTTGTAATGGAAGAAAATGAGGAAATGGTGGTTTTTGTTGATTTCTACTACAAGACCATAGGGTGTACACCCAATTCTCCTCAATTAGCACTCACACCCCCAACTTGTCTTACTATTAATTATAACACTAATAATATCTAATAATATTATTAACCCAATTAATTAAAATAACTCCAAGAAATTAAATATCGGTCCGAATAATATTTTACCGAACCGAATGGAATAAAAACCGGACCAAATGAAACATCACCGAATATATTAACAGATATATCGATTAATGTAAATATTCTCGTCGCAAAATAATCGTCTAACGGTAACTCGAAAATATTAATGTAATACAATATTAAATAAAACGGGGCGTTACAGGTGCCACTCTAGGCGCAGGATCGGCATAGGTGATCCTTATTGTGTTCACATCAGCATACTCTTCTAGGTAATCGTCTTCCCATCCGGTTGCGTTGATGTCTTCAATTGGAATCTTGTAACTTTCGGGAGCGGTATATTTAACCATGAAATCAAACTTTCCACTTGGCTGCCGCAAGGTATCCCAGACTTCTGGTATGGCTTTGCTTGCGTCTTCAATTTTCAGATTTTTAGCAACATCTTCACACAGATTCTCCACAGATGAAGATTTGAGAAATAACACTTCTCGATTGTCCATCATATATTGAATACGCCTCTTCAACCAAACACATCCGTCAAATTCAGATGCACACCAACGATAGTTATCAGGGCATCCTGGAAATACACCGGCTTGCAGCAAGTCTTTCTTAATAAACATCATAGGAATAGTCAGCTCGTTCACATTATAAACATATGAGTCATTGTCAACAGCATTGGCACTTTTACGATGGTCGGGCATTGGTGCGTTAATCACATTCGGAGTTTCGACGGGACGGTCAAATTCAATTTCCCGAGCTTTAATCATGTCTTGAATCTTGTTCTTCAGGGCCCAACAGTTGTTGGTGTCGTGCCCTGGGCTGTTGGAGTGATATGCACACCTTGCGGGGAATTACCACACCAGGAACAAGACTTAGATCATCAAAGTTAAGCCCTGAGCATTCAGACGGTCTTCAAGTTGCTTGTATTTTCCGTTGTCAGGATACTGCTCACTCATATAGTCTTCATCTTCGTTTTCAGACTCATGATGGCTTCCTTCGTTGTTCTTGATACTTCCTTCAGTTTCACCGCTTTTGTCTGAGAATTCAAGTTGTCTGACCACCTTGACTGGATCTTTGTGATTTCTTCCCATGTTGAGAATACCAATGGTCTTCTTCTTTCTGGTGATTAGCTTTTTCAGATCTTTCTGGCCTTGGGTCAAATTGGTGAACATCTCCTGGAATTGGGCGTTCTAAGCCTGGAGATCCTTGACAGTTTGTTCAAGAGCCATTTCTGCTGAAATAAACAGCGAGAAAATAAGAAATCTGGTCTTCAATGTACCTGTTATAAAATGTTATGCTATGATATGCGATGTTATGCAATGCAATAATTTCAAGGACCTTAGGAATTTAAATTTGTTAAACAAGCACGGACAAAGTTTTTATTAGTTTACTTTTAGCAAGTACAAAATAAAGTTTTAAACAAATAAAAATAAATTCCTATAGCTTAGGTCTCCCATGGGAGCTTCCTCTTTGTGTTGAAGTAGGTATTGATGCTTCACTCCTCGTGAAGTAGCTTTGTCAACTCTAATACCTTCTTCTTGCTTGCATGGCATTGAGCTTCGAAGGTATCCATTTCTTCTTTAAGATGAATCCAGGATCTCTTTAAGTCTTCGAAATTTGTAGGCATGTCTGGATGGAGAATGGTATAGAATTCGTCACCTACAGCAATAGGGTTCCATAACCACTGGTAGAACAGCTGTAAATGGCATCATGAGGTTTTGAGCTTGAGCTTGCACCCACTTGAGGTAAGGTTCCCAAGGAATGGAATTTTTGTGCCCCAAAGTCTTGGTATCAGTCTTCTTCACCATGTCCCAAGCATGCACAAATCTTCGACGGTAGTTCTGGAGATCGCTTTTGTAGTCAAACACAATGTCTTAGAGAAGCATATCATGAGGACCATTTCTTCGAGCAAAACCAAACTGACGTTGAGCTAGATAAGGGTTGTAAGTGATACCTCCCCTTATGCCAAGGAGTGTTATATTAGGGAATTCCCCACAACGCTCAATGAAAGTGAAGTCCTTTTGGGAAAAAAGACACCAACAAATATTTGAATGAGAGAGTGATATCAGCCTTTGAGAGCACTTCAATCTTTGCTCATTCTTCATTACTGATTGAGGAAGGTGCGAAATAAACCACCTGGAAATTAGCGGTATGCAACACATGAGAGTTCCCCTTCTTTTGGTAGTACGAGTGTGGAGAGAATGCAGAATGTCCCCACGTAAGGTAGGCACAGGATTACGAGCGAGGAATATCTTAATGGTGTTTACATCTACGAACTGGTCGGGATTAGGAAATAGCACCAAGCCATAGATTAGCAAGGCCAAAATGTCTTCGAATGCATGGAAACTCACAGCCTTTAGGAATTCTCGAGCTTTCTTTATCAGAAACTTAGCAAGAAAACCCTTAACTCCGCTTCTTGTTTCCCAATTAGCTTCAATGTCTGATCGCTTTAGATGTAACGCTGATGCGATGTCTTCGTATTTCAGAGCTTTTTCTGAACCGGTGAGTGGTACCTGATCAAGGATAGGCATCCCAAGTAGCTTAGAAAACTCTTCCAATGTAGGCACCAACTGATAATCTGGGAATGTAAAGCAGTGATGTTTCGGACCAAAGAACTGGAATACGACGTGCATCATATCTTCTTCAAAACAGGAGATAACCAAGTCAAGTAGATAACCATGCCTTTTGATAATTTGAGTATGATCGGGAACTTCTAAAATAATTCTTTGAGTTGAGAAGGTATACCCATGAAGTTGACTCGGATAGTCTTCCTGGAAGCCATAACTCCTACAAAATAGAGCAAAGATAACTCCCTAGATCCTTGAAA
This sequence comes from Vicia sativa, assembly GCA_021764765.1. Classification (NCBI taxonomy): domain Eukaryota; kingdom Viridiplantae; phylum Streptophyta; class Magnoliopsida; order Fabales; family Fabaceae; genus Vicia; species Vicia sativa. The sequence goes on along the minus strand of CM038793.1, from coordinate 149,530,849 downwards.
TAGTTAGAAATGATATGATGGTATGATGTTATGATGTCATGATGTCATGTTTAAAACAAGTAGCAAGCACAAGAAATTCACACAATAGCCCTAGGTTTAAGGCTTGCATGAGGCATAGGTGTCTACCCTACCAGAGCTTAAGTGGGTTCAACCTGTCCTATAATAGTAACCGGGTTCTAAGAATCTCATATCATTGATATTTCTCGTAGACTTTATTTTAATACGACTACCAAGTGGTCGACCGAAACATCCCGAAAGTCGAATCTTAATGAGCGTAACATCGAGTATCAACCAACCTCAGTCTGCACCAAAGCTGGCCATCTCACTACCTTATAATGGCCAAGATGGGTCAATTAGGGTTCTAAAAGTTGAGTTAAGGCTTATGAAACCATGCAGATGCCAAATACTTTCCTCAACTGAACATGAGGAGCATCAGGACATCCAAAGTGTCGCACTAACATAGCCATCATTTGACCGTTTCGGTATACGCCTAACGGTCGCGACGATTTATTGCTACTTACCTAAGGAATCCTGGACCCGGGTGTAGGACCCCCCACAAGTAAAATAACCAAGCAACCCTTAAAAGTAAAGCAGACAAGTCAAACAATAAAAGAAATAAAATGATCTAAAGCCCTAAGGTAGCCTCTCTTTAGGGTGTCTCCCCAGCAGAGTCGCCAGTTCTATAATACGGTGGGAGAACTGACTTGTTTGTTTTGCATTTTATCACAAATGTTGCGGATAGCAAGAGTCGCCACCGACTTTTCTTTTATCCAATTAAGGGAAGGCGAAAAGAACAGGAAAAGACCTTCGTTAGATTCTGAGTACGGGAGGCAGTTATGAAAAGGGAAGGTATTAGCACCCTTTCCATCCGTAGTTATCTACGGGCTCTTAATTGCTTAGCTCACTTTATAAATTTCTTTTTGTGTGTGTTTGAAAAGATATTTTGAAAAGACATTTCTCTTTGACTTCGTAATGATTCTCGCTGGAATGTAAACGGAGTGTTTGGAAATGTTTTGTTTTGGAAAAGTGTTTAACTTTGTAATGATTCACGCTGGAATGTATACAAAGTGTTTGAAAATAGTGTGAGGTGAAAATGGTATTTTTGAATTGATTGCAGCAAGCAAAAGAGTCTTATTACCTACTCAGAATGGTCGTTTCCATGTTATTTTGGTTTCCTTTAGGGTAGCGCTATCCATACCATTAGTTGGTAGGTAACTCTATCCGTCAGATGTAAAGGGACGTTCATAGGGTCATTGTATGGTCATAGAAGGCAACATGTAGGGATACTTTAGCATATTCGTAGGGACGATTATCACTTTTTGTAGGCAACAATCGAGGGACGAGATTATGTATTCGTAGGCAACAATCGAGGGTCATCGAGGGACTATTGTGACACCCCAAATAATTCAATTATTAAATAATTAGAAATTTAATTAAAGGTTTAATTATTGGCATTTTTGAATTAATGGATTTAATTATTTAATTAAATAATGGAAGAGTTGGGGGTGTGAAGTTGAATTGTAGGGTGTATGGAGTAAAAGACTCTACTTAATCCTAATTAATTTATTTCTATTATTTGGCAAATAAAAAGGAATAAATAAAGGAATAAAAGGAAACAAGTGAGGAAAGGAATTAGGATTGCATTCTACGTGAGATTGGAAAAGAGGAGAGAAAAAGGAGAAAAAGCCAAACGCCGAGAATTCGAAGGTTCATCGCGAGGTAAGGGGGGATTGATCTGATTATTATGCCTTATAGGTTTTGATGATCAATAGAACGAATCGATCCGTTAGAAATCTCGAATTAGGATAATTGAGTGTGCCCTAACGTTATAATCTGACGTAAAACCATGATTGAGACGGTTATGAATGATTAATCTATGTAAGATGAATATAGGTTAATTAGAAAACAAATTCTGTGATCAATTGGATGTAAAAACACAGTAATTAATTCTGTTTTATGATGACATAATGGTTGGTGATGATTGGATTTAATGGAAATTCGTAACAGTATATAAAAATTGTGTTTTTGATGAAAAACAACAGTATGGGTCGACACAAGCCTTTATGAATCATTGCATGCAGTGGAAATTTTGAAAACCAGAAGCTTTGGAAAGCTATGCATCGACTCATAGAGCCATGCATCGATCCATAGGAGGAATTTTGAAGCTATGCATCGAACCAAGATGCGTATGCATCGATACATAGGCCAAAAACAGGGCTATGCATCGATACATGATGCATATGTGTCGACACATACTGAAGCAAATTTTAAAAATGCAGGATTTTTGTATGTATGCATCGATGCATACGATGCATGTGTCGATACATGCTGTTTATTTATTGATGCATAAGCTTATGCATCGATACATGGTGTACAGAGTCGAACATGATTTTTCTGAAACGATTTCGGTCATATCTTTCTAACCGTACTCCGATTTAGGCATAGTTGGTATCGTTGGAAAGCTTAGAACGAGTACTACCTAATGAAAATATTTTCAAAACCAGTAATTGAGATCTGGAGGAATTAATATGGTTTCCGTAGTAGGAATACATTGTGATTTCGTGGTTATTCGTTGCTTATAAATGTTGTATGTTGATTCCTTGTATTGTGATTAATGTTATATTCATGATTTCTCTGTTAGCATGTGCTGTTGCTGTTATTGATCATGAATGGAATAATGCTGTATGTTCATATTTCGTATTTTGAACTGTTGCATACTTCTGATGTGCATGCATAAGCATCGTTGATGGTTCATTCCCATTGTGCAGAATTGAACTTGCAGGGCCAATAAACTTACCTAATGGATAGAGGTGGTGAGGGTAGATTCCTGACCCAGTGATGTATGGGTGAATCATTGATTGACGCTGTTTTCCGAGGTGTAAGCGGAATAGGGTGTGCATTGCATATGTAATTGTAACATGATAGGATGATTTCTAGTGTTTCAATTGCATCTACTTGTTGCTGTATGCATAATGAATGTGTGAATTGTGTTTGTGAATCGCGTGCTAATGCTGTTAACAAGGGTGAATAATGAATTGATTGTTTTATTGTTTTTGAGAAATGTATAATGCATTTTAATCTTGATGAAATCTCACCCTTACTTTAATGATTTAAGATTGAGGAGATTAGCTACTCGGGAATTGGTGAGGACAACTTTTAGAGTTGTGCTATTTAGATAATCCACGTGTCAATGTCATGCTCTGGTAGTTGTAACACTGGGGAACGATTGATTGGAATTTTTATGGATTGAAACTTGTTATTTTGAATTATGTTGGGAATAATTATTGATTGAATTATTTCAGATTTCTGTTATCTTTCCGCTGTATAAACATAATCCTTGGTTTTGTTTTATTTAATAAGTTCTTCAGTGAAAGGCATGATAACTGTTTTTGGTATTTTGAATTCTTAAAATTGTGACGCCCTTGATGTTATGTTTAAAACTCTGATTAAATTTATATAAATCGCAGGTAAATTAGAAGGGGTGTTACAATAGTGGTATCAGAGCATAGTCGGTCGTGTCTTAGAGTCTTTATCCCTTTTGTATGCGACTAGTGCAAGGTTACACTGTCGATACTGTGTGTTGATGTGATTGTTTTGTAATGTTACAGAACAATGGCCGGAAGAGGTAACGGAAGAGACGATGCTGCTATTGCTGAAGCCTTGGGAATGCTAGCTGGTGTGCTTGGAGGAAATCAGCTGGGAGCTGGTATTGGTGCGGATAGGCAATTGGGAAACTTTCAGAGGAACAATCCTCCATTGTTCAAGGGCACTCATGATCCCGAAGGTGCTCAGAGATGGTTGAAGGAGATCGAGAGGATCTTCAGAGTGATTGACTGTGCAGAAGAGCTAAAGGTGAGGTATGGAACTCACATGTTGGCAGAGGAAGCCGATGACTGATGGGTTGCTACCAGGACTGAAATGGAACAAGATGGCATTGCATTGACTTTGGCTGTATTCAGGAGAGCTTTTATGAGGAGATACTTTCCTGAAGACATTCGGGGCAAGAAAGAGATTGAGTTTTTGGAGCTCAAGCAAGGCAACAAGTCTGTGAGTGAGTATGCTTCGAAGTTTACTGAGTTGGCGAAGTACTATGCTCATTACACTAACGATGCAGATGGAGAATTTTCCAAATGTATCAAATTTGAGAATGGTCTTCGTGATGAGATCAAACAGGGTATTAGGTATCAGCGCATCAGGAGGTTTTCTGATTTGGTAGACTGTAGTAGGATTTTAGAAGAGGATCTTGCTAGTACTAAGACAAATGCTCGAGGGTATGTGGATCGTAAAGGAAAACAACAGATGGATCATGGTAAACCCTATGATAAGAATAATCAAAAATCCGGTGGTTGGAAGAAGCCTAGTGGGGGAGATTCTGGTTCTTCCATTAAGTGCTACAGGTGTGGTGAAATGGGGCATCGAGCTAATGAATGTAAGAATGATGCAAAGAAGTGCAACAACTGTGGAAGATTTGGTCATGTAACTGCTGAGTGTAGAGCCAGAAAGGTGACTTGTTACAACTGTGGTGAAGAAGATCATACTTGTCCGCAGTGCACTAAGCCAAAGAAAGAACAAGCTGGTGGGAAAGTGTTCGCTTTGTCAGGATCAGAGACTAAGCCAGATGATCAGTTGATTAAAGGTACATGTTTTATTAATGGCATACCTTTAATTGCGATTATTGATACTGGAGCGACACATTCTTTTATTGCTTTGGATTGTGCTAAGAGATTGAACTTGGATATATCTAATATGGATGGAAGTATGGTCATTGACACTCCTGCGTCGGGTTAAGTGACTACTTCATATGTTTGTAGGAATTGTCCTATTGTAATTTTTGGTAGAGGTTTCGGTATGGATTTAGTGTGCCTACCGTTAGAATAGCTTGATATCATCCTTGGAATGAACTGGTTGGAATTCAACCGGGTTCATATCAACTATTTTGAGAAGACGGTTATTTTTCCTGAAGAAGCAAGAGTTGAAGATGTGACTATGTTAGTCAAGCAGATGAATTCAGCTGTTAAAGATGGTGCTATGGTGTTTATGTTGTATTCTTCGACGGAGGTGAAAGGAAAAGCTAAGAGTGACGAATTACAATGAATTTCCAGAAGTGTTTCCGGAAGACGTTAGTGAGCTGCCACTTGAGAGAGAAGTGGATTTTGCTATAGATTTAATTCCTGGAACTCGTCCGGTTTCGATGGCGCCTTATCGCATGTCGGCATCTGAATTGTCTGAGTTGAAGAAATAGTTGGAAGAATTACTTGAGAAGAAGTTTATTTGTCCTAGTATTTCGCCGTGGGGTGCTGCTGTGTTGTTGGTTAAGAAGAAGGAAGGTACAATGAGACTGTGTGTTTATTACACACAGTTGAATAAAGTTATGATCAAGAATCGGTACCCACTATCGAGGATTGATGATTTGATGGATCAGTTAGTTGGAGCTTGTGTATTTAGTAATATTGATCTGAGGTCTGGATATCATCAGATTCGTGTGAAGACGAAAGATATTCAGAAAAATGCATTTAGAACGAGGGTATGGACATTATGAGTATTCTGTTATGCCGTTTGGAGTTACTAATGCACCTGGTGTTTTCATGGAGTATATGAACAGGATATTTCATCCGTATCTTTATAAGTTTGTGGTAGTCTTTATTGACGATATTCTGATCTATTCAAAGAATGATGGAGAACATGCAGAACATCTTAGAATTGTGTTGGAATTGTTGAAAGAGAATAAGTTGTATGTGAAGTTATCTAAGTGTGAATTCTGGTTGAGTGAAGTAAGCTTTCTTGGTCATGTGATTTCCAAGAATGGCATTGTTGTTGATCTTACGAAGGTTGAAGCGGTATCTCAGTGGGAAGCGCCGAAGAATGCTTCTGAAAGCCGTAGTTTTCTTGGTCTTACAGGTTACTACAGAAAGTTCATTGAAGGATTCTCGAAGTTAGCTTTGCCATTGACTAAGTTGACAAGAAAGGGTCAAGCGTTTGTTTGGGATTTTGAATGTGAGAAAGGATTCCAAGAGTTGAAGAAGACGTTGAATAGTTCTCCGATTCTGATTTTGCCGAATCCGGCAGAATCTTTTCTTGTGTACTGTGATGTGTCATTGATGGGATTAGGTGGTGTTTTGATGCAAGATAAGCAGGTTGTGGCTTATGCTTCGAGACAATTGAAGGTTCATGAAAGGAATTATCCGACTCATGATCTAGAATTGGCAGCAGTAGTATTTGTTTTAAAATTGTGGAGGCATTATCTGTATGGTTCTCAATTCAAGGTATTCAGTGATCATAAGAGTTTGAAGTATCTCTTCGATCAGAAAGAGTTGAACATGAGGCATAGAAGATGGTTAAAATTTCTGAAGGATTATGATTTTGGTTTGAATTACCATCCTGGTAAGGCAAACGTGGTTGCAGATGCATTGAGCAGGAAGTCATTGCATATGTCTATGTTGATGGTTCGTGAATTGGAATTGGTTGAGCAGTTCAGAGATTTGATCTTGGTATGTGAAACTACTTCTGATAGTGTTAAATTGTGTATGTTGAAGTTGACTAGTGGTATTCTTGAGGAAATTCGAACTGGACAGAAATCTGATGTTGTTTTGGTGGATAAATTGACATTGATCTACCAAGGTCAAGGAGGTGAATTCAGAATTGACGAGAACGGTGTTATGAGATTTGGTGACAGAGTGTGTGTTCCGGATATTGCAGAACTTCGGAAGAGTATTTTGGAAGAAGGACATCATAGTGGATTGAGTATTCAACCCGGTGCTACTAAGATGTATCATGACTTGAAAAAGTTATTTTGGTGGCCTGGAATGAAAAAGGAGATTGTTGAGTTCGTTTATGCCTGTTTGGTTTGTCAGAAGTCAAAGATTGAACATCAGAAACCGTCAGGATTGATGGAACAGTTGTTTGTCCCGGAATGGAAATGGGATGGCATTTCTATGGATTTTGTATCTGGTTTGCCAAGGACAACGAAGAATTGTGATTCTATTTGGGTTATTGTTGATCGGTTGACAAAATATGCTCACTTTATTCCGATAAGAATGGATTATCCGATGGAAAGGTTGGCAGAATTGTATGTTGAGAAGATTGTAAGTTTGCATGGTATTCCTTCTAGTATTGTGTCGGATAGAGATCCGAGGTTTACGTCTAAGTTTTGGACGGGGCTGCAAGAAGATTTGGGTACTAAGTTGCGATTGAGTTCCTCTTATCATCCGCAGACAGATGGTCAGACGGAGAGAACGATTCAGTCGTTAGAGGATTTGTTGAGAGCTTGTGTGTTGGTGAAAGGTGGAGCTTGGGATGGTTATCTACCATTGATTAAGTTTACCTACAACAATAGTTTTCATTCGAGTATTGGTATGGCTCCGTTTGAAGCATTGTATTGTAGGAGGTGTCGAACACCGTTGTGTTGGTACGAATCTGGAGAAAGTGTTGTGATTGGACCAGAAATTGTCCAACAGACTTCAGAAAAGATCAAGATGATTCAGGAGAAGATGAGAGCTTCTTAGAGTCGTCAGAAGAGTTATCAAGATAAGAGGAGGAAAGATCTTGAGTTTAGTGAAGGAGATCATGTGTTTATGCGAGTTACTCCGATGACTGGTATTGGTCGAGCCTTGAAGTCAAAGAAGTTGACTTTGCTCTTTATTGGTCTGTTCCAGATTACCAAGAGAGTTGGGAAAGTTTCTTATCAGATTGCTTTACCGCCGTCGCTTGCGAATTTGCATGATATTTTCCATGTATCTCAGTTGAGGAAGTACATTCCTGATCCGTCTCATGAGATTCAGGTAGATGATATACAAGTACGAGATAATTTGACTGTTGAGGCATTACCTGCGAGAATTGAGGATCGAAAGGAGAAGCAATTGCGAGGTAAAGAGATAGCATTAGTGAAAGTAGCTTGGCGAGGACCAGCAGGTGGAAATGTAACTTGGGAACTGGAGAGCCAGATGAAGGACTCGTATCCCGAACTTTTCGTCTAAGGAATGTTTTTGAGGACGAAAACTCTTTTTAGTAGGGGAGAGTTGTGACACCCCAAATAATTCAATTATTAAATGATTAGAAATTTAATTATTAATTTAATTAAAGGTTTAATTATTGGCATTTTTGAATTAATGGATTTAATTATTTAATTAAATAATGGAAGTGTTGGGGGTGTGAAGTTGAATTGTAGGGTGTATGGAGTAAAAGACTCTACTTAATCCTAATTAATTTATTTCTATTATTTGGCAAATAAAAAGGAATAAATAAAGGAATAAAAGGAAACAAGTGAGGAAAAGAATTAGGATTGCATTCTACGTGAGATTGGAAAAGAGAAGAGAAAAAGGAGAAAAAGCCAAACGCCGAGAATTCGAAGGTTCATCGCGAGGTAAGGGGGGATTGATCTGATTATTATGCCTTATAGATTTTGATGATCAATAGAACGAATCGATCCGTTAGAAATCTTGAATTAGGATAATTGAGTGTGCCCTAACGTTATAATCCGACGTAAAACCATGATTGGGACGGTTATGAATGATTAATCTATGTAAGATGAATATAGCTTAATTAGAAAACAAATTCTGTGATCAATTAGATGTAAAAACACAGTAATTAATTCTGTTTTATGATGACATAATGTTTGGTGATGATTGAATTTAATGGAAATTCGTAACAGTAGATAAAAACTGTGTTTTTGATAAAAAACAATAGTATGGGTCGACACAAGCCTTTATGAATCATTGCATGCAGTGGAATTTTTGAAAACCAGAAGCTTTGGAAAGCTATGCATCGACTCATAGAGCCATGCATAGATCCATAGGAGGAATTTTGAAGCTATTCATCGATCCAAGATGTGTATGCATCGATACATAGGCCAAAAACAGGGCTATGCATCGATACATGATGCGTATGTGTCGACACATACTGAAGCAAATTTTAAAAATGCAGGATTTTTGTATGTATGCATCGATGCATACGATGCATGTGTCGATACATGTTGTTTATGTATTGATGCATAGGCTTATGCATCGATACATGGTGTACAGAGCAGAACATGATTTTTCTGAAACGATTTCGGTCATATCTTTTTAACCGTAACTCCGATTTAGGCATAGTTGGTATCGTTGGAAAGCTTAGAACAAGTACTACCTAATGAAAATATTTTCAAAACCAGTAATTGATATCTGGAGGAATTAATATGGTTTATGTAGTAGGAATACGTTGTGATTTCGTGGTTATACGTTGCGTATAAATGCTGTATGTTGATTCCTTGTATTGTGATTAATGTTATATTCATGATTTCTCTGTTAGCATGTGCTGTTGCTGTTATTGATCATGAATGGAATAATGCTGTATGTTCATATTTCGTATTTTGAACTGTTGCATACTTCTGATGTGCATGCATAAGCATCGTTGATGGTTCATTCCCATTGTGCAGAATTGAACTTGCAGGGCCAATAAACTTACCTAATGGATAGAGGTGGTGAGGCTAGATTCTTGATCCAGTGATGTATGGGCGAATCATTGATTGATGCTGTTTTCCGAGGTATAAGCGATACAGGGTGTGGACTTGGTTCACGATTGGTACCACATGCATTTGAGTCTGCATTGCATATGTAATTGTAACATGTTAGGATGATTTCCAGTGTTTCAATTGCATATAATTATTGTTGTATGCATAATGAATGTGTGAATTGTGTTTGTGAATCGTATGCTAATGCTGTTAACAAGGGTGAATAATGAATTGATTGTTTTATTGTTTTTGGGAAATGTATAATGCATTTTAATCTTGATGAAACCTCACCCTTACTTTAATGATTTAAGATTGAGGAGATTAGCTACTCGGGAATTGGTGAGAACAACTTTTAGAGTTGTGCTATTTAGATAATCTGCGTGTCAGTGTCATGCTCTGGTAGTTGTAACACTGGGGAACGATTGATTGGAATTTTTATGGATTGAAACTTGTTATTTTGAATTATGTTGGGAATAATTATTGATTGAATTATTTCAGATTTCTGTTATCTTTCCGCTGTGTAAACATAATCTTTGGTTTTGTTTTATTTAATAAGTTATTCAGTGAAAGGCATGATAACTGTTTTTGGTATTTTGAATTATTAAAATTGTGACGCCCTTGATGTTATGTTTAAAACTCTGATTAAAATTATATAAATCGCGGGTAAATTAGAAGGGGTGTTACAACTATGATCTTTGATTCTAAGGGACTATGATGATATTATTTGTAGGAAATTGTGCTAAGATATCCCTACGTTCGAGGGACATGACCATGTTTCGAAAGGCAACAAGAGAGGATACCCTAATGTGTGAGTGAGTGCAAAAGTGTGTTGTATTCAGATTTTATCTTGAAATTAGGAGTGATCTATGTTGTTTGAATTAGTCTTGCCATACATGCCTAGTTACTAGCAGTTAAATATGTACAGAAAGTAAAGTGCGAAAATGTAAAGTGCAGAAATGTAAAGTGCGGAAATGTAAAGTGCGGAAATGTAAAGTGCGGAAAGTAAATCCTACGCTATTACATAGCTTTGAGGCAGATACATAATAGGAGTGCGAAAAGTAAAGGCAGAAATGTAAATCTACGCTATTACATGATAAAAACTTGCGACCTATACAACCTCTCTAGAATTGTAAATGCGAAATGCGAAATAGATAATATGAATAATAAGAAAATGTTAGTAAAATGTTTTGGAAATTAGTAGAACAAAAAGGTTTTAGGTTAGTAACCCTAATTAACAGAGAAGAAAATATTTTTAGGAATTTTCTGAATTATTTTTAATGTGGAAAAATAATTAAAGGTTAATTTAATGTTTAATTAACAATTAATTAAAATATGAATGAAAAATATTATTTTTTAATGTCAAAAATTAAATAAGCATTTTTCTGACCTAAAGGCAAAAAGAAATATTTTTTGTGATTTTTGTAGTGTTTTAGAAAAATGTTTGAAAAGAAAAGAAATTGAAAAGAAAAATATGGAAAAAGATGGAAATTGGTTAGTAAAACAAATAGCCACAAGGGTCACGCGCACGCTGCCTTACCAACTGAGCTAGCCTGCATTCGTGTTAGGCATATGAAACAATAATATTATAAGGGAAGTAATTTTCTGAAAATAATTAAAACCAAATCGCGCGCGCAGGTGTTGTCTTCCCCGTTTAAATTTTTAGACTTTTACCAACTGACAAGTTTCATTGCTAAAACCTATACCCACGGTTTCATCCGTCACTGTATCCCTGCAAGAAATCAAAATGAAGAAATATGCAATATAAATTTGTTATGAGGACATGGATCAACTCGGTTTGATCCCCTGAGCACGATGGTGCCTTTGGTTTCATCCAATTTTTCCTAAATAAGAAAACCCCAATCGGAGCTTATGAACCCTAACAATGGCATCTTGTGATTCCTGCACTTAAAACTCAATTAAACAATGCAGATAGTTTGCAAATAGCATCATGAACATGAATATGTATAAAAAAATGTTAAAAGTACATGAATCAATGAAATCGATTATGGATTTTTGAAACAAATCGTGATTCAGATTCTTGCGTTTTTGGATGTTTCAAGGCTTGGTAATGATCTGGAATGAATCAGAGGAACACCAGGAAGCGATTGGAATGCTCGGAATAGCCTGGATCGATGCAAAAACAGGTCTGCCACTTGCTTGAAGCTTACAGTTTTTTGCAACTTAGGATAGGGTTCTTGAGGCATGGAATTCGTCCTTGTGGCATCTGGGATCAGTGTATATATATATACTGGAGTAAATTAGGTCAAGAATCATGAAGAAATTATATGCCAATCAATGAGAAAATATTTGATTTGGAATGAAACCAAATATTGCCTTTTTTTGATCAAATCTCAATCAATTCTCTTGCCAATCTCAATAATTTCGAAAATGACAGCTTGTATGACTTGCTTGGACCTCAAAAATGATAAAAAAAATCAACCTTGCACTTAATGTTTTGATTTTATATCTTTTATTTTAATTAAATTGGTTTTAAATGAATAAAATGCAAAATAAATAAAAATAAAAGATAAAAGGCGTGGCATTGGGCTTGGAGGTTCTAATTCAGATAAGAAACAAGTTTGAACCAAGAAAAGTTAGGCCCATGAAAAAAATTGATTTTCTCAAGTATATCTCTTCATGCACCTCCTGAAAAATGCCTAACTTGCACAACTTGTATCTTGCTCAATTTTCAACATTTTTGGGTGTTCTTGGACTTTTTAGAAAGCTCAATATGTCATATTAACACTCCTTTTGTTTTCATCTTCATTGAAGTTTCCATGTTCATGAACACCTCTGTACAAATGAAGCATTTTGTTGACTTTTAGAAGGACCTGTAATGTTTTGATCCATAACTTCCAAATGAAGCATTTTTGGCCAAAGCTTGTGAGACATGAAGTTGTAGAGAATTGAATTCCCTTCAAAATGAGATTTGGTGGAAAAATTTCTGATAAATTATGTGAAAGTTATGCCTGGTAAAAGTTCTGTTGACTTTTGTCTAAAAAACCCTAATTTAGAAACTTTGAGTTTTGCTAAAATCTTGACTTTCCTTGAGGAATCATGGTCAACCCTTGATCAAATGATGAATGTTACTTCAAAATATTTATGTTGACCAAAAATTATGAAGTTTGACTATATGTTGACCACAATTGACTTTCTATCCAATACTGCTGATTTTCAACCATCTAAGCAATTGGATGAGCAAATTTGTCTTGTAAGGCTTGAAACTTGACATGGTGATCCCTTGAAGAATATGATGAGGTATGGTGACCATTTGAAGTATTGGAAACCCATTTTGACTTGAGAGGAGCAAAACCCTAGTTTGGATTGATTGCTTAGGAGAGGGTTTGTCTGGTCAACCCTTGTGAAATCCTTAAGTATGGAGATGTGAGTTGTCTTGATAAGTAGGAGGGAAAATTTTGGGGTATGACACTTGGTCCAATCGAACGTAACTTCCTTTCTTAGTAGTTTGAAAAATGGGAGCGCGTGTTAGGCCGACCTTGCTACGAATCAAGATAACGAGGTCCGCATCCCATTGAGGACTTGAATGGAATTTTTGGATTTTAGAGTGGGCAATTCTAAGAATGCCTGACATTTGTCGGGATTAGCCTCTATCCCACGTCCGGTAAGATAGAACCCAAGGAATTTACCGGCCCGAACTTCGAAGGGGCACTTTTCGGGGTTGAACCTCATTTTGACTCTTCTGGCTTGATCGAAGACCTTCCTGAGGTGTAGGGCATGATCGACCTCCTCTTGGGATTGTACAATCATGTCGCCTATGTACACCTCGAGCATGTCTCTGATTTCGCCTTTAAAGACTTTATTCATCATTCATTGAGAACCAATTTTAAAGGTAGAAAAGCCAAAATGTCTTAAAAAAAGTTTGAATGAGGTTAATGATTTTTTTAGTCTTTTAAGAAAAATGCCAAAGTATTATTAAATTGGTTAATGGTTTATTAAGAAAAAAGATTGTTGAAAATTCATGGACCTAAGTCCAAGTTTATTGTGAAAGCGGATCGAGTTAGAAAACAAGAAGCTTTTGAAAAGAGGGTGAATATTTTTAAAATTAAAGAAGATGAGAAGAGATGAAGAGGCTATCCTAGGTACGAAAGGTAAAAGTTAAGGGTAAAAGAAAGATCTTACGAGGTAAGAAACTAGTACTTGACATCAAGAAGTCAGTACAACGTTCTCATCCTTTGGATTTAAAACTAAGCCAACATAGTAACAAGAAAAAAATACCAAGTCTCAGATAAACTAGTGCCTCAAATGAAATTCAGTCTTCATAAAAATTGGGTAGAGTAACGACTGTATTTAGAGGAAATCCACTCATAGACGAGTATAAACGGAATAAACTGCACACAGAAAATAATAATCCAAAACAGACAGGATAATAACAAGGTTACACAATCTCCAAGCTAAGGTCCAGGTCCTAATCCTAAGTCCAAGAATAAATCTCCGAGCACATGAAAAGTAGCCAAGTCCAAGTTAACAGTTTTTATGATTTTAATCTTTTATTAATAGCTCAATCAAACAAAAAGATAAAAGGTCCAAGTGGACAAAGAGAAAATAGTGAAAACAGAAACATGATAATGGATGCTGAAATTAAAATAAAGCGATAAAGAAAACATAAAAAATAAAGCTGGAAATTAAATGTTAGTAATTAGTGATTAGTTGTTAGTTGGTTTTGTATGAAGGATCCATAATAATTTAAACGTTGAGCATAAGTTAAAGTTTATGAGGACTCATTAGAAATTGACAGAATCAAAACCTCTACACAATGAACCGACAATTTTATTGGCTATAGCTCAAAATCTAATCATCCTTGGGCTTACAATTTCAAGTCTTAGGCCACGAAGAATCAATCATACAAAGAAAGAAAATAAGATCATATGGTTCTGTTATACCCCAAAATTTATCCTCTTCTTTCCTGTATTTCTGGCTTATAATTCAATTGCATAAACATACATGTAGTCGCATACATAGAATTGATCATGGGGTTACCAGGTTCAAGGTATCCCAAATGGAGAAAGAAAAAATGCGTTTCGGTTATCTCAGATCACTTTGGGTCCGGTACCGATATTCTTCGATTCGCACGCTCAATACAACGTATTCTGGTCAGAAAGTTATTTTGATGTATTCCCATAAGCTCTGGGATCATTTCAATTTGTTCTCCAGTTTATCTGTTCATATCCAGTTTATCTGTTCATATCCAGTTTATCTCAATAAACATAGTTTTGGGTTTTCTACGCATTTTGGGTACTCTAGAAGGCGTATCTCTCAGATCGTCGGATATTTTCTGATGATTTTTGATCAGCAAGTTCCTCTCATTATTATCTACAACCTTCGTTTGAAAGCCGAAAGTAAATTGTGTGAGGAAGGTTCCCAAGGAAATTGATTTCTCCAGTGGTTTAAACTGAATTTTTGTGCTATACCGTGTGCTTAGTGCATTGAAACGTTCGTAATTTCCAGCTGGAAAATAAAAAATGAGCGGGAAAAATTTCTAAAATTGCATATCGAAGCCCTCTACAACTTTTATTTGAAACTCAAGAGCTGATTCCTCACCAATCAATACCAGAATTTTATTCTTTGGAGTTGATTTTAAGTTGAACCGAGCAATTTTCATCTGATACGCGAAGTTCGAAAAACCATATCTCGCTATGTTTTTATCGAAACGAGGTGGGACTAGTGCCGAATGTTCACAAATTTTGTTAGCTTCAATTGTCTCAGAGATACTCATTTGCAAATTTTGATCAGAAGACCCTCGTTCGAGGCATTTTCTCCGAAGAGCGCAAATAAAATTCTGCGTGTCAGTAGCCTGGAAACTGTGCTGAAACTTCAAAAATTCATATCGCCTTGACCGTTCATCCGTTCGAGTCGAAATTTTGATTCTCCCAAGCAAAATCGCGTTCCGGACACTTTTCGTTTACATTCCGACCTCAAATTCCGCACGGATTTGGCCGTTTTGGATTAATTACGAAAATTATTCGGATAATCATTATTTGGACTTGATTCTGGATCTAAGGCACTCTTAGGCCCAACTCCCAAAGCTATAAATATATATTTTCCTTCATAAATCACAACAAAACAATCATTTGCTTAACTTTCACCACAAATCATTCCCCAATTCTCTCTCAAAAAACCAAAGCAAAACTTAAGAATAGAAAATCAAATTTCAACTTTCCCTCCAAACCACCACCACAGGCCGCCACCGGACCTCCTTCTGACACCGATCACCTCCGTAGACCGTGCTAAGCGTGCCTCACCACGCTAAGCGTGCCTTGCAATCTCTCTTCTTCTCATAAAAGCTTCTCTCTCCATAGGATCTTGCTCCTCTTCTCCTTCTTCTGCTCGAATCTAACCTAGAAGGAGTTGTTTCCTCTGGATTTCTCTTCAATTTAAAGAATTAAGCAATTTTTCTCCATATTCTTCAATTCTCCATTGAAGATTCCAGGTTCTTCAAGAATTCAAGCTTGATTTCGAGAATTATCATCAATTCAACATTGATTTGGTATTTTCTTTGAAGAGCACAAGGAATTCCTCTACAATTTGATCCAAACTTCAAGTTCAAGTAAGTGTTTAGTTCAATTAAGTACTTATTTTAAGCTATTATTGACTTTTAGCTTTTCTTGAAATTGAATAATTTCATTGCTTGTAAATTCTATGTGGATTCCAATTCTTGAAATTTCATCTTTGAATTCATTGAATTGGATTGATTTTTGCAACGTTATTTGTGTCGGTGTGAGGATTTTTGTACATGACACACACATACACTTGTGCATTTATATTTTCCTTGCATCTAGGCCACAAACTTGTGCATCTTGCATCATTTATTACATGCTTATGCATTAGAGAGCATTTAGATTGTTTGAATTGCATTGGTACATGACGATTTGAGGCATAATTTGCATTCAAAAGTGTGTCGACATGTAGATTCAAGGGCATCTCGATCATTAGGTACATTGTGCATTGTACATAGTCCATGCATATGCATCTCAAGTGTTTTTGTTAATGTACAAATTAGAATTGTTGATTCAACTTGCATTCTTAACATGTTCATGCATAACTTTGCATATAATGAGCATTAGAATTATTGATTCGACTTGCATTCTTAACATGTTCATGCATAACTTTGCACATATGAGCATTATAATTTTTGATACAACTTGCATTTTTAACATGTTCATTCATTGATCTTTGATATATGAGCATTAGAATTGTTGATACAACTTGCATTCTTAACATGTTCATACATTGATATTTGCACATATGAGCATTAGAATTGTTAATTCAACTTGCATTCTTAACATGTTCATGCATAACTTTGCACATATGAGCATTAGAATTGTTGATACAACTTGCATTCTCAAAATGTTCATACATTGATCTTTGCACATATGAACATTAGAATTGTTAATTCATTTTGCATTCTTAACATGTTCATGCATAACTTTGCACATATGAGCATTAGAATTGTTGATACAACTTGCATTCTTAACATGTTCATACATTGATATTTGACATATGAGCATTAGACTTGTTGAGATAACTTGCATTCTTAACATGTTCATACATTGATCTTTACACATATGAACATTAGAATTGTTAATTCAACTTTCATTCTTAACATGTTCATGCATAACTTTGCACATATGAGCATTAGAATTGTTGATTCAACTTGCATTCTTAACATGTTCATGCATAGCTTTGGATATGTGAGCATTGGAATTGTTGATTAAACTTGCATTCTTAACATGTTCATGCATAGCTTTGCATATGTGAGTATTGGAATTGTTTCCTTAACTTGCATTCCTCACATGTTCATGCATTTGATTGTCAAATCAACATTGGAATTGTTGCTTTAACTTGCATTTCTCACATGTTCAAGCATTTGATTGTCATCAATGAGCATTGGAACTATTGTTTTAACTTGCATTCCTCACATGTCCATGCATTTGATTGTCATCAATGAGCATTGGAACTATTGCTTCAACTTGCTTCCTTCATATGTCATGCATAATTCCTCATCAAGTAGATAATTCATGGTTTACCTTGATATGCATTCATCACATTGCTGGCACGTCATTTTGACATACATGCTTTTCACTTGTTTGGATTTTGTTCGGTAGTTTTGCCATGTTTTCACTCTCTCTTCACACTTTCACTTCTAAACAACACTTCTTGAGTTTAAGAGCTTCCAATGAACCTTTTCCTGTGATTACTTAACTATATGGATTGATTTTTGGCATGAGAACATCATGGAAAGGTGATTCGGATCAAAACAGGAAATTCTACAGGTTACAGGTCGCGCTTAGCGCCACCAGAAGCATGCTAAGCGCTAAATTCATTGACTTTTGTGTTGCAGGTCGCGCTTAGTGCCACCAGGAGCAGGCTTAGGGCCAAATGTTCTGTTTGGGTCGCGCTTAGCGCCAAATACCAGGCTTAGCGCGACATGGAACTAAATTTTCTCTTCTTTCTTAATTCTAAATGCTAACATCATGTGTTCTAACATTCCTAGACATTGTTTGAGATGTGTTTGATGCAGGAGCTTGTGTTTTAAATACATATGACACAATACTTCGGTGTTTTGCGCTTGTATACCCACGTATACATTCTATTATCTGCTTTTCGGGTCTAACCCCCTTTTTGCAGGTGTTTTGCGCTTGTATTCCCACGTATACATTCTATTATCTGCTTTTCAGGTCTAACTCCTTTCTTGCAGGTGTTTTGCATTTGCATACCCACATATACATTTTATTATCTGCTTTTTGGGTCTAACTCCCTTCTTGTAGGTGCATCTTGAGTGGAATGTGTATACACATGTTCCTTTGATAGTGCGTATACGCGTTCATTCTATTGTCTTCTCGCATGGTTCTCTTGCAGGTGTTATTGCTTCAGATGCGTATGAACGCGTATTTCGTGTGTTTTTGATATCTTGAGCGCTTCTCACTGGTTTACTCTTATTGCATGGCTGTAGCACTTGAAGTTTTCCGGAGTATTTCATTAGATCGCAATGCACTTCAGATTCTATATCTGTTTGGTAGTTTCTACACCATTTATCGCATTCTCTTACGACTTTCCTAGATATCATGAGAAGTAGGGCTTTACAACTTTCTTTTGCCATGAGAAGTAGGAATAGAGATGCATGATGGGGCTTCCGTAGTTGGAGCATGTTCAGGAACCCCTCTGGTTTATTTAAAGATCCATTTAGGGCGCTCCTGTTTGCTAATTGCCTTTGGTTTGTTTAAAGTCCTCATCCGTGCATAGGGAGATGCTTTTCATTGTGTGTTTACAATTGTGCTTGCATAGGTCAGAAGTGGTTAGGACACCCGGCGTGGCACCACCAAGCAAAGTCCCGCTTTTTATATTTCCTACTATCGAGTCATTGATATGATGGGCAAGCGGAAAGGGTCGGCAATCGTCCCCCGTAGTTCTAGTCCGTGTCTTCTATGGTACACGCGAATCATGTTACTATTCCTATCGAGTCGATTAGAAAAGTTTCCAGAGTTCCCTATTCCGAATCTCCACTCATTCCTGGGGTTCACATTTACTGCAGATCTCGCATCATTTGCTCCGTAGGCTATGCCTGCAATAATTTGACATTTGTTTGCGTATTGCAGTGCTTGTGTGCTTCTGCCAAAGCACTTGATTGCTTCATCCCTTTGCATCCCTTGGTTCTACAACCAAGACAAATATAAGATAGCTTTCCCCTTAGGGCTGCTCGGTTAGGATAGCTCTCGAGCCTAGACATTAGGATTTACATCCTTTGCATGTTGACATAGGTAGAGAATCCCTTACATCCTCAACCATAGGTCCAATCTTTGCATGATAACATTAGGGCTAGTACTAGTTAGTCTCCCTTTTGTTTTGCTTTTTTCTTTTTGCATCCTTGCATGTAATTAAAACTAAAACTTGCTTTCTTTTTCTTTTGAAAACAAAAACATTTAATAATGGTTTGAACTCCTTTTTCAAGGTAAAAACAACCAACCAAGACAAACTCTTTTCGCCTACGGGCGCATTTTCTTTTGTGTTTAAAACCTTTTTCACAAGTAAAAAACAAAAAACCCACCAAAACAACTGAGTCGAACTACGACGCTCTGACTTTCCCATTGCACGAGGGAATACGCAGGCATCTTGTCACGGGGCTCGATCGAGCATAACTTTTAAAAACTTCCTTATTTTCCCCGTGGTTTCTTTATTTTCCTTTTGCATGCATTGTAGCATTTGATCATAGATAGATATAAACACACCCTTTAGCTAGAAAATAGAAGTGGATACGATAGAGTACTACGGGCGTGTGGGGTGCTAATCCCTTCCCCTCACGTAACTAACTCCCTTACCTAGATTCTCTCGATCTCTCGGTCGTAGGACCGCAATTTCTCCCATTCATGTTTGCTTGATGTTTTCCTTTCTCCGTCGCGAGATAAAATATGTTCGATGGCAACTCCATTGATACACCCCTATCAGTCATAAGTTCATCCGGGTGGTTTCAAGTTTGCGATGATTTAAGCCTTGAACCTAGGTCAAAGGTTATAAGGACTCATCAGAAGATTGATAGAATGAAAATCTCTACGCAATGAATCAACAATTTTTCTGATCGTATCCCAACCCCTAATCATACTTGGACAATTTTAAGCAAAAGCGTGGGCCACGAAGAAGCATCTTTCTTATCTGAGGGACAAAAATGTAGAGCTATGTTAAACAATCGCCAATAAACCTATACTGGGGTGCTTGTTTCATCCGTTAACAAAACAAAAACTATTAAATATATAATAAATTGAGAATTTGAATTTTGGAGAAAATCAGAAAAACGCGCAAAGAACACCTTCTTCAACCTCCATCCTTGATTTCGTATCTCCTCAATTTCTCAATGAAATTGAATGATTCAAACATCAAACTTGCTCAAAATTTTACTAGGAACATGATGGTGGAAATTAATTTAATTTATTTTAAGTGTAAGATGACTGAATTCGTCAAAATCAGATGAGCCCTAATTATGAAAATGATCATGAAATTGTGTTTGTGCAACAATTCATGCAATTGATTGAGGGTTAATGATCAGTGTGAGTGTAGAAACAAGATGGCCAAACAATTTTTTGACTGGAATGCAAGAATCATAGAGTTTAAAGTTTGAGTTCTTACCTCTTTAAACTGAAATCGAATTCCAAGCTGGAGTGTTTCCAGAAGTTGTTTGGTGATTGCTATAGCTTCACTGGACCTAATGGAAGGTGTTTGAATGCTTAGAGAGGTTTGAAAACACCTGGAATATTCTGACCAAGTCCAACTGCAGTTGCTTTGAGTGTGATTCTATTTTGATGATTCTCTTGTTACAAATCATGTATGAGTGCTTGGATCATACATATGAAGTGTATGGATGATGTTTGAAGTGAAAGATTTGTGTTTGCACGAGTAGATTGCAAGTTTGCAAGTTAAGGTTCAATTTGCAAGTTTATGGAACTTGGAAGGGATTTCTGAGTTTTGGTTGTTTTGGTGATGGCTTGATGATTCTAACAACTTCCTAATGATGTTTAGAGAGTGTTTGAAGCCAAAGATTGGTTAGAACTTGCAAGGTTTGGAGATTTGCAAATTCTCTCATTTTGAAACTTGAAACTTGAAAAAGAAGAAAGAAGTTAGAAAGCTTGTTTAGGAATGCTTTTGTGTGATTTTGAATGAATAAATGACCTCTATTTATAAGCCAAGAGGTCTGCAGATTAAGGCAAGGATATGATTGAAATATTTGTGCAAGTTGCCTTAAGGGGTAAGAAATGAATTTTTGCCATAAATGCACATGGTTAATTTTGCAAACCATGGTTAAATCACTCAAGTGATCTTAATGTCTTCTCAATCATTGCCATCAGATATTTCCAAGCCAAAGCCTATCTCTTATTGTGACAAGGCTTCTAGAAGGAAGAATTTGTGAAAAATGACTTGTAACTTTGGAAAATGACTTGAAAATTATGGTTATGAACCTCTAAGTTTCAATTTCAAAACCCTAGCTACACAAAATGTTTTTGCAAGTTCTTGGACATTTTGGAAAGCTTGGAACAAGATCTACAACTTTCATGTTTTGAGTTTTTCTTGAATCAAAATGGATTTAGGTGAAAAATGGCCATGAAAATGGTGAAAAAGCCATGTTTAAAACACTTGAAATTTTTTCTAAGTGTTAGAAAAATTTCAAATCTTGACTTTTTGTTGACTTTTTCACACATTTTGATTTTTTATGATCATGATGGATAATTTGAAATGATTTGATGATTGAAAAAATTTAGATTTCAAAAAGTTGACCAAAATTCAAAATTTGACTGGTCTGAACAATTGAATTTTTGTTAGATGATTCAGAATTTATCTAATGATCAATCATGATATTGCATTGATGATTTTGAGATCAATCTCCAAGCAATTAGTTCATTCATTGAGCAAAAAGTCAAAGATACACCATCCTCGATCAAAACCCTAATTGGTCGATTCAAGATAGATATTGAGGAAATGATTGGAATTTGAAGATCAAATGTTGATGATTGATTAAGATAGATCATTTGAGGTGAGTGAAGACTCAAACACTAATTTGATCATATCTTGAACAGATGCAATTTTTTTATCAAAACCCAAATTTAGCTTAAGGAGCATACACACGATCTAACTTATGCTGAAATTGTTAGTGAGGTAATGATGTATATGTGAATGATATTAGATGGTATCTTAGGTAAAAAATTGGGGTATGACAGATGCCCCTATTTAAGTTTCTTTAACCTTAGATATGAAGAGACTTAAATATCAGAATACACAAACTTTGGACCTAAGATACCAAAAAATGTGAATGATGCAAAATGATTATAAGAATTTCACCTAGGAGGTACCAAAGGGTATCATGTTGGGGAAAAACATTTGTGAGGAGGTCTCAAATCTGTCTAAGAAAGGAGAATCCTACTTGTTGGGAAACAAGTATATGTTTCACTGGGAAAATAGATTCACAAAGGAAGTGAATATCTGTTTTGCTTTGGGAAATGAGAAGATTACCTCATGTCAGCCTTGTGACAGTGTTTAAGGTAAACAAAGGTGATATTACCAATTATCAACCTAGTGATAGTTTATGGTAATTTGAAATGAAGACTCATTTACCGATTATCAGCCTTGTGATGGTAAATGGTATGAGTTCTGAAGATATTACCAATTATCAGTAAAGTGATAACTATAACAAGGTAATTCTTGAGAGAATTTTACTGAGTATTCAGCCTTGTGAATAACAGACAGTAATGGAAACAAATCTCAAATGAGTTTCTATTTTCCCAATTACAATCGTGTCGGGAATCTTTTTGAGAAGATGCGGGCGTTTTGATTGTAAAAATACAGGTTTCTCAGAGAGAAAGACAATTGTGGGGATTTCTTGAACTTTCATGATTGGACTTATTTAAGAAGAACAATCATTTTATGATAAGTTCAAAGATGAAAAGGAAATAAGCGGCTCGGATGAAGAGGCTATTGCTTATTGTTTGCAGGTAGATTTTTTTTGTTAAATCTAGACCTGAATTGGTTGGAGACGAGGTTCTATCTAGGAATGAACTGGAAAGAAACGGTCAATCAAGATTTTGTACCCAATGAGGAATGAACTCGATTGGGGAACTGGAGAAAGAATGTGCTCTTTCTACTTAGGGATGGTAGTCTAATGGAGAGATGACACGCCCATACTTGTTTTCGGGAATAAATGCAACCTAAACAAGTGATTTTGAAGCAAACATTGAAAAATGCATTAATGATGCAATTATGTATGAATAATGAATGTCATGAATGTCATATGCATGTTGATGATACTTGACAAGACAACAAAGTGTATTTGGAAAAGGACTATGTCGCTGTTCAATCAAATACTCAGCTAAATCTTCAGCAATGGTGTAGATGTCAGTGGTGATGAATCAGAGTTGCATGCTTAAATTTCTTCAAGGAGAAAAAAACATTTTTACAGGGAACCCTGTTGGGGATTCTTTTTTGGATAAGAATATTGTCTTTGATGATCTCTTTTGGGGAAGAGAAAACTTCTCAGTAATTGATTATCTTTTAGAGGTCGAAAACACTCATGGAGATAATTGTTGATATTCCTTCTGTGTTAACAGTTCGAAGGAAACTTTCGCTTTTATTTCAAAAGTTTTGAAGTAAAAATTCATTTAAAGCTTTTTTTTTAGTTTCAAAAGTGATTTTCACAAGAAAAGCGTTATTTTGCAAAATAGAATAAAGCAAGAATTGCAAACAAATGGGCACAAGGCTCAAATTTTATTGATAGAATGGTAATCGACCAAGGCGTGATTCCATGGACTATTACAAAAGTTGGAAATGATAATATATTATAAAAAGGGTACATTGAAAGCAATAATCTCTATTCTCCCTAACAACTTTGAGTTTCAACTATGCTTGTTGCCTCAGAAGATTTAATTGAAGCTCTGTTGATGGAAGATTCTTCAGATTGACGGAGTACGGGCTGATGCAATTACTTTGTCATTTTGATCCTTAATTTTTTCCTTGATTTCCTTTTCAGCTTTTCAATCTACCAGGATAAATTTCTGTTTATTGTCTCTAATTTTTTCCTGGACCGCCTTTTCAGGTTTTCAGTCCATCGAGACTCTCATTTTTGTCTAAGCCGCCCTTTTCGGGTTTTCGACTTACCGAGTTGTTCTTTTATTTTTATAGACAAAGTATTTCTTGACTGCATCAACATATATAGGATGCGGGAGTTCATCGTCGTCCATGGTTGCAAGAGTCATAGCACCGCTAGAGAAGGTTCTTTTGACGATGTATGGACCTTCGTAATTAGGAGACCATTTGCCCCTAGAATCTGGTTGAAAAGACAAAATATTTTTAAGCACAAGGTCGCCTTCTTGAAATTTACATGGTCGAACATTTTTGTCGAAGGCTTTCTTCATCCTTCTTTGATACAACTTTCCATGACACAAAGCGGTCATACGTTTTTCTTCGATTAAGTTTAACTGATCGTATTTGTTTTGACACCATTCAACCTCAAATAACTTAGCCTCCATGAGGACTCTCATTGATGGAATTTCAACTTCCACGGGAGCACTACTTCGATCGTACACCAAAGAAATGGGTTGCCCCTGTTGAAGTGCGTACTGAAGTGCGATACACATGTAAAGCAAATGGCAACATTTCATGCCAGTCTTTGTAAGTGATGACCATTTTCTGGACGATCTTCTTGATGTTCTTGTTGGCGGCTTCCACAACGTCGTTCATCTTTGGTCGGTAAGGAGAAGAGTTATGATGCTCAATCTTGAATTCCTCACACAGTTCCTTCATTATTTTGTTGTTTAAGTTCGATCCATTGTATGTAATGATCTTGCTTGGAATTCCATATCGGTAAATGAGGTTGTTCTTAATGAATCTCACAACCACTTGTCTTGTAACATTGGCGTAAGATGCTGCTTCGACCCATTTGGTGAAGTAATCAATAGCCACTAAGATGAAGCGAAGATCGTTCGAAGCTTTTGGTTCAATCATTCCAATCATGTCGATGCCCCACATGGAGAAAGGCCACGGAGAGGAGAGAACATTGAGTAAAGTCGGTCGCACATGGATCTTATCTGCATAGATCTGGAACTTGTGTCTTCTCTTAATGTGTTTACAACAGTCGAATTCTATTGTTATCCAATAGTAACTGCTCTTAAGATTTTTCTGGACATTGCATGCCCATTTGAATGGGTTCCAAATGACCCTTCATGCACTTCATGTATTAACATATCTGCTTTGTGTCTATCCATGCATCTGAGCAAGACCATGTCGAAGTCTCTTTTGTATAGAAAATCTCCATTCAGGAAGAAATTTCCAAAAAGCCTCCTTAGAGTTTTCTTATCTTTGTGCGATGCCCCGATTGGGAACTCTTGAGTTTGAAGGAAGCGTTTGATTCCGTGGAACCACGATTTGTCATTGATGACTATTTCAATTACAAACACATAGGCAGGTATTTTAAGAAGTCTGATGTTGATCTTAGGAATATCGTTCCAATGGTTGACTTTGAACATGGATGATAGAGTAGCCAAGGTGTCTGCCATTCTATTCTGATCTCGAGGAATGTGATGCAATTCAACTTTGTTGAAGAAAGTCAACAAGTGTCTTGCATAATCTCGATAGGGAATTAAACCAAGGTGATGAGTTTCGTGCTTGTCTTTGATTTGATTGATCATAAAGGCTGAATCTCCATACATGTCAAGGATCTTGATCCTTAAGTCGATGGCTTGTTTCATACCCATGATACAAGCTTCGTATTTTGCAATGTTGTTGTTGCAATCAAATATTAATCTGGCGGAACACGGGATATGAGTACCGTCGGGAGTAATGATGACTTCCCCAATTCCATTGCCAAAAAAGTTAACTGCTTCATAAAAAATTAGGCCCCGTCTTGATTCAGGATCAGGACCTTTTTCAGGTAACGGTTCATTACAATCTTTCATCTTTAAGTACATAACATCTTCGTCAGGGAAGTAAGACTTGAGAGATTGGTATTTGTTGATTGGTTGATAAGCCAAGTGATCAGCGAGAATGCTTCCTTTGACCGCTTTTTGGGCACGGTACTCGATGTCATATTCAGATAATAGCATCTGCCATCGAGCAATTCTCCTTGTTAAGGCAGGATTTTCAAAGACGTACTTGATTGGATCCATTTTGGAGAATAACCAGTCGTGTGGTTGATCATGTATTGGCAGAGACGTTTCGAAGACCATACCAAAGCACAACAGGTTTTCTCGAGCATGGAGTAACGAGTTTCACAATCTGTGAACTTTTTACTCAAGTAGTAGATGGTGTCATACCCCAAAATTTGCCCTCCATCTACTCAAGAGATTTCATACATCTATGCTCAAGGATTCCTCAAGAGTTGATCAGACAAACTCTCTCCTAGACAATCAACCCAAACTAGGGTTTGGTATCTCTCAAGTCAAGATGGATTTCCAACATCTCCAATGGTCTTCATGCCTCCTCATATGCTTCAAAGATTCTCCATGTCAAGTTTCAAGCCTCACAAGTCAAGTTTCCTCAGACAATTGCTCAGATGGTTGAAAATCGGGTGTATTGGACAAAAAGTCAACGTGGTCAACATACAGTCAAAACTTCGATTTTGGTCAACATCCTCATTTTGAAGTAACATTCATCATTTGATCAAGGGTTGATCATGATTCATCAAGAAAACTCAAGATTTGCTCAAAAGTCAAACTTTCTAAATTAGGGTTTCTAGATGAAAAGTCAATGAACTTTGGTGATCATAACTTCTTCATACTTTCTCGAAATTTTCCACCACCTATTGTTTTGAAGGAAATTCAATTCTCTACAACTTCATGTCTCACAAGAATGTCAAAAGATGCTTCATTTGAGAGGTATAGCTCAAAACATTCTGGTCATTTTCAAAGTCAACAAAAGTCAACTTTTGTTTTGAAGATATATTGAGCATGGTAACTCCATTTTAGATGAGACCAAAGACATTGTTTAGAGGACTCTTAGAGCTTTCCAAAAGTCCAAGAACACTCAAAATGTGGAAAATTGAGCAAGTTACACCATCCACAAGTTGGGCAATTTTGGAAGAATGCACAAAGAGATACTTCAAAAATCAAATCTTTTGCAAATGGGCCTACTTTTCTTCATCCTAACTTGCTCCTCATGCAATTAGGAATGTCCAAGCCCAATGCCACGAATTTTTGATTTATTTTTCTATTTAATTTGTAATTTATTCATTTAAATGCAAATTAAATCTTAAAATAAATTATAAAATCAAAATTAATTGGAAGATTGATTTTTATTGCTTTCTTGTGATCCAATTAACCCATAAATGCCAGCAATTTCGAAATTGAATCAAATATGGGAAGATTGGATTGAAATTGGACAAAAGTTTGAAAATTTGATTTCATGAAAATATCAAAATTGATTTCCATTGAATATTGATCAAATCTTTCCAAATTCAATCCCAAATCCATCCAGCATATATACTTGATGCATCTCAATTGCAAGGAACGGAAAAATTGGCTCAGAAACCCTATTCTCAAAGTGAAAAAATCGTGTTCTTGAAGCAATTGGCAATCCTTCCTACAGCCATTTTCAATCAATTTTAAGGTGTCAAACACATTCCTTGACATCCCTGGAAGCATTCCAGACCTTCACATTGCCAAAAAGCATCAAGAATCACAAAATCCGATTTTGGTTTGTTCTTGAAATTTCAAAATTCGAATTCCTTCATTCATGCATTATTAACTCGATTTGTTGTTGTTTTTGTGTTTAGTGATAAGCTTGCAAGCTTTCTGGGTCATTCAATTGGATTTTCGTGGCCTGGAGCATGATATGCCATGATTAGGGTTTCAGGTCATGATTTAGGGTTTCTTTAAATAGGACAAATTGGACCAAACCGATGCCACCAGGATGATCAGTGGACCAAGACGAATCGATCCATGGCCTTAGATATAATTTATATTACGTATATTGTGTTTTCCATTTTGCCAGGGCTTGTAGCGTCGAAGAAAGGCCGACGCAAAATTCCCAGGATTCAAACGAAGACGATGATGTTCTTGGCGCGGAAACAAGACCATACGAAGGCGATGCGTGTAAATTCCACTCACTCCAATTTCCAAACAGTAGCGCGTGTTGGCTCAGTTGGTCAACGTGTTGGTTTTCAGAGTTTGAGGCCAATGACTCCAGTTCGATCCCTGGCCATGACATTCTTTTTACAAGTTTGCAAACTTGTATTTTCTAACATATTTTCCTATTTTCTTTTATTTCAATATTTTCATTATATTTTAATTCTTTTCATGATTTTTATTCTGCATTATAAAATTACCAAAAATATTTATTCTTTTTGCATTTATTTCATAAAAATCTTTATTTAATTTGATAAATTAAAAATATAATTTTTGCATGCATATTTGATTTTATTCATAATTTTGCATTTAATTCACTTTTAATTGCATTTTAATTATTAAATCTTTTCTAAAAAATCCCAAAAAATTATTTTAGCTTATTTATCCTATTTCCAGCATATATTAATTTTCTTATATTAAAAATTGCATTTTTTCTAACATTTTATCTTATTTCGATTTCATCATATTTTCCAATCTCTTATTCTTTCACAGGTTGCTCCGATTCGGACGTTTTCTTTTTATCATTCTATTTTTTCCAATAATGTAATTGTTCATGGGATGTAATAGTTTAATTTAGGATTTTATTTTCCGCATTTTAAATTATGTATCTGCCCCAAAGCCATGTAATAGCGTAGGTTTATCTTTCCGCAATTTTACATTCCCGCTTTACATTCCGCATTTTACTTTCCGCACCCTTATCAATTGCTAGTAATTAGGCGTGTATGGCAAGATAATAATTGGACATAGCTCACACTAACTTCAAGATAACATATTCGAAATCAACACACTTCTTTCACACACGCACCCTTAGGGTAATTCTCTCGATGCCTTTCAATTCAAAATGGTCATGTCCCTCGAGCGTAGAGGTATTCTAGCACCGTTGCCTTCCAAACAAATCATCATAGTCCCTTGATACAAAGATCATAAGACCCACGACGCCTCCGAATACATGATCTTGACCCTCGATTGTCGCCTCGAAAATGATGATAGTCCTTGAATGTGCTAGGATACCTCCTACAAGTTGCTTTCTATGACCATCCGATGTCCCTTGAATGTCCGCTTACATCCAGAATGGAGCTACCTACTAACTAATGGTATGGCTAGCGCTATTCTAAAGGAACATAGAAGTACAACAAAACGACCAATTCTGAGTGGGTAAATAAGTCTTTTAGTTGCTTGCTCTATCAAAATGCTTTCCACACCTCACACTTTTGTCAAAGTTCAAATTCTTTTCAAAACAAAAACATTTCCGAACACTTTGTATACACTCCTACATGAGTCATTACAAAGTCAAAGCGAAATGCCTTTTTTCAAAACATCTTTGTCAAACACACAGAAAGCAATTTTAAAGTTATCTAAGAGCAACTAAGAGCCCGTAGAATAAACTGCGGATGGAAAGGGGTGCTAATACCTTCCCTTTTCATAACCATTCTCCCGAACTCAGAATCTAACGAAGGTCTTTTTCTGTTACTTTTACCTTCCCTTAATTGGATAAAAATAAAAGTCGGTGGCGACTCTTGCTATCTGCACATTTGGATACAAAATCCTACAAAGTCGGTTCACCGTATTATGGCGACTCTGGGAAAGACCCAAAAGAGAATTGCCTTAGGGATTTCTAGATAACTTTTATTGCTTTTGTTTGACTTGTATGCTTTATCTTTAAGGGTTGCTTGGGTATTATCTTGTTGGGGATCCTACACGGGATCGGGTTTCCTTTTAGGTAAGTAGCATTAGATCATTGCGACCGTTAGACGTATAACTACGCGGTCAACATGATGGCTACGTTAGCGTGACACTTTGGTTGTCCCGATACTCTTCATTCCCAAGTTGAAGATAGTATTTGGCTTCTGCGTGGTGTCATCAAGCGCTAACTAAACTTTTAGAACCTTAATTGACCCATCTTGGCCATTAGAAGTTAGTGAGATGGCCGACTTTGGTGTAGACCGAGGTTGGTTGATACTCGATGCTACGCTCATTGAGATCAGACTTTTGGGACATTTTCGATCGACCACTTGGCCGTCGTATTGAAATAAGCGCCTACGAGAAAGATCGATGATGTGAGATTCCTAGAACCCGGTTACTATTATAGGACAGGATGAACCAACTCAAACTTTTGGTGGGGTAATCACCTATACCTCATGCAAGCCTTAAACCTAGGCTCATTGTGTGAATTGTTTGTGTGTGCTAAACATGACATCATGACATCATCCGCATTGCATATCATTTCTAACTATTTCAAGGACCTAGGGATTTATCTTTGCTCTGTTTTGTAGGGATTATGGCTTCTAGAAAGACTATCCGAATCAACTTCATGGGTATCCTTTCTCAACTCAAAGAATTGGTTTGAAATTCCGACCATGCTCGGTTCATCAAAGACATGGTTATCTGCTTGATTTGGTTATCTCCGGTTTTGAAGAAGATATGATGCATGTCCTATTCCAGTTCTTTGATCCGAAACACCATTGCTTTACATTCCCAGATTATCAGTTGGTTCCTACCTTGGAAGAATTCTCTAAGCTACTTGGGGTACCTATTCTTGACCAAATGCCATTCACCGGTTTGGAAAAGGTTCCTAAGTTCGGAGACATCGCATCCGCCTTACATCTTAAGCGCTCAGACATTGAAGCCAATTGGGAAACTAGAAGTGGAGTTAAGGGTTTACTTTCCAAGTTCTTAATCAAGAAAGCCCGAGAATTCCTTAAGGTTATGAGTTTCCATGCATTTGAGAACATTGTGGCCTTGCTAATCTATGGTTTGGTTCTATTCCCTAATTCGGATCAATTCATAGATGTCAATGCCATCAAATTATTTCTTACCCGCAATCCAGTGCCTACCTTACTTGGAGACATCCTACATTCTCTCCACACTCGTACTACTAAGAAACAAGGAACTCTCATGTGTTGTATACCGTTACTTTCAAGGTGGTTTATTTCGCACCTTCCTCCATCAGTTTTGAAGAATGAACAAAGGTTGAGATGGTCTCAAAGATTGATGTCACTCTCTCATTCAGATATCCGTTGGAGTCTTTTCTCTCAAAAGGACTTCATATTCATCGAGCGTTGTGGAGAATTCCCTAATGTACCACTACTTGGTATAAGGGGAGGTATTACTTACAACCCTTCCTTAGCTCTACGTCAGTTTGGTTTTGCCCGAAGAGATGGTCCGCATGATATGCTTCTCCAAGACATTATGTTCGACTACAATCACGATCTCCAGAATTACCGACGAAGGTTTATACATGCTTGGGGCATGGTAAAGAAGACTGATACCAAGACTTTGGGGCATCCGAACTCCATTCCTTGGGAACCTTACCTCAAATGGGTGAGAGCTCGAGCTCAAAACCTCATGATGCCATTCACGCCTGTTCTACCCGTAATTATGGAACCTGTTGCTATAGGTGACGTACCCTATGCTGTTCTCCATCCTGACATGCATACTGATTTTGAAGACTTGAAGAGATCCTGGATTCAACTAAAAGAAGAAAGGGATACCTTTGAAGCTCAGTGCTACGCAAGCGAGAAGAAAGTTCTAGAGTTGACCAAGCTACTTCACGAGGAGCGAAACATCAACGCTTACATCGGCACCAAGAGGAAGCGCCCATGGGAGACTTAGAGCTTTAGGATTTATTTATTTTCTTTTATTGTTTTGAACTATCTCTTGTACTTAAAAAAAAAAAAAAAAGAATGAAAAGAGTGCTAATAAATGTTTGTTCATTGCTTGTTTAACAAATTTAAATCTCTTAGGTCCTTGAAAACATTGCATTGCATTCGCATAAACATCGCATAGCATAGCATAACATTGCATCACAGGTACATTGGAGATTGGTTTTCTCATTTGCTCGCTATTTATTTTAGCAGAAATGGCTCTTGAACAGACTGTCAAAGATCTCCAGGCTCAGAATGCTCAGTTTCAGCAAATGTTCACCAACTTGGTCCAAGGCCAAGAAGATTTGAAGAAGCTCATCAACAAGAAGAAGAAGGTTGTTGGTCTCCTCAACATGGGTAGACGTTTCAAAGGGGGTCCTAAGGTGGTCAGCCGTATTGAGCTCTCTGAAGGAAGTGTCCATACCGAGGGGAGGAGTACCAAGGGTGATGAAGGTGATCAGCGTGAGCCAAAGAAAGGAGGAGAGGACCACTCTGATTATAGCCAACACTCTGATGAAGATGACAAGTACAAACAACTTGAAGATCGTCTAAATGCTGTGGAAAACTTGAAGATGTCCGGGCTGAACTTTGATGATCTGAGCCTTGTTCCTGGTGTTGTGATTCCTCCCAAGTTCAAAGTTCCAACTTTTGCCAAGTATGATGGCATGTCTTTCCCTAAGCTGCATTTGAAGTCCTATGTCCAGAAGATTAATCCCCACACTGATGACAGAAAGTTGTGGATGCACTATTTTCAAGAGAGCTTGTCCGGAACCCAGTTGGAATGGTATTATTAGCTAGAGAATGACCGTATCCGTACTTGGAGTGACTTAGCTGATGCTTTCTACAGACATTATGAGTACAATGCTGAATTGACACCCACTCGCATGCAACTACAAAGCATGTCTATGGGTCGTGACGAAGTTCAAGGAGTATGCTCGAAGTGGAGATCTAGCGAGAGTTCAACCACCCTTGTCCAATAGGGAGTTGGTTGATATGTTTATGGAACACAGCAGGCCCGTTCTTCAATCATCGATTGGAAATTCTTCATCTGGATTCACCGAGTTGATATTGACGCGTTGAATGGTATCAAGAGTGGGAAGATTCATGTAGAGACATCTTGAATCTTTGCGAAGAGATCCTTGGTGCTAAGAAAGAAGCTAATCTTGTGTATGGTCGAAAAAGCCGAGCCAAGACCGACCGCGCTCAATCGAGGCGGTTGTAATCTCGATCCTACATCGGCCAACCTCTGCGAGACAGCGGCGTAGCGAGCAGCGCCACGAAGGCGGTTCTGATCAACATGCCTTTGTCATAAGCCTTGCAACACATGTTAAGCAGGCGATTACCTTGAGGGATCCTCCTCGAATGTCAACACTTCCTCTCAAAGTACAATCCAAATGCTAAGTGTGCTTACCATTCCAATAGCCGGGCACGACACCAATTGTTGGGCTCACGAAGAACAAGATTCAAGATATGATTGAAGCTAAGCGATTGAGTTTGATCCTCTGTTGAGACTCGAATGTGATCAGCGCCTATGCCTAACCATGACAAGAGTTCCAATCTTTGTTGGCGGCGATACTTATATTTTCAACATAGATGACTTGACCATTCCTCGATGGTATTAAGAAGAACTTGTTGCAAGCGGTGTCAACCAGGATGCCCGAGAATTGTCGTTGGTGCCCATCGCGATGGTTGTGCTTGGTTGAGAAGGCGTGTTCGATGTATGATGGACAACCGTGAGATACTATTTACGAAACCACACTGTGCTGTGTGAAGAAATGTCTAAGTTGAAGATCGACAATGCGACAATGTGCCATCGTGTGGGATACCTTGGGGCAGCCGAGTGGAAAGTATGATTACATGGTGAAGTACTGTCACGATAGTTACAAGATTCCTATTGAAGATGTTAAAGGCGGGGATGGGGTGACGATTTCCACGAAGACTATCTTGATGTTAACACAATAAGTTTCCTCTGATCCTGTGCCTAGAGTGGCACCTCTCATTATCACTTCTCCAAGACCAATTCCATATTCCTCGACAAAGCTATCCCTTGGAACTATGGGTGATGTTTACTATCATGGCATCAAGCAAGACCCTTTGTTGAAGATCTTACAATTGAAGCTACCATTCACGACATTGACAACATCAGGATCAAGTAAGGTGACGAGCAGGAAGGGTATTCTCTCAGATCTCTCCTCCAAAAGACACTGCGACTCCACGCATTCCATTACTCAATCAATATCCCGGCTAGAGGAAAGAACGGTGACTCATCTGCTCAACGAAGTACCAAAGGAAGTTCTTGAGACACTTCCAAACGAGAAATGGAGGAAATTCTGAAGATCATCAAGAAGAGTGATTACAATATTGTGGAACAGTTAGGACAGACTCCGTCCAAGATTTCCATGCTCGCTTTGCTCTTGTGCTCCGAGGCTCATGCTAATGCCTTGGTGAAGTTTCTGAAGAATGCTCATGTACCGCAAGACACTACCAGATCGTTCGAAGTTTGTATTGCTAGCCTGCCAACAACGGCCTAGGCTTCTCGATCTTGATTTGACTCCTAGGAAAGAAACATAACAAAGCCTTGCACATCTCTGTTGAATACAAGGGCAGTACATTATCTCATGTTTTGGTTGATACCGGTTCTGCTCTGAATATCCTTCCGAAGACTACTTTTGATCGGCTTGATGTCGAAGGGTTGGTTCGAGACCCGTGACATTATCGTGAGAGCTTTTGATGGTTCTAAGCGCCGATGCTTGGAGAGCTCACTCTGCTGTTAAAGTCGGTTCCCGGACTTTTGATTCTACTTTCTTTGTCATGGACATCCGTCCACCTATTCTTGCTTACTTGGGCGCCTTGGATACATGGGGCGTACCTCTACCTTGCATCGAAGTACCGGTGAAAGGAAGGTTGTCACGTATGTGGTGAAGAAGAGTATATGGTCATCTACGGTCATTCCGCTATCTCGAGATGGAGGGTGAATTCTTGAGACTCCTGTCAAGCTTTTGAAACAATACCCAGTCATGCTGTTGACTCTCCTGTCCTCTGAGCTACACAAGCTCCGCCTAGGATGGCCTCATTGAAAGATGCTCAAGCTCTTGTTGAACAAGGAGGTAGTGCTATTTGGGGTCACTCACGATCTTCCTTTCAAATCCGACAAGGCGGTTTAGGCTTCACCATCAAAGGTCGAAAATGATCGCATGACGTGCCGGCCAACTTCCTTTCATCGGCCAAAGTGGAATCCATGCTTTAGAAGGCAACGACGGCTTCGACATCGCAAGTGGATCTTCCCTCGGATCAAGGGCTCGGCAATTGGAAGGCGAAGGCGTCATACCAATCTCCTTTAGCGGGAGTAATTGCTCTTGTTTTGTGTTGCTTTTCGTATTTCTTTATGTTTGAACAATAAACTTTGAAAGCCTAGTGCCTTGCCGGGCATCATGGCTCGTTCGAGGTTATTATCATCGTTTGCGTATTTTCATTCAATAAATCGTTGGACTTTTGCATTCAATTGTTTGTTTTCTTTCTTTTACTTTATCACCCCTTCAAAAAGCTATGTGTTCTTACACACACCGTGATACAACTGCGGAATCACTCCGAATCTAGTTAATAACACTATGCTAGTGCTAAATATGACTTGATAATCCGATCTACCAAGCGAAGACGAAAGTGAGGAGGATTGTGAAGTGCCGGAGAACTTGCCGGCTACACAGAAGAAGGCGAGTTATCTGACCACCACGAAGAGCAAGTTGAGGTTGTGAATTTGGAGTCTTGACGAAGACAAAAAGAGGTCAAGATAGGAGCGGGTCTTGAGAGCAGTGTTAAAGAAAGGTTGATTCGGATGCTACGAGACTATGTTGAGGTTTTGCTTGGTCATACGAAGACATGCAGGTTTAGACATCGATATAATGGTACACGATTGCCGACAAAAGAAGGTTTTCTCGGTGAAACAAAAGGTTAAATCGTATGCGTCACGAGATGTCGAGAGAAAATCAAAGCAAGTTATGAAGCGTTCAATGCGGTTTCTTAGCGTTACTTCTTATCCACGATGGGTTGCTAATGTGGTGCTGTGCCAAGAAGGATGGTAAAATACGAATGTGTGTGGATTACGAGAGATCGAACAAAGCAAGTCCGAAAGATGATTTCCACTTCCTCATATTGATGTTTTGGTTGACAACGCTCCATAAGGTTTTCTCCTTTATGGATGGTTTCTCCGGTTACAATCGGATCAAAATGGCTCCGAAGACATGGAAGACTACTTTCGTTACAGTGGGGCACTACATTACAAGGT
The DNA here is from genome assembly GCA_021764765.1 of Vicia sativa. Classification (NCBI taxonomy): domain Eukaryota; kingdom Viridiplantae; phylum Streptophyta; class Magnoliopsida; order Fabales; family Fabaceae; genus Vicia; species Vicia sativa. Next base: position 149,494,828 of record CM038793.1, on the reverse strand, counting down.
TATGCCGTTGGATGAAGAACGCGGGCGCCACTTATCGGCTATGGTGACATTGTTTCATGACATGATTCATCACGAGATAGAGGTCGTCGGCGACATGATAGCTCGATCACGGGAAGGAGAACATCTTGATCATTTGCGAAACTATTTGATTGAAGAAATGCAGATTGAGACTTAATCTAACAAGTGCACCTTTGGAGTCGGATCCGGAAAACTCCTAGGGTTTGTTGTCGATGGTAAAGGTATTGAGGTTGACCCGCCAAGGTTAAAGCTATTCAAGAGATGCCGGCCCCTTGAGAAAGAGGTCGAGGTTTCTTGGGCTGATTGAACTACATTGATTCATTGCACATAGCGCTACTGTGAGCCAATCTTCAAGTTGCTAAAGAAAGATCAAGTAGTGGAATGGAGCGCGATTGCCGGATCGCTTTCGACAAAATCAAAGTACCTCTGAATCCTCCTATTCGATGCCACCCGAAGGAAGACCTCTTATCATGTACTTGGCGGTGTTAGAGAACTCAAGGGGTGTGTGTTGGGGCAACATGACTAGTGCAGTCGAAAAGAGCATGCAATATACTACCTTAGCAAAAGTTTACCGTGAAACAAGATACTCACCGAGAAAACTTGCAACGCTTTAACTTGGGCTGCTCACGACTAAGACAATATATGTTGACTCACACTACCTTGTTGATTTCAAGATGGATCCGATAAAATACATCTTTGAGAAACCAGCTCTCTTCGGAAGAATAGCAAGATGGCAAATGATCTTGACCGAATCGACATCGGTACACTTCTCGAGAAGCGATCAAAGGAAGTGTGGTAGCCGATCATTTGGCTCATCAAGCCGTAGATGACTATCGATCTATGCGGTTCAATTTCGGATGAAGATGTTTTACTAATTCTGATTGTGAAGAACCCGGATGAAGGACTGAACAAGGATCCCGATGGACTATGGTCTTTGATGGAGCCTCAAGCGCTTGCAATGGCATTGGCGCCATCATTACATCCCCTACAGGCGGACATACTCCTTTCACCGCCAAATTATGTTTCAGTTGCACGAACAACATGGCCGAGTACAAAGCGTGCATCATGGGTATCAAAGCTGCTATTGACTTAAGAATCAAGTTCTTGCGAGTGTACGGAGACTCGACTTTAGTGATCGATCAGTTAAGGCGAGTGGGATACGAAGCATCCGAATCTCATTCCATATCGAGAGCATGTTCTGAGTTTGATCCCCTACTTCGAAGAGATTACTTTTGATCATATTCCACAAGAAAAGAATCAGTTGGCAGACGCATTGGCTACTATGTCGTCTATGTTCAAGGTTAGATGGGACAACGAGGCTCCCCAAATCATCATTGAGAAGTTCGGCGAACGGTATTGTTATGAGCTTGACACGAAGAGAAACCTTGGTACTATGACGTGAAGAGGTATCTTGAGACTCGGGAATATCCAGGGGCATCATCAATGATAAGAAGTGCATGAGAAGATTCACTTCAAATTCTTCCTCGACAATGACATCTTATACAAGCGCAACCACGACTTGTGCTTACTCATTGTGTAGATCGAGAAACAGCAATGCGTATCATGGAAGAGTTACGAAGGTGCATTTGGTACCCACTCCGGTGGACACACCATGGCTAAGAAGATTTTGAGAACAGTTACTATTGGTCCACCATGGAAGGCGATTGTCACCCTACGCTCGATCTTGTCACAAATGCGGTTATGCCGATAAAGTACACGTACCTCCAGCACCTTTGAATGTTTTAACTTCTCCTTGGCCTTTTGCAATGTGGGGCATTGACATGATCGGAGAAATTAAGCCCACAGCTTCCAATGGACATCGTTTCATCCTTGTGGCAATTGATTACTTTACCAAGTGGGTAGAAGCGACCTCGTATGCATCTGTTACCAAGAATGTTGTGGCTCGATTCATCAAACATAATCTTATCATCGGTATGGCACCCCGAAAGGATTATCACGGATAACGGCTCTAATCTCAACAATAAGATGATCACCGAACTCTGCACGCAGTTCAAGATCAAGCATCACAATTCTTCTCCATATCGGCCTAAGATGAATGGCATGGAAGCCGCCAACAAGAACATTAAGAAGATTATCTGAAGATGCGGTGACTTACAAAGATTGGCATGAGATGTTACCATTTGCTCTTCATGGTTATCGCACTCTGACGAACATCCACAGGGGCAACCCTTTCTCTCGTATACGGTATGGAAGCCGTCTTACCCATCGAGGTTCGAGATACCCTCAACGAGAGTCCTCCGGAGGCGAGTTAGGTGAAGCGATTGGGTTCGAGACACGGCTTGACCGATCAACTTGATTGATGAGAACGACTCGCGTCCATCGCCATGGACAGTTATCGAAGCGAATGATCGAGCATTTAACAAGAAGGTCAAGCACCGAGTCTACCAAGTTGGTGATCTAGTAGTCAAGCGCATCATTCTTCCACAAGGTGATCCAGGGCAAATGGACTCCCACTTATGAGGGACCGTTTGTAGTCAAGGCATATTCTCCGGAGCTATGATACTTAGCACCATGGATGGTGAAGACTTCCCACACCGTGCGTGGACATAGTCAAAAATACTACGCATAAAGAGACCCGCTAGGTCGGCGAACCTAGGCAAAAATAAGGGCATCTGGCGAACCTAAAGGTTCGGGCAAAAGTAAAGGATATATACAAAACATGTACACCGGCAAGTCGAAAACACGAAAAGGCTTGGGCAAAAAGGTATCGGTGGTGAAAACCCGAAAGGCGGTCTAGGCAAAAGTTAGGGATTCAAGCGTACGACTATGTCTCTTCCAGATCACCTGCTTCCAGACTACTATCAGCATTCAAGATTCAAATGGCGAAGATCAGTCTACTCACTTTCTACTGACAACAAGGAGATGAGATAGTTGAAAATATATGAGTACTAGCATAGTTGGAACTTAACGAGATTGTTTCCGCATAGCTTTTTACCTTTCTTGTGTACAAAACTACTTGGCCATACGCCACCTTTCAAATAAATACAAGTTCTTTCTCTTTACAATTTTTGTTGGTGTCGTTTGCAACAAGTCCAACGTTTGTTTTGAATGACTATACGCATTTGACAATAAGAATCTAATCACAAACATACGAAAAGTGAACATACAAAAGTACTTACTACAGGTTCCAGGAATTGGGATGACGACGAAAGTCACCAAATAGTTCCCCACAGAGCATAAAGGTGTCACTCCCAACACACCATCCCCAGCGGAGTATATGTTAATCCACAAGCGGTGATTCCACTCAACCGAGCAATGTTACATCAGTCTCCAAGCAGTAACACCTCATCCCCAGTCAAGGTATTCATCCCCAGCGGACGTGTCTCAATCCTCCCCCTTCTCCCTGGCAGCAGTATCCAGACTCGAAACTTGGTCAGATAGTGCATCGGAGGAAACATACACCTTTTATTCCCCAGCCAGAGATTACAACGGACTCCAGACTCTTCTAGCCCGGTCTCTCAGCAACCATCAAATGCTCTCCAGCGAGATCTACACTCTGAATCCCCAGTAGAGCATCTTCTAAATTTCCTAGTGATAGTTTATGGTAATTTGAAATGAAGACTCATTTACCGATTATCAGCCTTGTGATGGTAAATGGTATGAGTTCTGAAGATATTACCAATTATCAGTAAAGTGATAACTATAACAAGGTAATTCTTGAGAGAATTTTACTGAGTATTCAGCCTTGTGAATAACAGACAGTAATGGAAACAAATCTCAAATGAGTTTCTATTTTCCCAATTACAATCGTGTCGGGAATCTTTTTGAGAAGATGCGGGCGTTTTGATTGTAAAAATACAGGTTTCTCAGAGAGAAAGACAATTGTGGGGATTTCTTGAACTTTCATGATTGGACTTATTTAAGAAGAACAATCATTTTATGATAAGTTCAAAGATGAAAAGGAAATAAGCGGCTCGGATGAAGAGGCTATTGCTTATTGTTTGCAGGTAGATTTTTTTTGTTAAATCTAGACCTGAATTGGTTGGAGACGAGGTTCTATCTAGGAATGAACTGGAAAGAAATGGTCAATCAAGATTTTGTACCCAATGAGGAATGAACTCGATTGGGGAACTGGAGAAAGAATGTGCTCTTTCTACTTAGGGATGGTAGTCTAATGGAGAGATGACACGCCCATACTTGTTTTCGGGAATAAATGCAACCTAAACAAGTGATTTTGAAGCAAACATTGAAAAATGCATTAATGATGCAATTATGTATGAATAATGAATGTCATGAATGTCATATGCATGTTGATGATACTTGACAAGACAACAAAGTGTATTTGGAAAAGGACTATGTCGCTGTTCAATCAAATACTCAGCTAAATCTTCAGCAATGGTGTAGATGTCAGTGGTGATGAATCAGAGTTGCATGCTTAAATTTCTTCAAGGAGAAAAAAACATTTTTACAGGGAACCCTGTTGGGGATTCTTTTTTGGATAAGAATATCGTCTTTGATGATCTCTTTTGGGGAAGAGAAAACTTCTCAGTAATTGATTATCTTTTAGAGGTCGAAAACACTCATGGAGATAATTGTTGATATTCCTTCTGTGTTAACAGTTCGAAGGAAACTTTCGCTTTTATTTCAAAAGTTTTGAAGTAAAAATTCATTTAAAGCTTTTTTTTTAGTTTCAAAAGTGATTTTCACAAGAAAAGCGTTATTTTGCAAAATAGAATAAAGCAAGAATTGCAAACAAATGGGCACAAGGCTCAAATTTTATTGATAGAATGGTAATCAGCCAAAGGCGTGATTCCATGGACTATTTACAAAAGTTGGAAATGATAATATATTATAAAAAGGGTACATTGAAAGCAATAATCTCTATTCTCCCTAACAACTTTGAGTTTCAACTATGCTTGTTGCCTCAGAAGATTTAATTGAAGCTCTGTTGATGGAAGATTCTTCAGATTGACGGAGTACGGGCTGATGCAATTACTTTGTCATTTTGATCCTTAATTTTTTCCTTGATTTCCTTTTCAGCTTTTCAATCTACCAGGATAAATTTCTGTTTATTGTCTCTAATTTTTTCCTGGACCGCCTTTTCAGGTTTTCAGTCCATCGAGACTCTCATTTTTGTCTAAGCCGCCCTTTTCGGGTTTTCGACTTACCGAGTTGTTCTTTTATTTTTATAGACAAAGTATTTCTTGACTGCATCAACATATATAGGATGCGGGAGTTCATCGTCGTCCATGGTTGCAAGAGTCATAGCACCGCTAGAGAAGGTTCTTTTGACGATGTATGGACCTTCGTAATTAGGAGACCATTTGCCCCTAGAATCTGGTTGAAAAGACAAAATATTTTTAAGCACAAGGTCGCCTTCTTGAAATTTACATGGTCGAACATTTTTGTCGAAGGCTTTCTTCATCCTTCTTTGATACAACTTTCCATGACACAAAGCGGTCATACGTTTTTCTTCGATTAAGTTTAACTGATCGTATTTGTTTTGACACCATTCAACCTCAAATAACTTAGCCTCCATGAGGACTCTCATTGATGGAATTTCAACTTCCACGGGGAGCACTACTTCCATGTCGTACACCAAAGAGAAATGGGTTGCCCCTGTTGAAGTGCGTACTGAAGTGCGATACACATGTAAAGAAAATGGCAACATTTCATGCCAGTCTTTGTAAGTGATGACCATTTTCTGGACGATCTTCTTGATGTTCTTGTTGGCGGCTTCCACAACGTCGTTCATCTTTGGTCGGTAAGGAGAAGAGTTATGATGCTCAATCTTGAATTCCTCACACAGTTCCTTCATTATTTTGTTGTTTAAGTTCGATCCATTGTATGTAATGATCTTGCTTGGAATTCCATATCGGTAAATAAGGTTGTTCTTAATGAATCTCACAACCACTTGTCTTGTAACATTGGCGTAAGATGCTGCTTCGACCCATTTGGTGAAGTAATCAATAGCCACTAAGATGAAGCGAAGATCGTTCGAAGCTTTTGGTTCAATCATTCCAATCATGTCGATGCCCCACATGGAGAAAGGCCACGGAGAGGAGAGAACATTGAGTAAAGTCGGTCGCACATGGATCTTATCTGCATAGATCTGGAACTTGTGTCTTCTCTTAATGTGTTTACAACAGTCGAATTCTATTGTTATCCAATAGTAACTGCTCTTAAGATTTTTCTGGACATTGCATGCCCATTTGAATGGGTTCCAAATGACCCTTCATGCACTTCATGTATTAACATATCTGCTTTGTGTCTATCCATGCATCTAAGCAAGACCATGTCGAAGTCTCTTTTGTATAGAAAATCTCCATTCAGGAAGAAATTTCCAAAAAGCCTCCTTAGAGTTTTCTTATCTTTGTGCGATGCCCCGATTGGGAACTCTTGAGTTTGAAGGAAGCGTTTGATTCCGTGGAACCACGATTTGTCATTGATGACTATTTCAATTACAAACACATAGGCAGGTATTTTAAGAAGTCTGATGTTGATCTTAGGAATATCGTTCCAATGGTTGACTTTGAACATGGATGATAGAGTAGCCAAGGTGTCTGCCATTCTATTCTGATCTCGAGGAATGTGATGCAATTCAACTTTGTTGAAGAAAGTCAACAAGTGTCTTGCATAATCTCGATAGGGAATTAAACCAAGGTGATGAGTTTCGTGCTTGTCTTTGATTTGATTGATCATAAAGGCTGAATCTCCATACATGTCAAGGATCTTGATCCTTAAGTCGATGGCTTGTTTCATACCCATGATACAAGCTTCGTATTTTGCAATGTTGTTGTTGCAATCAAATATTAATCTGGCGGAACACGGGATATGAGTACCGTCGGGAGTAATGATGACTTCCCCAATTCCATTGCCAAAAAAGTTAACTGCTTCATAAAAAATTAGGCCCCGTCTTGATTCAGGATCAGGACCTTTTTCAGGTAACGGTTCATTACAATCTTTCATCTTTAAGTACATAACATCTTCGTCAGGGAAGTAAGACTTGAGAGATTGGTATTTGTTGATTGGTTGATAAGCCAAGTGATCAGCGAGAATGCTTCCTTTGACCGCTTTTTGGGCACGGTACTCGATGTCATATTCAGATAATAGCATCTTCCATCGAGCAATTCTCCTTGTTAAGGCAGGATTTTCAAAGACGTACTTGATTGGATCCATTTTGGAGAATAACCAGTCGTGTGGTTGATCATGTATTGGCAGAGACGTTTCGAAGACCATACCAAAGCACAACAGGTTTTCTCGAGCATGGAGTAACGAGTTTCACAATCTGTGAACTTTTTACTCAAGTAGTAGATGGTGTCATACCCCAAAATTTGCCCTCCATCTACTCAAGAGATTTCATACATCTATGCTCAAGGATTCCTCAAGAGTTGATCAGACAAACTCTCTCCTAGACAATCAACCCAAACTAGGGTTTGGTATCTCTCAAGTCAAGATGGATTTCCAACATCTCCAATGGTCTTCATGCCTCCTCATATGCTTCAAAGATTCTCCATGTCAAGTTTCAAGCCTCACAAGTCAAGTTTCCTCAGACAATTGCTCAGATGGTTGAAAATCGGGTGTATTGGACAAAAAGTCAACTGTGGTCAACATACAGTCAAAACTTCTGATTTTTGGTCAACATCCTCATTTTGAAGTAACATTCATCATTTGATCAAGGGTTGATCATGATTCATCAAGAAAACTCAAGATTTGCTCAAAAGTCAAACTTTCTAAATTAGGGTTTCTAGATGAAAAGTCAATGAACTTTGTTGATCATAACTTCTTCATACTTTCTCGAAATTTTTCCACCACCTCTTGTTTTGAAGGAAATTCAATTCTCTACAACTTCATGTCTCACAAGAATGTCCAAAGATGCTTCATTTGAGAGGTATAGCTCAAAACATTCTGGTCATTTTCAAAGTCAACAAAAGTCAACTTTTTGTTTTGAAGATATATTGAGCATGGTAACTCCATTTGAGATGAGACCAAAGACATTGTTTAGAGGACTCTTAGAGCTTTCCAAAAAGTCCAAGAACACTCAAAAATGTGGAAAATTGAGCAAGTTACACCATCCACAAGTTGGGCAATTTTGGAAGAATGCACAAAGAGAGATACTTCAAAAAATCAAATCTTTTGCAAATGGGCCTACTTTTTCTTCATCCTAACTTGTTCCTCATGCAATTAGGAATGTCCAAGCCCAATGCCACGAATTTTTGATTTATTTTTCTATTTAATTTGTAATTTATTCATTTAAATGCAAATTAAATCTTAAAATAAATTATAAAATCAAAATTAATTGGAAGATTGATTTTTATTGCTTTCTTGTGATCCAATTAACCCATAAATGCCAGCAATTTCGAAATTGAATCAAATATGGGAAGATTGGATTGAAATTGGACAAAAGTTTGAAAATTTGATTTCATGAAAATATCAAAATTGATTTCCATTGAATATTGATCAAATCTTTCCAAATTCAATCCCAAATCCATCCAGCATATATACTTGATGCATCTCAATTGCAAGGAACGGAAAAATTGGCTCAGAAACCCTATTCTCAAAGTGAAAAAAATCGTGTTCTTGAAGCAATTGGCAATCCTTCCTACAGCCATTTTCAATCAATTTTAAGGTGTCAAACACATTCCTTGACATCCCTGGAAGCATTCCAGACCTTCACATTGCCAAAAAGCATCAAGAATCACAAAATCCGATTTTGGTTTGTTCTTGAAATTTCAAAATTCGAATTCCTTCATTCATGCATTATTAACTCGATTTGTTGTTGTTTTTGTGTTTAGTGATAAGCTTGCAAGCTTTCTGGGTCATTCAATTGGATTTTCGTGGCCTGGAGCATGATATGCCATGATTAGGGTTTCAGGTCACGATTTAGGGTTTCTTTAAATATGACAAATTGGACCAAACCGATGCCACCAGGATGATCAGTGGACCAAGACGAATCGATCCATGGCCTTAGATATAATTTATATTACGTATATTGTGTTTTCCATTTTGCCAGGGCTTGTAGCGTCGAAGAAAGGCCGACGCAAAATTCCCAGGATTCAAACGAAGACGATGATGTTCTTGGCGCGGAAACAAGACCATACGAAGGCGATGCGTGTAAATTCCACTCACTCCAATTTCCAAACAGTAGCGCGTGTTGGCTCAGTTGGTCAACGTGTTGGTTTTCAGAGTTTGAGGCCAATGACTCCAGTTCGATCCCTGGCCATGACATTCTTTTTACAAGTTTGCAAACTTGTATTTTCTAACATATTTTCCTATTTTCTTTTATTTCAATATTTTCATTATATTTTAATTCTTTTCATGATTTTTATTCTGCATTATAAAATTACCAAAAATATTTATTCTTTTTGCATTTATTTCATAAAAATCTTTATTTAATTTAATAAATTAAAAATATAATTTTTGCATGCATATTTGATTTTATTCATAATTTTGCATTTAATTCACTTTTAATTGCATTTTAATTATTAAATCTTTTCTAAAAAATCCCAAAAAATTATTTTAGCTTATTTATCTTATTTCCAGCATATATTAATTTTCTCATATTAAAAATTGCATTTTTTCTAACATTTTATCTTATTTCGATTTCATCATATTTTCCAATCTCTTATTCTTTCACAGGTTGCTCCGATTCGGACGTTTTCTTTTTATCATTCTATTTTTTCCAATAATGTAATTGTTCATGGGATGTAATAGTTTAATTTAGGATTTTATTTTCCGCATTTTAAATTATGTATCTGCCCCAAAGCCATGTAATAGCGTAGGTTTATCTTTCCGCAATTTTACATTCCCGCTTTACATTCCGCATTTTACTTTCCGCACCCTTATCAATTGCTAGTAATTAGGCGTGTATGGCAAGATAATAATTGGACATAGCTCACACTAACTTCAAGATAACATATTCTGAAATCAACACACTTCTTTCACACACGCACCCCTTAGGGTAATTCTCTCTCGATGCCTTTCGATTCAAAATGGTCATGTCCCTCGAACGTAGAGGTATTCTAGCACCGTTGCCTTCCAAACAAATCATCATAGTCCCTTCGATACAAAGATCATAAGACCCACGACGTCGCTTCCGAATACATGATCTTGACCCTCGATTGTCGCCTACGAAAAATGATGATAGTCCCTTCGAATGTGCTAGGATACCTCCTACAAGTTGCTTTCTATGACCATCCGATGTCCCTTCGAATGTCCCGCTTACATCCAACGAATGGAGCTACCTACTAACTAATGGTATGGCTAGCGCTATTCTAAAGGAACATAGAAGTACAACAAAACGACCAATTCTGAGTGGGTAAATAAGTCTTTTAGTTGCTTGCTCTATCAAAATGCTTTCCACACCTCACACTTTTGTCAAAGTTCAAATTCTTTTCAAAACAAAAACATTTCCGAACACTTTGTATACACTCCTACATGAGTCATTACAAAGTCAAAGCGAAATGCCTTTTTTCAAAACATCTTTGTCAAACACACAGAAAGCAATTTTAAAGTTATCTAAGAGCAACTAAGAGCCCGTAGAATAAACTGCGGATGGAAAGGGGTGCTAATACCTTCCCTTTTCATAACCATTCTCCCGAACTCAGAATCTAACGAAGGTCTTTTTCTGTTACTTTTACCTTCCCTTAATTGGATAAAAATAAAAGTCGGTGGCGACTCTTGCTATCCGCACATTTGGATACAAAAATCCTACAAAGTCAGTTCACCGTATTACAGATGGCATGCTTCTTCTTACCGGTTTCATCTTGCTGTCCAAGCACACAACCCGTAGAATCTTCTAGCACGGTAAGGTACATGATTAGAGGTTTTCCTTCGATCGGAGGAATCAATATTGGAGGTTCTGCCAGGTATTCCTTGGTACTGTCGAACGCTTTATGACAATCTTCGGTCCACACAACCTCTTGATTTTTGCGGAGAAGCTTGAATATTGGTCCATAAGTAGCAGTCATTTGAGAGATAAATCTGGAGATGTAATTTAACCGTACAATAAATCCTCTTACTTGCTTTTCAGTTTGTGGCGCAGGCATTTCTTGAAAGCCTTGACTTTGTCAAGATCAACTTCAATACCTCTTTGGCTGACAATGAAACCTAGGAGCTTTCCAGATCTCACCCAAAGGTACATTTGTTAGGATTCAAGCGAAGTTGATATTTCCTTAGTCGTTGAAACAACTTCTAGATATTTTCTATATGTTCTTCTTCAGTGTCCAACTTTGCTATCATGTCGTCCACGTAGACTTCGATACCCTTATGCATCATATCATGAAAGAGAGTAGTCATTTTCCCTTTGGTAAGTTGCGCCTGCATTCTTTAATTTAAACGACATTACTTTGTAGCAAAGTGTGCCCCATGGCGTGATAAAAGATGTCTTTTCCATGTCTCCGGGAGCCATTCTGATCTGATTATAACTAGAGAAATCGTCCATGAAGGAAAAGACGCTGAACTCAACAGTGATATCAACCAGCATGTCAATATGAAGTAATGGGAAATCATCCTTTGGACTAGCTTTGTTCAAGTCCCGGTAGTCAACACACATCATGACCTTTCCATCTTTCTTTGGAATAGGCACTATGTTGGATAACCATTGAGGATATTTGGAGGTGATGGGAAAACCTGCGTTGAGTTGCTTTTGAACCTCCTTTTTGATCTTATCAGCCATGTCTGGGTGAGTCCTCCTCAGTCTTTGTTTAACTGGCGGACATTCCAGATTTAATGGCAAGTGATTCTCTACGATGTTGGTATCCAACCCTGGCATGTCCCGGTAGGACCAAGCAAACACATCGACGTATTCTTTGAGAAGATCTATCAGTTTGCTCTTGACATCGTCATCGAGTAGAGCTCTAATGTTTACTTCTTTTCTGTTTTCCTCAGAACCCAAGTTGATTGTTTCCAAAGGCTCTTCGTGAGGCTGAATGGTTCTTTCCTCATGCTTAAGCAGTCGGGAAACCTCATATGGGATCCCTTCGTCATCCTCTTCTTCGGTGTCGAACACAGGAAATTCAAAGTTGAGAGAGGGCATAAAGTTATTACGTTCAATGGGTTTATTCATTGTTAATCTGCATGTATGATTTATGTTCGTTTTTTTAGAAAAAAGAAAATGCAAAAGTGTATGCAAATTATTTGAAAGATGTTTGTTTTTATTGGGTTTTTTAGGATTACCATTTCTAAAAAAAGGCAAAAAAACCGAAAAACAAACATAAAATGTGAGAATCAAAACAACACTTTATTTATGATTCACATATGAAACAAGGCCCTAAAAAAAACTCTTTTGTCTTGGGCAAGACAAAAAGAAAATTATTTAAAAGCTAGCCCTATAAAACATCTTTATGCCTTGGGCTGGGCAAGAGGTCAAAATAAAATCGAGATGACTACGTAGAACGGTGAACAACAGTCTGAACCTCAACGGCTTTCCAATAGTGACGAACTCCTTGGTAGACTATGTATTCCGACATTTTCCCTTAGGATCATCTTCAGTGATGACGTTGACCATTGTTCGAGCATGATTTAAAGGCTCTGGTTGGTTAACCTTGTCTTTTGTACTGCTGAGGCGATCTTCCTCTGCTTGTTTGACAGGTCAAAGAGTATAAAATGAGATACATGTGTCTTTAGGTGACATGTATTCTGGACTTTTAGGATGCAATTCCCAATCTTCTGGATGAAGAGACTCATTATCAGAGACACTTTCCAAATCATTTTCAGGACCATCTTCCCAATCATCTCCAAAAATTGCATTTATATGGGAATAAACAAATTCAGGTTCAACAACCTCGACAGGTGTATTGAAGCAAAGATCTTCAGTCGTGATATCGAATTGATGATGAGATTGAGAGGGCATGTATGCATTTTCTGGTTGATTGAGACATTTAAGAGGATCTTCCCATCCAGTTGGTTGGTTGTCTTCGACTGAAATTCTTGAACTTTCAGGAGCAGTATATTTTACTGTGAAGTCAAATTTTCCACTTGGCTGCCCCAAGGTATCCCAAACCTCAGGTGGGATAGGTGGAATTTCTTCTTTATCATTTTGCTGGAACATGCCTTCAAATTTGTCTAAAGGAGGATATAAAGGTGTATACGGTTCTTCCTGAGATATGTATCTAGAGTTGTTGAGAAAAGTTTTCCATTCTTCAGAACCAGAGAGATTTTCTTCAGTTCCTTCATTAATAAGGACGTTGACCTCTTGGGGAATAGGGTTAAGGAAACCTTCATTGTGGAATAATTCTTTGATTGGACAAAGAGTTTCATCTTCCTCATTGTCTTTTGAGAGTACCAGAGTAAATCCGAGTCCCGTTTTGGTTTCGTTGTTGATAGGAATCACAACTTGTCCCCAATCGGCGGCAATACCGTCTTTCACTATCTGCGCTGCTTCTTTGTAAGATGAGATAAATGATCTATTTCTTTTGGTAGATTCGTATTCTAACGAGAGACCTTGGAACTACGTTCCTTCTACATTGTCAGCAGAGATGAAAGAGAAAATGGATAAGTGGCTTACTAACAAGGCTTGCTCCCCACTTATGGTTACCAACTTTCCGTTTGTTACAAATTTCAATTTTTGGTGGAGCGTAGATGTTACTACTCCAGTTTCATGTATCCATGGTCGACCTAATAAACAGTTGTAGGCGGCTTGAACGTCCATAACCTGAAAGGTGACTTGAAAAGTATGCGGACCAATTGTCATTGGAAGGTCGATTTCTCCAATAATAGATTTTCTTGATCCATCAAAAGCTTTGACTACTACACCACTGAATTTCATAGGTGTTCCTTTGTAAGACAAATGAGCGAGAGTTATTTTTGGCATTACGTTCAAGGAAGAGCCAGTGTCCACTAACACATTGGACAAAGAGTCAGATTGGCAATTCATAGAGAAATGCAAAGCAAAATTGTGATCCCTACCCTCTTCAGGGAGTTCTTCATCACTGAAGCTTAGATTGTTGCAAGCCGTTATATTGGCTACAATTCCACCAAAATTGATCGGTAGTTAAATCGTGATCTACGAAGGCTTGATCCAAAACTCTCATCAGGGTCCCTCGATGGGCTTCAAAGTTTAAAAGCAAAGAGATTATTGAGATTTTGGAAGGAGTTTGCATCAGTTGATCCACAACTTTGTACTCACTCTTCTTATTCATCTTTAGAATTTCATCAAATTCTGGATTGATATTGATTCCATCAGACGGACCAATGTTTAAGTTTGGATTACCAACAGGAATACCTACAAGATTCACAACGGGTACATCGACAGGACTTTTCCTTGTTGTAGGAGCGATGGGCTGCTTTGGTGGCAACGGGGCATGCACACGCCCACTTCGAGTTACTCGACTTACTTCGACGATGTTAACTATGGATGAAAGAGTAGGTATGGGTACTTCCTTCCCATTTTCCATCATTGTTGCAATGTATTGATAGGGAACTACTTTGTCAGAGTCATAAGGAACAAGTCCAGGTAGACAAATGATCAAAGGAAAAACAGGAACCCTTGGATTATTGTATTTGACCTTTATGCGCTCAGGAATATTAAAATGAGGAATGATGACGTTTACTTCAGGAGTTACCGAGTTGATATCTGAGACTAAAAGCTCACGCGGATAACATCCTATCATATTCACATCATTCTCATTCCTATCTCTAAAAATTCGAATGTCGCCATTGTGAATTAACTATTGAACATCTATTTTATAGTAGGACATCCACGAGATTATTCATAAAAAATTCTACAAGATTTGTAGTCATGCCGAGAAAACCACCCATTATGCAGAATGTGGCATGCATTTGCACTAAAGTTTCTCTTAGCAAGTTTATGTCGGAGACTTGGTATCAATCTGAATATCTAGCTATTATGTTCACAGCATGCCCTCCATGATTAGGTAGCGGATTCACTTGCACATTTGGATTCGTATTTCTGAAAGAAAGAAGGTTAGCCCTAACCAGTCTTTGAACTTCAGACTTCAAGGCTATACAATGCTCGAGATCGTGACCAGGTGCCCCTTGATGAAAACAGCAAGACACATCAGCTTTGTACACCCAAGGTAATTTATCGGGTACTGGAGGTGGCGCTCTTGTTTGAACAAGATTTCTCTCAACCAAGGCAGGATATAATTCTGTGTAAGACATCAAAATTGAATTAAACTGCAAAATTCTAGGAGCACGATTTTGGTTATTGTTAGATGGCTGAGCCTGTTGTCGAGGCTGTTGATTCTGTTGAAATTGTGGGGTAATTCCCATGTTTAATGTTGTACTAACAACTGGTGCGACATCAGATACCTGTTTTCGGTGATTGACATTTCTCCTGGGTCTCCCTTGGAATACCATTCTAACATCTTGTTCTTTCTTCATGTCATACCCCAAAATTTGCCCTCCTACTTCTCAAAACATTTCATACATCCTTGCTCAAGGATTCCTCAAGGGTTGATCAGACAAACCCTCTCCTAGACAATCAACCCAAACTAGGGTTTGGCAATTTTCAGATCAAGATGGACTTCCAACATCTCCAATGGTCATCATGCCTCCTCATATGCTTCAAATATTCTCCATGTCAAGTTTCAAGCCTCACAAGTCAAGTTTCCTCAGACAATTGCTCAGATGGTTGAAAATCAATTGTATTGGACAAAAAGTCAACTATAATCAACATACAGTCAAATTTCCTGATTTTTGGTCAACATCCTAATTTTGAAGTCACATTCATCATTTGATTAAGGGTTGATCATGATTCATCAAGAAAACTCAAGATTTGCTCAAAAGTCAAACTTTCCAAATTAGGGTTTTCCAATGAAAAGTCAACTGAACTTTGACTGATCATAACTTCTTCATACTTTCTCAGAAATTTTTCCACCACCTTTCATTTTGAAGGAAATTTAATTCTCTACAACTTCATGTATCACAAGAATGTTCAAAAAATGCTTCATTTGGAAGATATGGATCAAAGCATTACAGGTCCTTTTCAAAGTCAACAAAAAGTCAACTTTTTGTAAAGAAGTTTTATTGAGAATGGAACCTCCAATTGAGATGAAACCAAAGAGGTTGTTTAGAGGACACCTATAGATTTTTAAAAAGTCCAAGAACACTCAAAAATGTGGAAAATTGAGCAAAATACACCTTGTACAAGTTGGGTATTTTTGGACAATCGCACAAAGAGAGAAACTTCTCAAAATCCAATTTTTTCCAAATGGGCCTATAATTTTGTGATCCAAACTTGATCATAATATTATTTGTGACCTATTGATGCCTTGCCACGACCACGTTCTATTTTTTTGATTTACTTTTGAATTTAAAAACATTTAATTCAAATTTAAATTATATCAAATATGAAAACAAGGTATATTTTCAAATGGATTGGATTTTTATCAAACTTGAGGTCCAAGATAGCCCACAAGACTTGCCAAATTCGTGCTAGCTCTCATATGGAAGAGAAAATCAAATTTTCAAAAGATTTGATTTTATTTGAAAGGAATTTATTTTGCATTGAATGGCATATCTTTTTTCCTTCCTTTTGCTCTCATTCCTCACTCTATAAATACCCAACACTTTGCACAATACCAAGGACGAAACCCTAGCCCAACAACCCTTATTTTTCTCAAAATTTTTCCAAAGTTGTGAAATTCGAATTTCAAATTCCAGCAAGTTTCAAGGTGTTCTAAGCCTTCCATCGTGTTCCTGAGGTTCCCAGGGATCAATACCAATCCTTACTCGAAGCCAAATCATCCTGAATCGTGCTCCCTAGCTTGCTCCGATTTGGTATTTTTCTCAATTTTGGTTTTCATTATTCATGCGTTACTAACTGTCTTTGCTTGCATATTTGAATTTAGGACATTCATTAGAGTGTATTTGATGCATTACATGTAAGCTTGCATGCATAGAACTCGATTTTCCATGTTTAGGGTTTAAGAATTGTTGAGCTTCGAACTGGTTGATACAGGCATTTTCAATCGAAACTAACACCACCATTGAACTCGGAATGGTCGATTTAGGGGGGTAGGGTATCCCTTTGCTTTTTTATTTCACGTATTTTGCAGGTTTGGGATTTTGTGTCGCCGGAGAAGACGACCGGAGCTAGGGCTCCGGCGTCGTGGACTTTGTTGACCGGTGGCTTGCATGCGTGGCGCGATCGAGCTTCCTGATTCGTCCATCCATTCAACCTGGACGCCACACGGCTGACTGTGCGTTGAATCAGAAATCCATGACACGTTTTTGCTTATAGACCACTCTTTCTATTTTCCAAACACCAAAAGCGCTTTGGTTCAGTGGTAAAGGCAAGCAGATTTGTGGATTCTCTCAAAGGTCACCAGTTCGATCCCTGGCATGACCTTTCTTTTTTGCTTCTTTACAAAACTAACATATTTCTCTATTTTCCTTTAATATTTTTCATCTAATTTAATTTATCTTTAATATTTTTTTATCATGCATCTAAAAAACTCCAAAAATATTTCTTTTTTGCATAATCGTCAGAAAAATACTTATTTAATTTTTAATATAAAAATTATTATTCTTGCATGCATATTTTATTTAATTACTAATTAATCGTTTAAATGACTTTTAATTGTTTTTAAATTATCAAATCACTCCAGAAAATTACCAAAAATTTATCTTATCATATTATTGTCATTACTAACATAAAACCTTTTTCCTCATTCAAAAGTATTTGTTTTACTAACATTTTCTTCTTATGCAATTTTCTTTCGTTTTTCGTTTATGCATCTGTTCACAGGTTGTAACGCTTCGGACAATTCTTTTTCGTTTTTTCTTTTCAATTATGTAACTGCCTATGGGATGTAATAGTTTAATTAGGACTTTTATCTTCCGCACTCTTATTATGTATCTGCCCCAAAGCCATGTAATAGCGAGGACTTTATCTTTCCGCACTTTACATTTCTGCAATTTACTTTCTGCACCCTATAAACTGCTAGTAATTAGGCGTGTATGGCAAGATAAAATTGGACGTAGATCACTAATAATTCCAAGATAAAATATCTGAATCGACACACTCTTTTCACACATGCACCCCTTAGGGTAATTCTCTCTCGTTGCCTTTACGAATACAAATGGTCAAGTCCCTCGAATGTTGAGGTATCCTAGCACCGTTGCCTTCAAAACAAATCATCATAGCCCCTTCGATACAAAGATCATAGACCCACGATGTCGCCTACGAATACATGATCTTGACCCTCGATTGTCGCCTACGAAAAGTGATGATCGTCCCTTCGAATGTGCTAGGATACTTCCTACAAGTTGCCTTCTATGACCATCCGATGTCCCTTCGAATGTCCCTTCCACATCCAACGAATAGGGTTACCTACCAACTAATGGTATGGATAGCGCTATTCTAAAGGAAAGTAAAATAACACAAAAATGACCAATTCTGAGTAGGTAATAAGACTTTTAGTTGCTTGCTCTATCAAAATACTTTTCACACCTCACACTTTTGTCAAAGTTCAAACTCTTTTCAAAACATAACATTTCCAAACACTTTGTATACATTCCTACATGAATCATTACAAAGTCAAAGCGAAATGCCTTTTTTTCAAAATATTTTTGTCAAACACACAGAAAACACTTTTAAAGATGATCTAAGAGAAACTAAGAGCCCGTAGATAACTACGGATGAAAAGGGGTGCTAATACCTTCCCTTTTCATAACCTTCTCCCTTACTCAGAATCTAACGAAGGTCGTTTCCTGTTCTTTTCACCTTCCCTTAATTGGATAAAAGAAAAGTCGGTGGCGACTCTTGCTATCCGCACATTTGCGATACAGAAATTCCCATAGTCAGTTCACCGTATTACAGAACTGGCGACTCCGCCGGGGAGACACCCTAAAAGAGAGAATGCCTTAGGGATTTCTAGATCACTTTTACTGTTTTCTGTTTGACTTGCTTGCTTTATCTTTAAGTGTTCCTTGGGTATTATATACTTATGGGGGATCCTACACTCGGATCCAGGTTTCTTTTAGGTAAGTAGCAATAAATCGTCGCGACCGTTAGGCGTATACCGAAACGGTCAACATGATGGCTACGTTAGTGTGACACTTTGGATGTCCTGATACTCTTCATTTCCAAGTTGAGGATAGTATTTGGCTTCTGCGTGGTGTCATCAGCACTAACTAAACGTTTAGAACCTTAATTGACCCATCTTGGCCATTAGAAGGTAGTGAGATGGCCAGCTTTGGTGCAGACTAAGGTTGGCTGATACTCGATGCTACGCTCATTAAGATCAGACTCTTGGGATATTTTCGGTCGACCACTTGGTAGTCGTATTGAAATAAACGCCTACGAAAAATATCAATGATATGAGATTCCTAGAACCCGGTTACTATTATAGGACAGGATGAACCAACTCAAACTTTTGGTAGGGTAATCACCTATACCTCATGCAAGCCTTAAACCTAGGCTCATTGTGTGAATTGTTTGTGTGTGCTAAACATGACATCATGACATCATCGCATTGCATATCATTTCTAACTATTTCAAGGACCTAGGGATTTATCTTTGCTCTGTTTTGTAGGGATTATGGCTTATAGAAAGACTATCTGAATCAACTTCATGGGTATACCTTCTCAACTCAAAGAATTGGTTTCAGAGATTCCCGATCATGCTCAGTTTCCCAAAAGACATGGTCATCTACTTGACTTGGTTATCTCCGGTTTTGAAGAAGATATGATGCACGTCCTATTCCAGTTCTTCGATCCGAAACACCAATGCTTTACATTCCCAGATTATCAGTTAGTTCCTACCTTGGAAGAGTTCTATAAGCTACTTGGGATACCTATTCTTGACCAAATGCCATTCACCGGTCTAGAAAAGATCCCTAAGTACGAAGACATTGCATCAGCGCTACATCTAAAGCGCTCAGACATTGAAGCCAATTGGGAAACAAGAAGCGGAGTTAAGGGTTTACTTGCCAAGTTCTTAATTAAGAAAGCCCGAGAGTTCCTCAAAGTTATGAGTTTCCATGCATTCGAAGATATTGTGGCCTTGCTAATCTATGGTTTGGTTCAATTTCCTAACTCAGATCAATTCATAGATGTCATCGCCAACAAGAAGAGCGAGTTATACAACCACACAAAGAGCCAGTTGAGGTTGTGAATTTGGGTACTGATGAAGACAGAAAAGAGATCAAGATAGGAGCGGGTCTTGAGAACAATGTCAGAGAAAGATTGGTTCAGATGCTACGAGACTATATTGAGGTTTTTGCTTGGTCATACGAAGACATGCCCAGTCTATCAATTGACATTGTGGTACACCGGTTACCGACAAAAGAAGGTTTTCTCCCTGTGAAACAGAAGGTTCGTCGCATGCGTCCTGAGATGTCCGAGAAAATCAAAACCGAAGTTATGAAGCAGTTCAATGCCGGTTTCCTAGCCGTTACTTCCAATCCACAGTGGGTTGCTAATGTGGTGCCTGTACCTAAGAAGGATGGCAAGGTACGAATGTGTGTGGATTACAGAGATTTGAACAAAGCGAGTCCGAAAGACGATTTCCCACTTCCTCATATTGATGTCCTGGTTGACAACACCGCTCAGCATAAGGTTTTCTCCTTCATGGATGGTTTCTCCGGTTACAATCAGATCAAAATGGCTCTTGAAGACATGGAGAAGACTACTTTCGTTACACAGTGGGAACTTTCTACTACAAGGTTATGCCGTTCGGACTGAAGAACGCGGGCGCCACTTATCAGCGTGCCATGGTGACATTATTTCATGACATGATTCATCACGAGATAGAGGTCTACGTCGACGACATGATAGCTCGGTCACAGACTGAGGAAGAACATCTTGATCATTTGCGGAAACTGTTTGATAGGTTGAAGAAGTACAGACTAAGACTCAATCCTAACAAGTGCACCTTTGGAGTCAGATCTGGTAAACTCTTAGGGTTTGTCGTTAGTTGAAAAGGTATTGAAGTTGATCCCGCCAAGGTTAAAGCTATTCAAGAGATGCCAGCTCCCCGCACCGAGAAGGAAGTCAGAGGTTTCTTGGGCCGATTGAACTACATTTCCAGATTCATTGCACGTCTAACTGCTACTTGGGAGCCAATCTTCAAGTTACTAAAGAAAGATCAAGTGGTAGAGTGGAACAACGATTTCCAGATCGCTTTTGACAAAATCAGGGAGTACCTACAGAATCCTCCTATCCTGATGCCGCCCGCCGAAGGAAGACCTCTTATCATGTACTTGACAGTGTTAGAGAACTCAATGGGGTGTGTGTTGGGTCAACATGACGAGTCTGGTCGAAAAGAGTATGCAATATACTACCTTAGCAAAAAGTTTACCGACTGTGAAACAAGATACTCACAGCTCGAGAAAACTTGCAGCGCTTTGGCTTGGGCTGCTCGCCGGCTAAGGCAGTATATGTTGACTTACACTACCTTGTTGATCTCCAAGATGGATCCAATAAAATACATATTTGAGAGACCAGCTCTCTCCGGAAGAATAGCAAGATGGCAAGTGATCTTGACTGAATACGACATCCAGTACACTTCTCAGAAAGCAATCAAAGGAAGTATAGTAGCCGATCATTTGGCTCATCAAGCCGTAGATGACTATCAGTCTATGCAGTTCGAGTTTCCAGATGAAGATGTTTTGTTAGTTACTGATTGTGAAGAACCAGGACCAAGACAAAGAACCTGAACAAGGATCCCGATGGACCATGGTCTTTGATGGAGCCTCAAACGCACTTGGCAATGGCATTGGCGCCATCATTACATCTCCTGCAGGCGGACATACTCCTTTCACCGCCAGATTATGTTTCAGTTGCACTAACAACATGGTTGAATATGAAGCGTGCATCATGGGTATCAAAGCTGCTATTGACTTAAGAATCAAGTTCTTACAAGTGTATGGAGACTCAGCTTTAGTGATCAGTCAGATTAAGTGCGAGTGGGATACGAAACATCCGAATCTCATTCCGTATCGAGAGCATGTTCTAAGTTTGATCCCCTACTTCGAAGAGATCACTTTCAATCACATTCCACGAGAAGAGAATCAATTGGCAGACGCGTTAGCTACTATGTCATCTATGTTCAAGGTCAGATGGGACAACGAGGCTCCCCAGATCATCATTGAGAGGTTTGACGAACCAGCATATTGTTATGAGCTTGATACAGAAGAGAAACCTTGGTACTATGACGTGAAGAGGTATCTTGAGACTCAGGAATATCCCGCACGGGCATCTGTCAATGATAAAAAGTTCTTGAGAAGGTTTGCATCCAAATTCTTCCTCAGCAACGACATCTTATACAAGCGCAACCACGACTTGTGCTTACTTCGCTGTGTAGACCGGAAAACGGCGGAACGTATCATGGAAGAGTTACACGAAGGCGCATTTGGTACCCACTCCAGTGGACATACGATGGCTAAGAGGATTCTGAGAACAGGTTACTATTGGTCCACCATGGAAGCTGATTGTCACCGCTATGCTCGATCTTGTCACAAATGCCAAATTTATGCAGACAAAGTGCACGTACCTCCGGTACCTCTGAATGTTCTAACAGCTCCTTGGCCTTTCGCAATGTGGGGCATTGACATGATCGGAGAAATCAAACCCACCACTTCCAACGGACATCGCTTCATCCTCGTGGCAATTGACTATTTTACCAAGTGGGTAGAAGCAGCCTCGTTCGCATCTGTTACTAAGAATGTTGTGGCTCGATTCATCAAGCATAATCTTATCTGTCGGTATGGCACTCCCGAAAGGATTATCACAGATAATGGCTCTAATCTCAACAACGAGATGATCACCAAACTCTGCACGCAGTTCGAGATCAAACATCACAACTCTTCTCCTTATCGACCTAAGATGAATGGCGCTGTGGAAGCCGCCAACAAGAATATCAAGAAGATCATACAGAAGATGACAGTGACTTACAAATATTTTCATGAGATGTTACCCTTTGCTCTTCATGGTTATCGCACTACAGCACGAACATCCACAGGGGCAACCCCTTTCTCTCTCGTATACGGTATGGAAGCCGTCTTACCCATCGAGGTTCAGATACCCTCAACCAGAGTCCTCCAGGAGGCAGAGTTAGGTGAAGACGATTGGATTCAGACTCGCCTTGACCAGATTAACTTGATTGATGAGAAACGACTCGCGTCCATCTGCCATGGACAGATCTATCAGAAGCGAATGATTAGAGCATTTAACAAGAAGGTCAAGCATCGTGTTTACCAAGTCGGTGACCTAGTAGTCAAGCGCATCATTCTTCCACAAGGTGATCCCAGGGGAAAATGGACTCCCACCTACGAGGGACCATTTGTAGTCAAGACAGTATTTTCCGGCGGAGCTACGATACTTGGCACCATGGATGGTGAAGACTTCCCACACCCTGTGAACGCAGACATAGTCAAAAAATACTACACATAAAAGAGACCCGCTAGGTCGAATGACCTAGCCAAAATAAGGGCATCCTGGCGAACCAAAAGGGTTCGGGCAAAAATTAAGGATATATACAAAACATGTACACCCGACAAGTCGAAAACCTACAAAGGCGGCTTGGGCAAAAAAGGGTATCCCGGTAGACTGAAAACCCGAAAGGGCGGTCTAGGCAAAAGTTAGGGATTCAAGCGTACGACTATGTCTCGTCTAGATCACCTATCTACAGACTACTATCAGCATTCAAGATTCAAATGGCGAAAATCAATTTACTCACTTTCTACTGACAGCAAGGAGATGAGATAGTCGAAATATATGAGTACTAGCATAGTTGGAACTTAACGAGATTATTTCCGCATAGCTTTTTACTTTCTTGTGTACAAACTACTTGGCCATACGCCGCCTTTCAAATTAATACAAGTTCTTTCTCTTTACAATTTTCACTGTTGTTGTTTGCATAAGGTCCAACGTTTGCTTTGAATGATTATATGCATCTAACAATGAAAATCTATTTACAAACATGCGATAAGTGAACGAACAAGGATAATTACTACAGGCTCTAGGAATTGAAATGACGACGAAAGTCACCAATACGTTCCCCTGCAAAGTACAATCCCCACAGAGATGTCACTCACCACAAAATTTCCCCAACAGAGTACGCATTTTCCTCCACTAGTCCAGACATTCCAGGTTTCATCACGTTAGTCCCCGAGCAGTGATTCCGGTCAACTTAACCCGATTATATCAGTCTTCAAGCATGACGATTCATCACCAGAAGAGGTATCCCCAACAAAAAATCTCTCAGCAATCATCACCTCCCCGGCAGCAGCAGTATCCAGACTTGAAACTTGGTCAGATAGTGCATCGGAGGAAGCCTACATCTTTTATTCCCCAGCCAGAGATTTCGACGAGCTCTAGATCCTTCTAACCCAATCTCCTAGCAACTACCAAATGCTCTCCAGCAGGATCTATGCGCAAGATCCCCAGTAGAGCGCCTCCTAATTTTCCCCCCAGCAGGGTCTATGCACAAGATCCTCAGTAACGCGTCTCTCGATCTCTACCATCCTCAACAATATCTAGGCTCAAGACTTGGCCAGATAGTGCATCGGAGGAATCGAGGTTATCTTTCTTCTCAGAGTTTCCAACCCGTTTCGTCCAAACAGAAGCTAGGAATCCCCAAGCAGAACATCCACATCTTCTTCAAGATGAACATGTTTTGAAATACCACAACATCTATCATTCATACATTACTCATAAAAGTCATAATTTGTGCATATGTCATTCATACACATTGTCATGCATCATAATCTGCATAAGAATAACGATATTCTATCAAAGTTTCTTTTGTTTTCCCAAAGCAGTGAAAATCATACGAAACCAACAGTCCGGATTAATGCCCGCCGACGGAAAACTATCTGAACGACCGCCCAAGTTGTCCTCCGACAACAGGTCCAGGATTAATGCCCGAAGCCAGACGGGAAAACTATCTGAACGACCATCCCACGTTGTCCTCCGACAATAGATCCAGGATTAATACCCAAAGCCAGACGGGAAACCCTATCCGAACGATCACAGGTTATCCTCTGATAACAGGCATTGGATCGATACCCGAAGCACAACAGGGAAGTTGTCCACATTTTGCCGACTATTATCCTGTCAGAGTAATCAAGACGAATATTTGTTCTGACTCTCTCTTATTATCAGCAGCAACTATAGAGTCTAGCGTACGACTCAGTTGCCTTGGATGACATCTTAAGCCCATCTCCGACTATTTGTCGACATCTCTCCACTTTTCGAATGCTGCATATTTGGTTAAAAAACCAAGACAAACCAATAACTTCATTCAAAGACAAGCACGAAGTCTAACATATGAATCTCTCTGGATGGCATCTTAAGCCCATCTCCGTACTCCCTTCTATCTTCGGAAACATCTGCCGAGCCTAGCGTACAGCTCACTCCCCAGCATCGATCATTCCAGATGGCATCTTAAGCCCATCTCCGACAATTCTCCTATTCATATGACATTCTCGAGTCTAGCGTACGACTCATTCCCCAGCGAAATCTCTAGCTTCTCCAAATGGCGTCTGTAAGCCCATTCCCGCATCATCAATTAACAGCGAGTGCAAATTTTCAGGTGTACTCGAGTGTTCAATCATCTTCTACCTCCAGGTCACGAAAGGCACGCATGCCAATCTAATCCTTCCAGTATAAGAAGATTGAACAGGGGCAGCTGTCATACCCCAAAATTTGCCCTCCTACTTCTCAAAACATTTCATACATCCTTGCTCAAGGATTCCTCAAGGGTTGATCAGACAAACCCTCTCCTAGACAATCAACCCAAACTAGGGTTTGGAAATTTTCAGATCAAGATGGACTTCCAACATCTCCAATGGTCATCATGCCTCCTCATATGCTTCAAAGATTCTCCATGTCAAGTTTCAAGCCTCACAAGTCAAGTTTCCTCAAACAATTGCTCAGATGGTTGAAAATCAATTGTATTGGACAAAAAGTCAACTGTGGTCAACATACAGTCAAATTTCCTGATTTTTGGTCAACATCCTCATTTTGAAGTCACATTCATCATTTGATTAAGGGTTGATCATGATTCATCAAGAAAACTCAAGATTTGCTCAAAAGTCAAACTTTCCAAATTAGGGTTTTCCAATAAAAAGTCAACTGAACTTTGAATGATCATAACTTCTTCATACTTTCTCAGAAATTTTTCCACCACCTCTCATTTTGAAGGAAATTCAATTCTCTACAACTTCATGTCTCACAAGAATGTTCAAAAAATGCTTCATTTGGAAGATATGGATCAAAACATTACAGGTCCTTTTCAAAGTCAACAGAAAGTCAACTTTTTGTAATGACGTTTTATTGAGCATGGAAACTCCAATTGAGATGAAATCAAAGAGTTTGTTTATAGGACACCAAGAGCTTTCTAAAAAGTCCAAGAACACTCAAAAATGTGGAAAATTGAGCAAAATACACCTTGTACAAGTTGGGCATTTTTGGACAATCGCACAAAGAGAGAAACTTCTCAAAATCCAATTTTTTTCCAAATGGGCCTATAATTTTGTGATCCAAACTTGATCATAATATTATTTGTGACCTATTGATGCCTTGCCACGACGACATTCTATTTTTTTTATTTATTTTTGAATTTAAAAAACATTTAATTCAAATTTAAATTATATAAAATATGAAAACAAGGTATATTTTCAAATGGATTGAATTTTTATCAAACTTGAGGTCCAAGATAGCCCACAAGACTTGCCAAGTTCGTGCTAGCTCTCATATGGAAGAGAAAATCAAATTTTCAAAAGATTTGATTTTATTTGAAAGGAATTTATTTTGCATTGAATGACATATCTTTTTTCCTTCCTTTTGCTCTCATTCCTCACTCTATAAATACCCAACACTTTGCACAAGACCAAGGACGAAACCCTAGCCCTTGCAACAACCCTTATTTTCTCAAAATTTTTCCAAAGTTGTGAAATTCGAATTTCAAATTCCAGCAAGTTTCAAGGTGTTCTAAGCCTTCCATCGTGTTCCTGAGGTTCCCATGGATCAATACCAATCCTTACTCGAAGCCAAATCATCCTGAATCGTGCTCCCTAGCTTGCTCCGATTTGGTATTTTTCTCAATTTTGGTTTTCATTATTCATGCGTTACTAACTGTCTCTTTGCTTGCATATTTGAACTTAGGACATTCATTAGAGTGTATTTGATGCATTACATGTAAGCTTGCACGCATAGAACTCGATTTGCCATCTTTAGGGTTTAAGAACTGTTGAGCTTCGAACTGGTTGATACAGGCATTTTCAATCGAAACTAACACCACCATTGAACTCGGAATGGTCGATTTAGGGGTAGGGTATCCCTTTGCTTTTTATTTCACGTATTTTGCGGTTTGGGATTTTGTGTTGCCGGAGAAGACGGGAGCTAGGGCTCCGGCGTTGTGGACTTTGTTGACCGGTGGCTTGCATGCGTGGCGCGATCGAGCTTCCTGATTCGTCCATCCATTCAACTTGGACCCCACACGGCTGACTGTGCGTTGAATCAGAAATCCATGACACGTTTTTGCTTATATACCACTCTTTCTATTTTCCAAACACCAAAAGCGCTTTGGTTCAGTGGTAAAGGCAAGAAGATTTGTGGATTCTCCCAAAGGTCACCAGTTCGATCCCTGGCATGACCTTTCTTTTTTGCTTCTTTACAAAACTAACATATTTCTCTATTTTCCTTTAATATTTTTCATCTAATTTAATTTATCTTTAATATTTTTTATCATGCATCTAAAAAACTCCAAAAATATTTATTTTTTGCATAATCGTCAGAAAAATACTTATTTAATTTTTAATATAAAAATTATTATTTTTGCATGCATATTTTATTTAATTACTAATTAATCATTTAAATGACTTTTAATTGTTTTTAAATTATCAAATCACTCCAGAAAATTACCAAAAATTTATCTTATCATATTATTGTCATTACTAACATAAAACCTTTTTCCTCATTCAAAAGTATTTGTTTTACTAACATTTTCTTCTTATGCAATTTTCTTTCGTTTTTCGTTTATGCATCTGTTCACAGGTTGTAACGCTTCGGACAATTCTTTTTCGTTTTTTCTTTTCAATTATGTAACTGCCTATGTGATGTAATAGTTTAATTAGGACTTTTATCTTCCGCACTCTTATTATGTATCTGCCCCAAAGCCATGTAATAGCGAGGACTTTATCTTTCCGCACTTTACATTTCTGCAATTTACTTTCTGCACCCTATAAACTGCTAGTAATTAGGCGTGTATGGCAAGATAAAATTGGACGTAGATCACTAATAATTCCAAGATAAAATATCTGAATCGACACACTCTTTTCACACATGCACCCCTTAGGGTAATTCTCTCTCGTTGCCTTTACGAATACAAATGGTCAAGTCCCTCGAATGTTGAGGTATGCTAGCACCGTTGCCTTTAAAACAAATCATCATAGCCCCTTCGATTCAAAGATCATAGACCCACGATGTCGCCTACGAATACATGATCTTGACCCTCGATTGTCGCCTACGAAAAGTGATGATCGTCCCTTCGAATGTGCTAGGATACTTCCTACAAGTTGCCTTCTATGACCATCCGATGTCCCTTCGAATGTCCCTTCCACATCCAACGAATAGGGTTACCTACCAACTAATGGTATGGATAGCGCTATTCTAAAGGAAAGTAAAATAACACAAAAACGACCAATTCTGAGTAGGTAATAAGACTTTTAGTTGCTTGCTCTATCAAAATACTTTTCACACCTCACACTTTTTTTTGTCAAAGTTCAAACTCTTTTCAAAAACGAAACATTTCCGGACACTTTGTATACATTCCTACGTGAATCATTACAAAGTCAAAGCGAAATGTCTTTTCAAAATGCTTTTGTCAAACACACAGAAAACACTTTTAAAGATGATCTAAGAGAAACTAAGAGCCCGTAGATAACTACTGATGAAAAGGGGTGCTAATACCTTACCTTTTCATAACCTTCTCCCTTACTCAGAATCTAACGAAGGTCTTTTCCTGTTCTTTTCACCTTCCCTTAATTGGATAAAAGAAAAGTCGGTGGCGACTCTTGCTATCCGCACATTTGCGATACAAAAATTCCCAAAGTCAGTTCACCGTATTACACTTCTTCGGGAAACCACTTACAAATTTCTTGGTTCCACTTGAAGGTCCAACTTCTTTAGTTAAGTGTCCTGCTCGGACTCATTTTTCTAATTGCATCCCCATGTTTACCATTTCGGTGAAATCATTTGGAGCTCTGGAGATCATGTGTTTGTAGTAGAAAGGACTAAGAGTATTCAAGAAGATCTTGGTCATCTCTTTCTCTTCCAATGGTGGATTGACTTGGGCAGCAATTTCCCTCCAATGTTGGGCATACTCTTTAAAAGTCTCTTTTTTCCTTTTGAGACATTGATCTGAGTTGGTCTCGATCTGGAGCCACGTCCAAGTTGAATTTATATTGTTGAACAAAAGCTTCGCCTAGGTCGTTGAAAGTTCGAATGTTCGCACTATCCAATCCCACGTACCACTTTAGAGCGGCGCCAGTAAGACTGTCTTGGAAGTAGTGAATGAGTAATTGATGATTATCATTGTGAGTAGACATTTTCCTAGCGTACATCACAATATAACTTTGTGGGCAAGAGTTACCTCTATACTTTTCAAAATCGGGGACTTTGAACTTGGCTGGTATTCTCACATTGCGAACCAGACACAAATCGTGGGCATTTTTCCCAAACATATCCTTTCCACAGATTGTTTTGATCTCTAACTGCATTTGTTAAACTGTTCTTGTAGATATTCCATACGGCCACGAGGATCCGTGTTGTCGCCAAGATCATGATAAACTTCGTTGTTCGCAATAGTGTGTGTAACGCCCGTTTTTAATTAATATTATATTATATTAATATTTTTGAATTATCGATTGATATTTATTTTGAGACGAGAATATTTATATTAATCGATATATATGATAATATATTTGGCGACGTTTCGTTGGGTCCGGTTTTTATTCCGTTCGGTTCGGTAAAATATTATTCGGATCCGATATTTAATTCCCCAGAATTATTTTAATTAATCGAATTAATAATATTATTGGATATTATGAGAATGTTAATTTATAAGAATTGGATAGGGGTGTGAGGAGAAATTTAGTAGGATTGGGTTTTTCACCCTTGGCTTACTAGTAGAAATACATTTATAAACCATTTCTCCTCATTTTCCTCCCATTCAAAATACCAAAACCAAACATAGAACTTGGAAGCTAGTAAGAAAACATAAGTTATAAAACCATTTTCTTTCCCTTTTCCTTCCATTTCCTACACCAAGAAACTTAGAGGCATGGAGAGAAAAGAAAGGGTTTTGAGAAGAAGAGCAAGAGGGGAAGAAGAGGAAGATCATGAGCAAGCTTGTGGATTGAGCTTTGTAGAATCATCATGGATCATCCAAACTAGAGGTAAGGGGTTTGATTCTCTATCTCATATTGTTAGGTTTTGATAATTATATTTTGGATTTGGTGGGAAAATTGATAGGTTGATTTATTAGTTGTATGCGTGATTGTTTAAGTGAAATAGATTAGAAGAGTTGGAATAGGAGTAGGGATTATGAGGTTGATGATGATTAGAATCAATGGGAATGGTAAAAGTGAAGTTGGGAATGTTAAAAATGGAGTTTTCACACAGATCAATCCACACGGGCCGTGTTGATTCACACAGGTGCCCGTGTTGATCCCTTGAACGAGGAAGAGTGCTGCCAGGACAATCAACACGGGCCGTGTTGATACACACGGGTGCCCGTGTTGATTCACTGACTTTGGGTTTTTTGTGTTTTCTAGGGGCTTTTCAACACGGGCCATGTTGATTAACACGGGGGACCGTGTTGATGTATCTGTAGCCTCCCAAATTCTGATTTTTGCACTTCTTATGCCCCGATTATGTTTTGATTTTCCGATTTCGATAAATTCAACGACGGAGCAAGTTGCTCCGAATTCAACGAAAATTGACGTGCTAGCTAAGTTCGACGTGTAGAACGTAGTGGTGAGGTTAGTTTTTAGAAATTATGAGTTTTTACGGAACGACCCGAAATAGGCTTAATTACGGTTAAATTGAATCGGATTTCGTTTTAGTGGATTTAGGACACGTATGGACAATCCGATTGCGACGTTGACGATTATGATTAATGCCCGTTATTAGGAATGGCTTTTGCGACGATTATAGGGGTTTGACTATTTTTCCGTATTCAGAATTTAGTGAATGAATCGATAACGATGTGGTGTGATAAAACATAATGGTTGCGAAGACATATTAATTAATGAATACTTGTTAATATGCGATGTGATGATATATTTCTTTATACATGATGAGGTGCTGATTATATTGATGTTGTTAATAAATGCTTCCGATTTATGAATGCATGACTTTTTACGATGATGAATTGTTTGGTGATGTTTTGCATAATGCAAATATGATGCGATGATATGTTTATTTGATGTGAATAAATATGGCAACGTGGACTTTATGTCAATTTTGATGAGTGATGATGATGTTGTGTTGTTGTTGTTCTGTTGTTTTTTTCCTTTGTAAATAAGAATCATAATTTATGAAAACATGATTTTGATGAGGAAGTTTAATAAAGGAGATGTTTTATTTTTATGAATCAATTTATGATTTGCGACGGGCTATGTATCCGAGATTTATACTTTAAAGTGAATTGTTTAAAGTGATTTGGCTTTGAAGGTGTGATGCCTCAGTATTTAATTTATGAAATTTTAAATTACTTTGTTGATTTTTGCCTATTAAACCTTGGGTAATATTTGGGTGTTACATTAGTGGTATCAGAGCAGGTCGGTCTGTCGGCCAGGTTATTAGTGTGTTTAACCCTGTTGTATGCGACATGTGTGTGAAACACTGTCGGTACTTGCTTGTTTCTATTTGTTTGTCTGCAGATATGAGTTTGAAACAAGTGGGGGAGAAGTTTTACTTCTTGGTGGCGCTTGTGGCTTAGAGATGGAGCCTCAAGCAGGGTTACGCTTTGGTAACTTGAAGTGTAAGTTTGTAGACGCTGTTGAGGTTTGGTTGAGATGGTTTATGTCACCATCATGATTGTCGACTGTCTATTGACAAATTGAGGAACTGATCACCCTTAATCTATTGTTAATAGTAGTCGGGAATTGTGTTGATTGGGATAGACTTGTCTTGCCAGCTTAATGGTGTGTGAAGCAGACGAGTTGGCACAAGGTGGTGCATGGTTACTTGAGTTGTGGGCGAATTTGGATTTTGATGAGAAACAAGATTTTGGCAAGCGAACTTCTTGTTGTGATTCTTCCGAAGCATATTGTGAAGATGTGAGTGAATTACCGCCGTAGTGCGAAGTGAAGTTTTGATGGATTTAGTTTCTGGAACTAGTTGTGATTCGAAGTATCCTTAAGGGATGTTTGTTTCTGAGTTAGAGTTGAAGAGTCAACTTGAGGATTGGTTTAAGTAGAGTTTGTTTATTCGAGCGGACCGCCGTGGAGTGCGCCGGTTGTGTTGTTCGAGAAGAACAAAGGTTTCCCGAGTTAGTGTGTCGTTTGCAGTCAAGGAACGAAGTGGATGTTGAGGACAAGTATCTACTTCCAAGGACTGATGTTGGATAGATCAGTCATTTGGAGCTTTTGTGTTTAGTGAGATCAATGTGAAGTCTGGCTATCTACGGATTAGTGTGAGGGTTGAAGATGTTTAGCCAATGCTTTTCAAGATAGTGAGTGGTCCTGGCGAGTATTTGTTGATGTCATTAGTGTGACTAATGCATCAGGTATGATTTTGGAATGTTCAGACAGTATTCTCATGAGTAGCTGCAAGCGTTATTTCGTGTTCATGGATATTATTTGGTTCACATCAAGTTAAGGAAATTGTGGCAAGCATCCGAGCGTTGTGTTATCAGTAGTGAAGTTAGATCGGTGCATGTCGAGTATTCTTAAGAAAGAGTTTTGAACTGTTGGACGTGAGTACCTTAAGTAAGTGACTTAACAGTGATATTTTGGACAGTTCCACGAAGATTTATTTTGTGTCTTGTAGAAGACTTCAAGGGAGTTATTTCAGAGCTTAGAAGTTCCTTTGTTTTGGATGGTTAGCTTTATGAGTTTGACGGAAGATCTTTTTATAAGTTGGTATTGATCGTGAGTCCTTGACCCGAGATGGTTGAGTCACTATTTGGACTTCGCATTGGGAAGCGAATTTGTGGAGCCAGTGGAAAGTTAACGAATGCTTTGATTTTGGTTTTGTTTGGTACTGGAGAACCTTGTGCGGTGTATTGTGATATTTCATTTTGGACTTAAGATGTATTTCGGCATAGAGTTGGAAAAGTGTATTGTCACCTTGGAACAATTTGTTTTTCATATGGAAATATTGTCGGACTTGTGAGTTAGAGTTTGATGCGGTTGTGCTCATTGGAACCTTATAGGTGCAGATGTTAACGACGAGGAGATTGGAATTGTTGAAGACAATTCAAGTTTGAGTGCGATCTATAAAGAGACTTCTTCTGGTGATGAGTTTAGTATGTTGATATCGTAGATAACCCAAGAATATCTGATTTGGGATTTATTATTTTGAAGAATGTTGCATGTTTGTCTTGAGACGCTTGTTGAGATTAAGCTCAAAAGGTTATTAAGGATTTGTTCACTACTAACATATGGATTGCGTCGGATACTAATGGTCGCGGTGGATTATTAGATTATGACTAAAATAAGTCTTGACGGTAAGGAATTTGGTGATGGTTTGGTAACCACAGGTACTTAAAGATGATTGATGTTTTATAGAGGAAGGTGTTCTATTGTGACTTAAGTCGGTCGCGACGGTGTTCATGATTGGATTCCATAGAAATTGATGTTATGGTTCTAAGTCCGACCTGTGTTGTAAGTTAGGAGTATGAGACGACGTTGATGGGTTGAGTTCTTGAGAGAGTGTTTTGGTTTGAGTTACCACTTGGAAGATTGAAAGTGATGAAAGGTGTTTCGAATAAGAAGCCTGTGTATAGATCGTTGCGACGGTGCGAGGATGGTGATTACTTGATACAAACTTTGGGAATTGAAATGTTACAAGAGGAGACTTCGTTGAAGTCAAGTGTATACGTCGAACTTCACAAGTGAATATTTGGACAATATTTGAAAAGGTCAAACTATGTCGTGTATTTTAGAGGAGCAATGGACATTAATCAATCAAGAATGAAAGAGTGATTCTTCGAGTTTATGAAGCTGATGTTGCGAGGTGTCTTAATGGGTGTACGCTTTGAACGTATCCATTCTGAGTAATTGTGAAGTTGAGGGATTAACCAAGTTGTTTTACGGTTGGCATCTTATGAGAAAAGATGACGTAGCATGGCTTAGATATCGAGCATTGAATTTTTAGCGAGTATGCGGGATTGTTGGATTTGGGCTAGTGAGTTATAGTCGCAAGTCGCCTGTATAAGCCCTTGAAATGAGTGGTGTATCGCAGTTCTGTTTTGTTTGTGAAACTTGTTATGGCTCAAGGGTTGTACGTTGGTAATCTACAAGGACGATGTGACCTTATGATTTGCTGGAATGAGAGCAATAACTGCAAGTGTAATTCTTAAGTTCGTGCTTATGCGTAATTGAAGGCATCTCTTTCGCGTTTGCGTAGCACGCGTGGTTTTATCATTTTCTAATTGTTTCAGTTTTGGTTTGTATGACCATTTTGTTGTTTTCGTTTTAGCGATGGTGTCGGTGTTGTGTCGTAGGACTTTATGTTCCTATCTTTGGTGACTCGTTTCCGAGGCGTCGGTTCGAGTGTGTGACTAATTCCATGATTGAGACGTTAGGATGGTATCGATCTTGTTTGTTTGGTTCTCGAGTGAACCGGTGTGTCTGCGACTTGTTTAGTTGTTGGGTGTTAGTTGGTTGTCGAGTGCATTGAATGGGCTTTGCATCTCAGCACGGTTGTTCTTGTTTGGGCGTTGTGGTTAGGGAGATACCCTTGCGTTTGGTGAATTTTTGTATGTTGTTTAATTGACGCGAGGATTTAGTGGACGAATGCGTAGGCATGTCCCGATTTATTCGTTTTGGTCGAAATTTCGAGGACGAAAAGTTTATCAGTGGGGGAGAGTTGTAACGCCCGTTTTTAATTAATATTATATTAATATTTTGGAATTACCGATTGATATTTATTTTGCGACGAGAATATTTATATTAATCGATATATATGATAATATATTTGGCGACGTTTCGTTCGGTCCGGTTTTTATTTCGTTCGGTTCGGTAAAATATTATTCGAATCCGATATTTAATTCCCCGGAATTATTTTAATTAATCAAATTAATAATATTATTGGATAGTATGAGTATGTTAAATTATAAGAATTGGATAGGGGTGTGAGGAGCAATTTAGTAGGATTGAGTTTTTCAACCTTGGCTTACTAGTAGAAATACCTTTATAAACCATTTCTCCTTATTTTCCTTCCATTCAAAATACCAAAACCAAACATAGAACTTGGAAGCTAGTAAGAAAACATAAGTTATAAAACCATTTTCTTTCCCTTTTCCTTCCATTTCCTACACCAAGCAACTTAGAGGCATGGAGAAAAAAGAAAGGGTTTTGAGAAGAAGAGCAAGAGGGGAAGAAGAGGAAGATCACGAGCAAGCTTCTGGATTGAGCTTTGTAGAATCATCATGGATCATCCAAACTAGAGGTAAGGGGTTTGATTCTCCATCTCATATTGTTAGGTTTTGATAGTTATATTTTGGATTTGGGGGAGAAATTGATAGGTTGATTTATGAGTTGTATGTGTGATTGTTTAAGTGAAATAGATTAGAAGAGTTGGAATAGGAGTAGGGATTATGAGGTTGATGATGATTAGAATCAATGAGAATGGTAAAAGTGAAGTTGGGAATGTTAAAAATGGAGTTTTCACACAGATCAATCCACACGGGCCGTGTTGATTCACACAGGTGCCCGTGTTGATCCCTTGAACGAGGAAGAGTGCTGCCAGGACAATCAACACGGGCCGTGTTGATACACACGGGTGCCCGTGTTGATTCACTGACTTTGGGTTTTTTGTGTTTTCTAGGGGCTTTTCAACACGGGCCATGTTGATTAACACGGGGGACCGTGTTGATGTATCTGTAGCCTCCCAAATTCTGATTTTTGCACTTCTTATGCCCCGATTATGTTTTGATTTTCCGATTTCGATAAATTCAACGACGGAGCAAGTTGCTCCGAATTCAACGAAAATTGACGTGCTAGCTAAGTTCGACGTGTAGAACGTAGTGGTGAGGTTAGTTTTTAGAAATTATGAGTTTTTACGGAATGACCCGAAATAGGCTTAATTACGGTTAAATTGAATCAGATATCGTTTTAGTGGATTTAGGACATGTATGGACAATCCGATTGCGACGTTGACGATTATGATTAATACCGGTTATTAGGAATGGCTTTTGCGACGATTATAGGGGTTTGACTATTTTTTCGTATTCGGAATTTAGTGAATGAATCGATAACGATGTGTTGTGATAAAACATAATGGTTGCGACGACGTATTAATTCATGAATACTTGTTAATATGCGATGCGATGATATATTTCTTTATACATGATGAGGTGCTGATTATATTGATGTTGTTAATAAATGCTTCCGATTTATGAATGCATGACTTTTGACGATGATGAATTGTTTGGTGATGTTTTGCATAATGCAATTATGATGCGATGATATGTTTATTTGATGTGAATAAATATGGCGACGTGGACTTTATGTCAATTTTGATGAGTGATGATGATGTTTTGTTGTTGTTGTTCTGTTGTTGTTTTCCTTTGTAAATAAGAATCATAATTTATGAAAACATGATTTTGATGAGGAAGTTTAATACAGGAGATGTTTTATTTTTATGAATCAATTTATGATTTGCGACGAGGCTATGTATCCGAGATTTATACTTTAAAGTGAATTGTTTAAAGTGATTTGGTTTTGAAGGTGTGACGCCTGAGTATTTAATTTATGAAATTATAAATTACTCTGATGATTTTTGCCTATTAAACCTTGGGTAATATTGGGGTGTTACAGTGTGAACCACGGAAGCTGAATTCGTCATAATCGATTGAGAAACCAGCATATTGACTTAATGAAAGGTTACTCCAGGCTGCAAAGTGAATGTTGAATTCAACCTAGTAAAGATTCAATTATAGTGAAAAGCGGATTACTGAACTATTGGGTAGTCAAATTTGACTATTAGAATTCTGCTGCTACCATTGAGCTTACCAAAGAAATGAGTCTTTCCACTTCCTCTTGAAGTTTGGTTACTGTACCACGAAGCTCAATATTCTCTTGTTCAAAATCTTCCATTGCATTCTTTCTATTTGCGCGAGTATTGTATCTGCGAGTTGACTATGAGCGTAGTCGAGAAACTCTAAGACGCGACAACTTGACGATCTATGGAGAAAATTCCAAAAGATAAGACTCTAAATAACAAACTCGAAATGCAAAAAATGATGCATGATTATGGATGCAAAGAGAAAAGATTTTCCAAAGAATTTACGCTAAAAGAGAAATTTCTTGCAAACATTTGGACAGAAAACTCTCATTTTATTAATATGTGAAAGAAGATTACAACAAGTTTTTTTTGGAGCATAGCTCTTACAACAATAAAGAAAATGATAAATAAAATCTAAACTATACAAATTAAGCGTCTTCATCTGATGAAGAACCAAATGCTTGATGCAACTTCAACTTCAGGATCTTCTTCCCATAGCAAGCTTTCAATTCATCTTTCTCGGCTTTTAGCTTGTTAACGACTTTTTTCCAATTGTCTGGAGCAGGATTTCCATTTTTAATTTCTTCAAGATTTCTTTTTCTTTCTTTGATGTATTTCTTGACTGTGTCATCCTTCCGTTGATTTTTCTCATCTTTCTCCATGAGCCATCCATCTTGAAAGTAGAGCGTTTTTTCATGAGCTTTGACCTGCTTTTTAAGCTTTACATTCTCAAAGTCAGCTTTAAGAAATTTGTCTTCCCAAGTCTCTTTTTCTAGCCTCATCTTAGCCAAATCTTCTTGGTATTCTCCCATAGTCTCAATGGGAATGTTGGTCGATTTAGATATCACCGGGAACATCGGTTCTTCATAAGCATAAGGCATTGGGAATTCATTCGCTCTTTTCTTTACCCAAGAAGTGTATATTTCTATGGCTACATAATTCCTTACATCACATTTTTCTTTCCTTTGAATATGGTGCCAAGCTCTTATCATTCTGACTTTCAAACCTTGGGAATCTTCCCCTTCATGATAAAAGTAACCCTCTAATATAAAACCAAGGGGTTTACTTGAGTTTGCATACCCAAGTTGACGTCTTGCAAAGAATGGGTTGTAGTTAATTCCTCCTTTTGTACAAATGAGAGGTACGTTGGCAAACTCTCCACAACTTTCAATGATTTCCATCTTATTGTAGGCCAAGGTATACTAATGAATATCTTCATTAGTAAGAGACATGAGTCATCGAGGCCAATGTCAACCGTTTTTGTTTTCTTTGAAGATAGGAGACTTAGGCAAGTGCGAAACAATCCATTTAAACAAAAAAGGCGCACAACACACAATAATTCCATCTCCTTGACGATTACTATGATGGATATAGAAATACGTATCACCAAGCAAAGTGGGAACAAGATTTCCAATAAAAAAGATCCTTATGGAGTTTATATCAACGAAATCTTTAATGTTGGGAAACAAAACCAACCCATAAATAACCAAATCCAAAATAGCTTCAAAAGCTACCATGCTACCAGCTTCGGCAAAACTAAAAGCTTTCTCCATTAGAAACTTTGAAGTTAGTCCTAAGAGATTTCCTTTTGTAGTCAAGTTTTTGTCTATCTCAGATTTCCTTAAATGAGTCATCGCTGCAATGACTTGTGGCTTCATAATGGCTTCCAAACCATTGAAAGGCACTTTTTCAAACACTAGGATACCTAAAATATTTGCGTACTCTTCCAAAGTAGGCATCAACTGATAATCAGGGAAAGTGAAACAACGATAGACTGGATCGTAAAACTAAACCAAGGTTTTGAGAAGTCCTTCATCAACGTTAGTGTTCAATATTGTTAAAAGAGTTCCATAGCGTTTTCTGAAATCCGAGGGATCTTCTACCAAGGATGCTAACTCTTTTAACTTTTCCACATCAGGAAATCTAAAACCATATCTCTTGGTATTTCTTCTTCTACATCCATATCGCCTGATCGTAGTCTCGCATGACAACTAATCCAAGTTTATACCTAAATAGTTTCTGCACTACATCCTAAATGTCCAGGATGGGTTATGTGTTCTATAGCCACTCAGCTTCGCTAGTTCGCTTGAAAGCAAAAATGTCTTCGCAATTAACTTGCTAAACACAATTACCCCCAAGAAAACGTCCACCGAGCAAGGGATCTCAAATTAACTTATTAAAGACTGAGACTCCTCGTAAGTTAATAGGACTATACCCCCACCTAAATCTTAAAATGTTTCTTAAATCTGGGTTAGGATTTTTTTCTATCAGATCAAATAGCGAGTAACTAAACCAAACACGCAATAAAGAAAAACAAACATATCCACAAATGAAGCTTAACTTTTTTTTCTTTTTTAGAAACAAATAAAAGATTGGCACTCCCCAGTAGAGTCGCTATTTTTCTGTTTGCGGTAAAAAGTGACGAACGAGGGAATAAGATCGGAATTCGAATCTCAGGCTCAAAACGATATACACTTTTGATTTTTTTTTGTTTTAAAAGTGTTGTACCCCAATTTTTGCGCCTAAGATCCCTCATCATATCATCATCAATGCATTAAGATCACTAACAAGGTTGGGTGAAATACGGTGGGAGAACTGACTTTGGAATTTGTTTTGCTTTTTATCGCAAATGTTGCGGATAGCAAGAGTCGCCACCGACTTTTCTTTTATCCAATTAAGGGAAGGTGAAAAGAACAGGAAACGACCTTCGTTAGATTCTGAGTAAGGGAGAAGGTTATGAAAAGGGAAGGTATTAGCACCCCTTTCCATCCGCAGTTATTTACGGGCTCTTAGCTGCTTTTAGCTCACTTTAAAAAAATTGCTTTCTTTGTGTGTGTTTGAAAAATGTTTTGAAAATGCATTTCGGTTTGACTTCGTAATGATTCACGCTGGAATGTTTCATTTTGAAAAAGTGTTTTAACTTTGTAAAAGTGTGAGGTGTGAAAAGTATTTTGATAGAGCAAGCAACTGAAAGTCTTATTACCTACTCAGAACAGTCGTTTTCATGTTGTTTTACTTTTCGTAGGCCACGTCGAGGGACTATGATCTTTGATTCGAAGGGACTATGATGCTATGTTTGTAGGCAACGGTGCTAGGACACCTCTATGTTCGAGGGACTTGACCATTTATTCGAAAGGCAACGAGAGAGAATAGCCTAGGGGGTGCGTGTGTGAAGAGAGTGTGTTAAATTCAGATATATTATCTTGGAATTAGAAGTGGTCTACGTTTGTTTTTATCTTGCCATACACGCCTAGTTACTAGCAGTTTATATGGTGCGGAAAGTAAATTGCGGAAAGTAAAGTGCAGAAAAGTAAATCCTACGCTATTACATGGCTTTGGGGCAGTTACATAATATAGGAGTGCGGAAAGTAAAATCCTGATTAAACTATTACATCCCATGAGCAGTTACATAATATGGAAAAAAGAAATGCGAGAAAATTAACCTAACTATTACAACCTGGAAGCAGATACATAATAATCGGAAAATAAAAGAAATTCGCATAAGAGAAAATACGTTAGTAAAAAAAATATTTTTAAGTTAGGAAAAAAGTTTTTAGGTTAGTAATCCTAATTTGATGATAGAATAATTTGTTGGGAATTTTCTGGATTGGTTTTGATGAAGAAAAATAATTAAAAGTCAATTTTATGGTTAATTAACAATTAATTAAAATATGCATGCAAAAATA
This sequence comes from Vicia sativa, assembly GCA_021764765.1. Lineage (NCBI taxonomy): Eukaryota > Viridiplantae > Streptophyta > Magnoliopsida > Fabales > Fabaceae > Vicia > Vicia sativa. The sequence goes on along the minus strand of CM038793.1, from coordinate 149,454,011 downwards.
TTAATTTTTATGTCAAAAATTAAATAAACATTTTTCTGACCTAAATGCAAAAAGAAAATATTTTTTGGTGATTTTTTAATGCTTGAGGAAATTGTTTGGAAAGAAAATAAATTAGAAAGAAAATATGAAAAGAAATAAGGAAAAGGTGTTAGTTTGGAAAAGTGTAAAAAAGGAATTGACATTGTTTTACAGTTTTCCATATCAAACTTTTTCAAGAGTTCTTTGCAATACTTAGATTGGTTGATGAAGATTCCATCTTTTAGTTGCTTGATTTGTAGTCCAAGAAAGTAGTTCATCTTTCCCATCATAGACATCTCGAATTCTCCTTGCATCATCAATGAAAATTCCTCACACATTTCTTTGTTAGTTGATCCAAAAATGATATCATCAACATAGACTTGAACCAATAAAGTGTTACTTTTGATTTTCTTAATGAACAAAGTTTTATCAACCTTACCCTTTTCGAAACCTTTTTCACACAAAAAATTGCTAAGTCTATCATACCATGCTCTTGGTGCTTGCTTTAAGCCATAAAGAGCCTTTCTCAACTTAAAGACATGTGTGGGATGTTTGAAGTCTTCAAATCCGGGGTTGTTTGACATAGACTTCTTCATTGATGTATCCATTCAAGAATGCGCTTTTGACGTCCATTTGAAAAAGCTAAAAGTTTAATGAACAAGCATAAGCAAGTAAAAGACGTATAGCTTCTAACCTTGCAACCGGAGCAAATGTTTCTTCGAAGTCGATTCCTTCCTCTTGATTGTAGCCTTGGGCAACCAACCTTGCTTTGTTTCGAACAATTAGACCATTCTCATCAAGTTTGTTCTTAAACACCCATCTGGTACCTATGATGTGTTTACCACTTGGCCTAGGAACAAGTTCCCAAACTTGATTTCTCTCGAATTGATTTAATTCTTCTTGCATAGCAACAATCCATTGATCATCTCCTAAAGCTTCATCAACTTTGGTAGGTTCGATTTGAGAAACAAATTCCATGTTTAAGCAAGCATCTTTTAGATTTAATCTTGTTGATACTCCTTGGCTAATTTCACCAATAATTTTGTCAATAGGATGGTCTCTATGAGTTCTCCATTCTTTTGGTAGATCATTGATGTTTGAATCTTGTTGTACAATGTCTTCTTGATTTTCCGGTGATTTCACAACTTGATCATTTGAAAGTTCTTCTGAGGGTAAATCTATAGGATCATCATCATCACATACAACTACTTCCTCTTTAGAGGTGTTAGTTTCATCAAAAGATACATGCATAGATTCTTCTATAGTTAAAGTTCTTTTATTATAAATCCTATATGCTTTACTAGAGAGAATAACCAAGAAAAATACCTTCATCGATTTCGTCAAACTTACGAGATTGTCTTTGTCATTGTTGAGAACAAAACACTTGCATCCAAAAATGTGGAAGTGAGCAATATTTGGCTTTCTTCCTTTGAAGAGTTCATATGGAGTCTTCTTTATTATAGGTCTAATGATAACTCGATTTCCAACATAACATGCCGTACTGACCGCATCCGCCCAAAAATATTTAGGAAGATTTGCATCACTAAGCATTGTTCTTGCAAGTTCCACTAGAAACCTATTCTTTCTTTCAACTACTCCATTTTGTTGTGGAGTTCTAGGTGCTGAAAAATTATGAGAGATACCATGTTCTTCACAAAATTCTTCAAATTGAGCATTTTGGAATTCTCCACCATGATCACTTCTTATGGATACAATCTTTAGTGATTTTTCATTTTGGATTTGCTTTGCATATTTCTTAAAGGCTTTAAAAGCATCACTTTTCTGCACAAGAAATAAAGTCCAAGAATATCTAGAAAAGTCATCAACAATAACCAAAGCATATACATTACCTCCGAAGCTTTTTGTTCTTGATGGACCAAAGAGATCCATGTGTAACAATTGTAGTGGCCTTGTAGTAGACACCACATTCTTGGATTTGAAAGATGATTTTGTTTGTTTCCCTTTTTGACAAGCATCACAAAGTCTATCTTTGACAAAATTTCTCTTAGGCAAACCAATGACAAGATCATGCTTGATTAGTTTATTCAAATGTTCCATATGAATATGAGCAATCCTTTTGTGCCAAAGCCATGAATCGTCATTGTTTGCCATGAGACATTTTACCCTCAAAGATGGATCATTAAGAGAAATCATAAATATATTATTAACTCTTTTACCTTTGAGTTTTACCTCATTGGTGACTTCATCAATGATTAAGCATTCATCTTTTGTAAATTTGATCTTGAAGCCTTTGTCACAAAGTTGGCTAATGCTTAGAAGATTGTGCTTTAGTCCTTCAACATAAAGAACATCTTCAATGGATGTGAAAGGTGGTGCACCAACTTTGCCTTTGCCAAGAATTCTCCCTTTGTTGTTATCTCCATAAGTGACATAACCCTTGGCCTTTAAAACAAGATTTGAAAATGGTTTATGTCACTGTCATATGCTTTGAACAACCACTATCAAGATACCATAAATTTGAAGTGGTTTTCAAGCATTCTGCAAAACAGTTAAGTTTTGTTAGGTACCCAAATTGCTTTGGGTCCTTCATAATTAGTACCTTTCTTAACCCACACATAATGCCCACTTGGAACACTAAAGTTTCTTATGTAGCAAGCATTAGGTGTGTGTCCTTAATACCACATAGAAACAAGTAGGTTCAAAATTACTTATATATCTAGGAGGATAAGATTTATTCTTAATAACTCTTTTATTTTTAGGATAATGATGAACTACTTTAGGCTTATTCACTTTCTCTTGAATTGGTTGGTTATTAGCCTTAACAAAGATAGTTTTGTTAGGACTTGGTTGAGAAAATTTTGAAAAACCAAGTCCACTTTTATCTTTAGGATATCTTTGAGTGCTAAGAACATTTTCCAATCCAACTTGTCCTTTTTCATACCTTTCTAAGACTCTTTTTAATTGAACAATTTGGAAGGAAAGTGATTCACAAGTATTGCATACAAAATTCTGTTTTTGATTACTAATCATCTCTTCTTTTTCATCTTTATGTTCTTTTTCAATAGTTTTAACTTTTTCTTCTAAAGATGAAATTAATTTCTTTTGAGATGAAATAGTTTTGTATAGAATTTTGCATTCATTTAATAGTTCATCTATAGCACCTTGTGCACCATTATCATAAAGAGAGTTATCGTAACTAACGTCGCCTTCTTCATCATCGGAGTGGTGTGAAGCCATCAATGCTAGATTTGCACTTTCGTCACTATCCGAATCGGATGAAGAACTTATCTCATTATCTTCCCATGCAACATAAGCCCTTTTGTTCTTGAACTCCTTTTTGCCTTTGAATCCATTTTTCTTGGAGAGTTTTGGACAATCCGGCTTTATGTGACCTTGCTTTCCACATTCATAGCATGTGACATCTTGTGTTGATGTGGAGGCTTCTTTATCTTTATGCTTATAAAATTTCTTTCTTTTGACAAAGTTAGCATTATGAATATTATTCTTATGACCAAAATATTTACCTAACCTTTTACAAGAAGCAAGAAGTTTTCATCTTCCTCCGATGCATCTTTATCTTGACTTTCTTTTGAATCAATTTTCAAAGCAATGCCTTTGGATTTCTTCTCATGATTCTCATGTTTTCAAGCCTTCCTAGTTCCGTTTCATATTCTTGAAGCTTTCGAATAATGTTGCGGAAGTCATAGTTGCTAGGCTTTTCTTTTCGGATATTGCCGTCACTTTTGGTTGCCATTCCTAGTTAAAGACCTAAGCACTTTAAGATTTAATTCATCGTTAGTTAAAGTCTTACCAAGTGCCTTCAAGTGATTTGTCAAGTGAGCGAATCTCTTTGCAAGTCAAGGATGGATTCTCCGGCAACATTCGAATAATTCATATTCTTGACTCAAAGTGTTCAATCTAGACCTTTTGACTTCGGCGGTTCCTTCATGAGTTTCTACAAGAGTATCCCAAATTTCCTTTGCCGTTGTACATGCCGATATTCGGAAAAATTCATCCATACTAAGAGCACTTTGGAGAATGTTGATCGCCTTTTTGTCAAAAAGAACCTTTTTCTTGTCATCGTCATCCCATGATGCTTTAGGCTTAGATGACCCAACACCATTGACAACACACACCGGAGTGAATGGACCATTCTCAACAGATTCCATATCTCTTCTCCTTGCGCTTCAAGATGAGCCTTCATGCGGATTTTCCAAAATCAAAATATTCACCACAAAACAATGGCGGCTTGTTGTTACTACCACCATCTTTGAAAACGGATTTGATTTGGAAGCCATTACGGATCTTTAGGAACAAGTTACCTATAACTTGCTCGATGCCAAATGTAAGTCGAGAGTGCCTAAGAGGGGGTGAATTAGGTAGATAAAAATTTTATTCGATTTATGAGAATACTTGGAGTATTTTTACGGTTAAGTATCGAAGGATTTTGATGATTGCTTTTCTTTTGTTGGTAAAGTTTTATGAAAGCGGTAAAAGCGAAAGGTAAAGAACACAACGATATATCTGGTTCCCTCACAATCCGAGAGTACTCCAGTCCCTTTCCAACACGAAGAGATTTTCACTATAGTTTAGAATAATTGTACAGCCAATGCTTACTTATCTAAACCTATAGAATGATCAAAGGTTCTTAACACCTTTAAGATCAAAACCAACACTCATGTGAATGAAGAACAATCCTCTTCAAATCACAAACCTTACTTCCAACAATCCGGAAAGTAAGAACACAATAATTCGTTTGTAGTACAATAATAGATTTGAAAGAGATGAGAGCAATATCAATTCTTGATTGATCTTTTCTTCAAGACATACAATAATTCTCGAATAATATAAATGTTCACAAAGAAAACATTTGAAAATTTGGAGAATTATGAAAGATTATTGTTTGAAGAAAGTTGTTTGAATTTTGAAATTGCAATATTTATAATGCCCCAAATGCCTTTTCATTCATGCCATTTTGTATGAAAGGGTGCAACTCAACCATGAATGAAAGCCATTTTGAAAAGGTTCAAAACTAAAATAAAATCTGCATAGTTTATTGGAACCGTTCCGTACGTGCAGAACCGGTTCCTAGTGAGCGTTATAACAAAATATTTAAAAATTCACGCAGAACCGGTTCCCATGTAGGACCAACCCGTTCTGGTACAAAACCGAAGGCGTTTTGAAAAGCTTGGAACCCGTTCCACAGGGACGGAACGGTTCTGAAAGTTTATTTTCAAAAATACTTTTTCAAAAACATTTCAAATTCATTTTCAAATTATGTGAACATCTATATTTAAGTTTGAGGAATTATGTATACCTATTTACATTGTTGAATCTTCATAAACTCTTCTTCTAATCCTCAAGACTTTGTACCAAGGCTTCATGACGATGAAATACTTTTTGCACATCCTTTGCACTTTGAAATCCATTGTTGTCTTCATCAAAACCAAGGCTTTAAGAAGCTTGCAATCACAACCGTGAGTGCAATTTCATGATTCTTGATGTTTTTGTGATTTGTAAGGGTCTGGAACGGATCAGTGAAGCTCTAGGAATCGATTGCAAGGCTTGGAATCTTCTGAATTGAAGCAAAACCAAGGCTTCCAATTGCTTGAATGTCACAGATTTTTTGAGCTTTGTTAGGGTTCTTAGAGGTCAGAATTTCGTTTTTTGTACTTGTGAATGCATTGTGTACTTATAGTGGATGGATTTAGGTCAAGAATCATGAAGAAATTATATGCCAATCAATGAGAAAATATTTGATTTGGTATGAAACCAAATATTGCCTTTTTTGATCAAATCTCATTCAATTCCTTTGCCAATCAATGCAATTTCGAAATTGACAGCTTGTATGGCTTGCTTGGACCTCAAGAATGAGAGAAAAATCCAATTTGCATTTAATTTTGATTTTCTATCTTTTATTTTAATTAAATTGGCTTTTAAATGATTAAAATCCAAAATAAATAGAAAAATAAAAGATAAATTTGTGGCCTTGAGCTTGGAGGTTCCAAATTAGCTAAGGAACAAGTTTGAACCAAGAAAAGTTAGGCCCATTTGCAAAATTTTGGATTTTGTCAAGTATCTCTCTTTGTGCACCTCCTCAAAAATGCTCAACTTGTGCAAGGTGTATCTTGCTCAATTTTTAACATTTTTGGGTGTTCTTTGAATTTTTATAAAGCTCAAGATGTCCTCTAAACAACCTCTTTGGTTTCATATCAATTGAAGTTTCCATGCTTAATAACACTTCTTTACAAAAAGTTGACTTTTTGTTGACTTTGAAAAAGACCTGTAATGTTTTGATCCATAACTTCCAAATGAAGCATTTTCTGACCAAGCTTGTGAGACATGAAGTTGTAGAGAATTGAATTCTCTTCAAAATGAGCTGTGGTGGAATTTTTTTTTGATAAAGTATGTGAAAGTTATGCCTGGTCAAAGTTCTGTTGACTTTTATCCAAGAAAGCCCAACTTAGAAACTTTGACTTTTGATTAAATCTTGAGTTTTCTTGATGAATCATGATCAACCCTTGATCAAATGGTGAATATTACTTCAAAATATGGATGTTGACCAAAAATTATGAAGTTTGACTGTATGTTGACCACAGTTGACTTTTGTCCAACACAACTGATTTTCAACCATCTGAGCAATTGTTTGAGGAAACTTGACTTGTAAGGCTTGAAACTTGACATGGAGATTCTTTGAAGCATATGATAAGGTATGATGACCACTTGAAGTGTTGGAGGCTCATCCTAGCTTGAGAATGGCCAAACCCTAGTTTGGGTTGATTGCTTAGGAGAGGGTTTGTCTGGTCAACCCTTGTGAAATCCTTGAGTATGGATATGTGAAATGTCTTGAGAAGTAGGAGGGAAAATTTTGGGGTATGACATTGGGCTCTTATGGTTATCCTATTCCTAAGTTTGCTCTTAAGGAATCACGAAGTACCCTAATTGTGTTTTGCCTGCATGATTGATCTGCATTTATTTCATCTGCTAATCTCTGATTGAAATATAAAAAATATTTGTTTTTGTCTTTGTATATTTGTGTTTTATAGGTATCAATCCAAGACATCAGGTGAATGTAAGTTTTTTTGATGTTTTTTTCCCAAACTTGATTTAAAACCAAAATTTCAAAAAAAAAAGGGTGCAATCGATTTTCACTTTGGAGCAATCGATTTCTCCCTAGCTATTTTCAGCAAATTCTCAAAAAAACACTTAGTGTAGTCGATTTGCACTAGAGTGCAATCGATTGCACTGCGCAGAATTTTGGAAAATTGGGAAATTTTTCAAGTTTGTGGGCTTGGGCTCTAATTTCTTTTTTTATTTTCTTTTAATTTTGAAATTAATTACTAATTGATTCAATTTTGACTCCAAAATCAATTTCCAAGCCTAATTCTAATTTCCAAACCAAACTCCAAACCACCACTCATTCCCAAACCAAAACCTTATAAATAGAGGCCCCCTCTCATTCAAATTTCAAGCTTTTGATAGACAAATACACCTTGTCAAAATTTCTCCTCATTCTCTCATTTTCCCCAATTCTCCCAACTCACTCAAAGCTCTTTCTTCTTCATAAAGATTAGTGAGTTCTTCATTGGAATTCTCTAATTCTTTGAGCTAAACCTTCATCCACTCTCTTTATCTTCTTCAATTCCTTAGATCTAGGATTGTGATTCTGATTTTTGAAGTTCAACTGAAGCAATTTGAAGTGTTACTCTTGCAAATTTCTCTCAAGATCTACAAGTGGTGAGTGTTGATCTTCATTTTTTATCATGTGATCTCTTGATAATTGTTGTATTTTGATTCATTGAGAAAACTTGTTTTTAGTTCCTTTGATGTTAAAACCTCAAGAATTAGTTGGAAATTTCATGCTCACTTGAATCAAGAAGCACAAGGTGTTTGTGAAAAGTTTTGAACAAGGATTTGGCCTTTAGAAATGCGATTTTTCTGATTTTTATAGTGTGCAATCGATTTGCACTCTGCTGCAATCAATTGTACGAGCCACATTTTAAAAAAATTGAAAAAATAACAGTGTGCAATCAATTTGCATCTTGCTGCAATCGATTGCATAGAGTGTAAATTGTGATTTTCACTTGTTTTTTTGACTTGTTTTGGATCTTTTCTCCTCTTCTACTCCATTCTTTTGATGATTGCCTTGGATTGTAGTCTTGTACACCCAATTCCTCTTTAATCTCAATGGACTTTGAGTGTTGATGAGGTTGGAGAAATATATTGGTTCTTTGAGTCAACAATATATTTTGTGCCTTAATCCACCAAGATGAGTGATTGAACTTAAAGATGGAAGAAATTAGGGAAGATAATCCAAGTTGATCCATCATTCTTTCTTATTTTACATGTGTTGATAAACATTAGAAGATGATCTACATATCATTCTTCTCGTTTTCTTTTTTCAACACATACATCACCATTGACCGACCTCGTTGTAGGGTGGCTTCTACATAAGTCACTTGGCGATTGCTTAACATAGCACTACATTGCTTCTTCTTCATCTTATTTTCTTTGTCCTGAATCGGAAAGTGATCAATTGGTGGCATGAACTTTAATGTTCAAAAAAATCCCCAAAAGATGACTTGAGCTCTGATCTTGGTTCAACACTTGTGGTACTTGTCGTGTGGTGGCGTTGATTTCTAATCAAGCTTCTGGCAAGTTTCCACTAACCTTGTCCATTTGAAATTCTCAATCATATTTGATCAAGTGATATGATAATTCCAAAACCGGTGATATACTTGACAAAAAACAATTGAAACTTGTTGTGTGGTCGCATTGATTCTATCAAGCTTCTGGCAAGTCTTCATGCGTATGTTTCAAGATGGTCACCTTGCTGACGACTAACAATTAACAATCCGATGATATATTCGATAAGTTTCAAGATGGTCATCTTGCTAACCTTTATTAATTGCTTTATTTTTCACTCTTCTCCGCTTTTACCTTTATGCTCTTTATTTTTATGCACTTTAATTTTAGCATTTACATTTCATGCCATTTTTTCTTTGCTCACTTGAGCATTTTTTTTTCTATGTCATATTTCCTTTGCTCACTTGAGCATTTTATTTTCTATGTCATATTTCCTTTGCTCACTTGAGCATTTTATTTTCTTGTTATTTTGAATTTTCTCACTTGGGCTTTATTTTTCCTTTTCCAAAACACTTAATAATTCAACCTTAAACATAAAAAACTCTTAATTGGACTTGGTTACTATCCCTATGCTCGGAGCTTGATCTCTGGACTTAGGATTAGGACCCCAACCTCAGCTTGGAGATTTATGTGCCCTTGGTGTTAATCTGTCTTGTCTGGTTATTATCTTTATATGCAGGTTATTCCGTTATACTCGATTTAGAGTGGATTTCCTCGAAATACAGCCGTTACTCTGCCCATTTTTCTTAAGACAAGAGTTCACCTAAAATCATTGACTTATCCGATGCTTAGTTTTTTTTGTCCGATCATTTGTTGCTTATGTGGTAATCCAAAAGATGGGATATAGTATTGGCTCTTGATGTCAAGTACTAGTCTTCTCACCGGGTTAGATCTTTCTTTACTCTTACCTTTTACTTTATGTACATAGGTTAGCCTCTTCATCTCCTCCCCATTCTTTGATTTTCAAAATCTTTCCTCTTTATCAAAGGATTCTTGTTTTCAAAACTCGAACCGCTTTCATAAAAAAACTTGGACTTAGGTCCATGCATTTTCGAACTTCTTTTCTTAATAAAATTCCAATCCATTTAACAATACTTTGACTTTTCTTTTTGTAAGACTAAAAAACACCTCACCTCATTCAAACCTTTTTGAGCTCTTTGTGGCTTTTTTAATTAACTTTTTTTCTTAAAATCACCAACACACAAATTTTGTCTTTTCTAGCCGAACTACTTGGTTTTGATTTCAACATTGTACATTGTTGGTATGTAGTCATGGAACTCATTGAAATTTCTATCAAACCAAATATTATAAAAAATACTTCTTTTCTCCCCCACCATCCATTTTGTACAAACTCTCTTTTAGCACATATATACAAATTTTCAAAAAGGTTCTTGCGGAGTACCGTAGATGCTTTGCGTGCCTAACACCTTCCCTTTACATAACCAACCCCCGGTCCCAGATCTATGATTTTTTTTTAGGATTTTATTCGCTCTTTTTCCTAGTCATTTGGATAAAATAACAGCGCGGTGGCGACTGTTTTGTTATTTTTTGAGTTAAGTCAATTCAATGGCTTATACTCACAATTTTTCCACTATAGAAAAAAATGGCGACTCTGCTGGGGATGTTTGACCTATTGCTGGACCATATCTAAGTGGATTGACCCTATTTTTGTATATTTGTATATATGTGCTATATTGTTTGTATATATTGTATGCTTGTTTGTCTGGATGTTTTTCTGGTTTTCAGGGGGTGCTTGGTGATCTTCTTTTTGAGTTCCTATACTTGGACTCGGGCAAACTTAATATAGGACGGGTGATATAGTCATGTTAACTTTTAGGGAGTGACCCTGAAGAAGGAGACATGAGATCCCCCACTCAGTGGAGACCTCCTTGATTGTGGTATTTTGTTTACTGAGCGATCGGGAAGACATGACTGCTTTCGACCTAAGAATCCCTGAAGCTGAGCAGTCGTAGAACCTTTAACCCATCATGGCCTTTTTAAGGGTTGTGCGGGGACTATTACAGAGTCATCTGGAAGTAGTTGCTACACGATACTGCACGCAGACGAGTTTCACCTGAAGGTATTATTGATTACCGAGCAATCAGGAAGTTGGTAGTATTGGATGGAGGAATGAAAACTCTGGCGATTCCTTTAGAACCTTGATCTACAGGTGACAAAGCTTAGAATAACTTGTGGTTAGTACCTCTTGACTCCATGCTCGTGACGTTGAACCTATGGAGCCCCCTTGTTTGTGATCGTTGTGTGTGCTTACTGCATAACCATGCATTTATGCACCCATACGTATTTTTTCAGATAGTTGTTAAAGGAAGTTAAAATTGACCTTTGCAAATAACTCAGGTATACTTTGACCATGGATTTTGGACAGAGGAGGACTCGAAAATACAGTTTCAAGGAACTTAAGATTGAGGGACTGATGAGCTTGATTGATAAGATTGAGCGTCTAGAGGATTTCCGAAAGAAGTATGGGACTATTATACCTTTGATGAAGACAAAAATGAATGATGGTTTAATTTTTACCTTGGTTCAGTTCTATGATCCATTATACCATTGCTTCACTTTTCCTGACTATCAGTTGGTTCCTACCTTGGAGGAGTATTCTTATCTGTTTGGTCGACCTATTACTAGTGCTGTTCCTTTTACTGGTTTGGAGGAGGAGCCTAAGTATCATGAGATTGCTGATATTACCCATCTGAAGAAGTCTGAGATTGAAGACAACATGACTACTAAGGGGTGTATCAGAGGATTACCAGCTTCTTTTCTTTTGAAGAAGGCTCATTATTTTGCTGAGATGAGGAGTATGGAGGATTTTGAAGCCATTTTACCTTGCTTGCTTATGGATTGTTCTTGTTTCTCAACGTTGAGAACTTTGTTGATGTTAATGCTATAAGGATCTTCATGATTGGGAATCCAGTTCCCACACTTCTTGAAGAGACTTACTATTCTATTCACCTTTGAAACTTCTGTCGAGAAGGATATATTATCTATTGTACGTCATAGCTATACCGTTGGGTTACTTCTCGTTTACCTACAGCTAGTGCTTTTGGGATCTTAGGAGGGGATCTCGTTGGGCACCGAAGATCATGTCTATCACTCATTCTGATATTATATGGTACCGTTTGGTTTATTATGATGTAGAGATTATCGACAGTTGTGGTAGCTTTCCTAATGTGCCTCTTCTTGGTACAAAGGGATGCATTAGCTACAATCCTATTCTGGAACGTCGTTAGCTTGGCTATCCTATGAGGGATAAACCAAATAGTATTCATGTGAAAGGCTTCTTTCTTAAAGAGGGTGAAGACCACACTACAGCTAAGAAGGATATAGAGAAAGCATGGTGTCATATTCATAGGAAATGAAAAGAGAATCTAGGGCAGAGAGGAACTGTTTCTTTGGAGCCTTATCTTCTATGGGTTTAAGCAAGAGCTATTAAGTTGAAGATGCCGTATTCTCGAGAAGAGCCTCTTGCTAATTTATTCTTGGCTACTACTCAGGGTTTAGATGACATAGAGGATCTTCAGTTTGCTTTGGTTAGGATGCAACAAGAGAAGGAAGCTTGGAAAAACAAATATCATGCCTTGAAGGTGTCTCATGCAATATAGTTGAAAGAAAAGGATGACTTGATCGAGATTCTTGAGAGTCGTGTTGTAGAGATGATGGAGCAGGAGGGGGATTCATTTTCTTCTAGTGTTTACCCAGCTTCTAGTGCTCTTGTTCATTCTCATACTTCTCCTGAGTCTGGTGCTTGGAAAGGTTATGTTGACAGGTACATGTTAGAGAACGAACAACTGAAGAAAGAGATCAGGAAGCTCAAGAGGAAGAGGTCATCTGATGAAGGGTCTTCTACAGATTTGATTCTTTAGGAATTGTAGTTTATTTTATGCTCTAATGTACTTGGGTTTATTGAAACTTGTATTGAAGATTTGTAATCCTCAAAATATTTTATTAATGATATGAGTTTTATTTCAGTATTTCAATGGTGTTATACTTTGATATTTGCAAATTAAATTGTTTTTGTTAAGTTCCTTGAATAATGAATAACAATAGAAAAGGAAATAATAAATAAATCATATGCATTGCATGTCATGCATCATGACACACACATTCTTGCATTTTCATACTCTCCCAGGTGTCTTATCAGTTTCTCTGCTTCGTTCAGTATTCAATCTATTGCATCGATATAACACTCGAGCCAACTCCAAGAAGAAGATGGAAAATATAGAGCAAGAGAATTGCGAGTTGCACGAAGAGGTTACTTCCTTAAGAGCCGGTATGGCCAACTTGACTGCTATGGTGGAACAGTTGGTGGCTGCTCAGAATCAACCACTACCTCCTCTGCATTCTCCTCGTATCATTCCACCTCAATAAACCACTGTTATCTCTGAAGTTCAAGATGTTAATGTTTCTGCAGTGCCAGTGGTTTCTACCGTCTAACACTGTATGCCTCCTTGTTATCCTTGGGGAATGCTAGAGAATTTCATGCCTGAAGGTTATAATCTTGTTGCTCAAGTGATCTCCTTGGCCCAGCCTGTTGTTGTTTCTGCACCTCCTATGGTGCATGCCACTCCTATTTTCAACAAAAAGTTTGACAATAATCCACTTCCTCCTCCGAGTGAAAGCTTAGACTTATATGATCGAATAGATGGTTTCCAGGAACAGTTTGACAAGATGCAGAAAGAGCTGAAAGCCCTCAAAGGGAAAGAGTTGTTTGGTGATAATATCAATGATTTGTGTTTAGTTCCTAACGTGAAAGTGCCTGCTGAGTTCAAAGTTCCAGAGTTTGAGAAGTACAAGGGCAATTCTTGTCCCCGTGACCATTTGATGATGTATTTGAGAAGGATGTCCACACATACTGAAGACCATCGTCTTCTTATTCACTTCTTTCAAGATAGTTTGACAGGTGAAATTTTGAGATGGTACATGAATCTAGACAGTAGTGACATACATACATTCAATGATTTGGGTGAAGCTTTTGTGAATCAATACAATTACAATATGTACATGACGCCTGACCGTGATCAACTAAAGGTAATGGTTCAGAAAGATAAGGGATCGTTCAAAGAGTATGCTCAACGATGGCGTGAGCTTGCTGCACAAGTTATACCTCCTTTAAGTGAGCAAGAGATGACCAATGTTTTCCTGAAGAACTTGGGTCCCTTCTATTACAAGAAGATGGTGGCCAATGCACCTAATGATTTTGCTGAAATGGTGAGCACGGGAGTCCGTCTTGAAGAGGAAGTCCGAGAGGGACGATTGTCGAAAGAAGAAGGATCGAGTGGGGCTAAGAATCCATCCTTTGGATTATCCAAAAAGAAAAAAGAAGTTAATCCTGTTGTCCAGGAAAGGAGAACCATACCTCCTGGTAGACGTCCTTAGAACCAACAAGTTTCTACTATTACCCCTGTTGTTGCTACAACTCCAACTATTATTCCTTATAACAAGGCATCTCAGCAAGGGCAAGGCCCAAAGAGATAACCATTTGATCTGATCCCAATGACTTATGCAGAGTTGTATCCAACATTGATTCAGAGACACTTGGTGCAACCAAGGGAACCTCCAGCTATTCCCAATCCTTCTCCGTGGTATTACAAGGATGATCAGACTTGTGCATAGCACCAAGGAGCTCCAGGGTACATTATTAAAAATTGCTATCTATTGAAGTCAGAAGTGAAAAAGATGGTTAGATCCGGTTTATTGTCTTTCAAGGACATGGGTCCTAATGTGCAAGGGAATCCGTTGTCGAAGCATGGAAATGTCATGAATATGATTGATGGAGAGATCAGGGTTTATGATGTGAATTCGATCATTGGAGATCTTGTGAAGATGCATGTTGCTCTCTGTAAAGTTGGTTATTGCACTCATGATCATGCTGCTTGTAATATGTGCAATGAGGATACTCGTGGTTGTTGTAAGGTAAAGAGTGATCTTCAAGATATGATGGACAAGAACCTTATTTAGGTCACCAGGTTGAAGGATGAGCCTAAAGTTAAAGTGAATGTTGTTTATGATCCTGCTGTAGAAGTTCAAATCTGTGATGTGAATGAGACTAATGCTAATTTGGTGAATTTGTACGTCGAGTTCAATTTCATTGAAGAACAAGAAGTGCACCAATATAGTGAAGGCTCAATATATAGCACATATCATCGTGGTTGTGATGTTGTGAAGAGAGATATCCAGCATCTTTTAGACGAGGGCATCATTCAAGTTATAGTGCGCAGAGTTGGTTTCAACAATGGCGTCAATATGATCAAAAGTTTGTTTGAAAGATTTGATGATGAATATAATTCTGGAGATAAGTATTGCTCCACTGATGAGTTTGGTGAAGAAGCAAATGTAAATGTCATTGTGCCACATTTTGATATTCCTACTCTTGTGGAAGTGACCTATTAAAATAAGCCTCCAGTTACTCCTTTGGTTATTAGCTTACCTGGACCTGTCCCGTATATTTCTGAAAAAGCTGTGCCATACAAGTATAATGCCACTATTCTAGAGGGAAATGTTGAGGTTCCGATTCAACCATTATCTCAAGTAGGAAATATTGTTGATGCTATTCGAATGACCAGAAGTGGTCATGTGTTGCTCCAGTGTTTCCAAAGATGGATGATGATGGTAAGAAGATTGTAGAAACTAGTGCTGAACCCAAGAAGGCTGAAGGGCAGACTAGTGGGGTAACCCAAGAGAAAGAAGTGGATGATTTATTGAAGATTATCAAGATGAGCGATTAATAGATTGTTGAGCAACTGTTGCAGACACCGTCAAAGATTTTAATCTTGGCGTTGTTGATAAATTCTTCAGCTCACAGAGAGTCTCTAATGAAGGTTTTAGATCAGGCGTTTGTTGATTGCGATGTGGCTTTGGAAAATTTTAATAGTGTGGTTGGAAACATCACGACTTGCAATAATTTGAGTTTTAGTGATGAAGAGTTGCCCGCTGAGGGAAGGAATCACAACATGGCTTTGCACATTTCCGTGAACTGCAAGAATGATGCGTTGTCAAACGTGTTTATTGATAATGGGTCCGCGTTGAATGTTATTCCCAAGAGTACCCTTTCAAAGCTTAAATATCAAGGCTCGCCGATGCGTCCTAATGGTATTATTGTGAAGGCGTTTGATGGTTCTCGTAAATCCGTTATTAGGGAAGTGGGTTTTCCCATTCACATTGGCCCACATCTGTTTCAAATTACATTCTAGGTGATGTATATATTTCCTACATATTGTTGTTTGATTGGACGACCTTGGATTCATGAGGCTGGTGCTATGACTTCTACTTTCCATCAGAAGTTGAAGTTTGTCCGTAAAGGTGTAGTGATTATTGTGGAAGGAGAAAAAGCTATGCTAGTTTCTCATTTGTCCTTCTTTTCCATAGTAGAAGCTGATGAAGCCGCTGTTGAAACGCAATTCCAAAATTTGTCTATTGATAGTGTCCAAAGGGGTGACGATTCTATTTCTTCATTGAAGGATGCTCGTAATGTGGTTCAGAAAGGTCCTAGCAATGTTTGGGGACAAGTTATTGAGCCAAAGGTGAATAAGAATGGTTTTGGTTTAGGCTCTTCCACAAAGATCAGAAGAGAAATGCTGAAGTCAGGACCTATTGCTGCCAAATATCCAGATGTTTTCCGAAGTGCTGGTTATCTTGATACTATTATTCCAGGAGTCAGTGCCATTGTTGAAGATGGACCAGAGTAGGAAATGCCCAACTTTGTGACGCATGGAGCCAGAGTTTGTAAGTGGACGGCTATTGACATCCCCACTTGCATTCATGTGTCGAAGTAATTCACTTTAGCTTGTTTAAATTTTCTAATAATTATCCTTTCACTCTGCCCAAGGTGAAAGTGATGTTGTATGGGAAAAATCTGTTTGTTTTGAAATTTAAGATCATTAATAAAAGTTTGTTTTTCATTCCAAATTGTGCCTTTTATTTTTTGCTTTTTCTTGAAAAATGGTAATAGAAGAAACCCTTTTCACAAAACAATAAATAATGGAATTAAATCTGCAAAATCACTTGTCACATGTGTTAGTTTCTAAAATCAATCATAATCAAATGTATAGATTAATTCATAAAACTGTTGAAAAAAATGACCCTGCGCCCTCTTCCTACTTTGAACGTCCTGTATATGTAGCCGAAGAAGAGGAATTTGATGAGATCCCTGAAGAGGTTTCTCGGTTGCTTGAACGCGAGGAAAACACAATTCAATCGTATAGAGAGCCGTTGAAATTCATTAATTTGGGTTCTGATGAAGATGTGAAAGAAATCAAGATTGGAGCATTGCCGCATCTTGAGGTGAAGACTCGTTTGGTTGAAATGCTGAAAGAGTATGCGGATATCTTTGCTTGGTGTAACACGGTGAACTGACTTTGTGGATTTTTGTATCGCAAATGTGCGGATAGCAAGAGTCGCCACCGACTTTTCTTTTATCCAATTAAGGGAACGTGAAAAGAATAGAGAAAGACCTTCGTTAGATTCTGAGTAAGGGAGAAGGTTATGAAAAGGGAAGGTATTAGCACCCCTTTTCATCCGTAGTTATCTACGGGCTCTTAGTTTCTCTTAGATCATCTTTAAAAGTGTTTTCTGTGTGTTTGACAAAAGCATTTTGAAAAGACATTTCGCTTTGACTTTGTAATGATTCACGTAGGAATGTATACAAAGTGTCCGGAAATGTTTCGTTTTTGAAAAGAGTTTGAACTTTGACAAAAAAAAGTGTGAGGTGTGAAAAGTATTTTGATAGAGCAAGCAACTAAAAGTCTTATTACCTACTCAGAATTGGTCATTTTTGTGTTATTTTACTTTCCTTTAGAATAGCGCTATCCATACCATTAGTTGGTAGGTAACCCTATTCGTTGGATGTGGAAGGGACATTCGAAGGGACATCGGATGGTCATAGAAGGCAACTTGTAGGAAGTATCCTAGCACATTCGAAGGGACGATCATCACTTTTCGTAGGCGACAATCGAGGGTCAAGATCATGTATTCGTAGGCGACATCGTGGGTCTATGATCTTTGAATCGAAGGGGCTATGATGATTTGTTTTAAAGGCAACGGTGCTAGCATACCTCAACATTCGAGGGACTTGACCATTTGTATTCGTAAAGGCAACGAGAGAGAATTACCCTAAGGGGTGCATGTGTGAAAAAGTGTGTTGAATTCAGATATGTTATCTTGAAAATTAGTGGGCTATGTTCAATTTTATCTTGCCATACACGCCTAATTACTAGCAGTTTATAGGGTGCAGAAAGTAAATTGCAGAAATGTAAAGTGCGGAAAGATAAAGTCCTCGCTATTACATGGCTTTGGGGCAGATACATAATAAGAGTGCGGAAGATAAAAGTCCTAATTAAACTATTACATCACATAGGCAGTTACATAATTGAAAAGAAAAAACGAAAAAGAATTGTCCGAAGCGTTACAACCTGTGAACAGATGCATAAACGAAAAACGAAAGAAAATTGCATAAGAAGAAAATGTTAGTAAAACAAATACTTTTGAATGAGGAAAAAGGTTTTATGTTAGTAATGACAATAATATGATAAGATAAATTTTTGGTAATTTTCTGGAGTGATTTGATAATTTAAAAACAATTAAAAGTCATTTAAATGATTAATTAGTAATTAAATAAAATATGCATGCAAAAATAATAATTTTTATATTAAAAATTAAATAAGTATTTTTCTGACGATTATGCAAAAAATAAATATTTTTGGAGTTTTTTAGATGCATGATAAAAAATATTAAAGATAAATTAAATTAGATGAAAAATATTAAAGGAAAATAGAGAAATATGTTAGTTTTGTAAAGAAGCAAAAAAGAAAGGTCATGCCAGGGATCGAACTGGTGACCTTTGGGAGAATCCACAAATCTTCTTGCCTTTACCACTGAACCAAAGCGCTTTTGGTGTTTGGAAAATAGAAAGAGTGGTATATAAGCAAAAACGTGTCATGGATTTCTGATTCAACGCACAGTCAGCCGTGTGGGGTCCAAGTTGAATGGATGGACGAATCAGGAAGCTCGATCGCGCCACGCATGCAAGCCACCGGTCAACAAAGTCCACAACGCCGGAGCCCTAGCTCCGGTCGTCTTCTCCGGCAACACAAAATCCCAAACCTGCAAAATACGTGAAATAAAAAGCAAAGGGATACCCTACCCCCCTAAATCGACCATTCCGAGTTCAATGGTGGTGTTAGTTTCGATTGAAAATGCCTGTATCAACCAGTTCGAAGCTCAACAGTTCTTAAACCCTAAAGATGGCAAATCGAGTTCTATGCGTGCAAGCTTACATGTAATGCATCAAATACACTCTAATGAATGTCCTAAGTTCAAATATGCAAGCAAAGACAGTTAGTAACGCATGAATAATGAAAACCAAAATTGAGAAAAATACCAAATCGGAGCAAGCTAGGGAGCACGATTCAGGATGATTTGGCTTCGAGTAAGGATTGGTATTGATCCCTGGGAACCTCAGGAACACGATGGAAGGCTTAGAACACCTTGAAACTTGCTGGAATTTGAAATTCGAATTTCACAACTTTGGAAAAATTTTGAGAAAATAAGGGTTGTTGCAAGGGCTAGGGTTTCGTCCTTGGTCTTGTGCAAAGTGTTGGGTATTTATAGAGTGAGGAATGAGAGCAAAAGGAAGGAAAAAAGATATGTCATTCAATGCAAAATAAATTCCTTTCAAATAAAATCAAATCTTTTGAAAATTTGATTTTCTCTTCCATATGAGAGCTAGCACGAACTTGGCAAGTCTTGTGGGCTATCTTGGACCTCAAGTTTGATAAAAATTCAATCCATTTGAAAATATACCTTGTTTTCATATTTTATATAATTTAAATTTGAATTAAATGTTTTTTAAATTCAAAAATAAATAAAAAAAATAGAATGTCGTCGTGGCAAGGCATCAATAGGTCACAAATAATATTATGATCAAGTTTGGATCACAAAATTATAGGCCCATTTGGAAAAAAATTGGATTTTGAGAAGTTTCTCTCTTTGTGCGATTGTCCAAAAATGCCCAACTTGTACAAGGTGTATTTTGCTCAATTTTCCACATTTTTGAGTGTTCTTGGACTTTTTAGAAAGCTCTTGGTGTCCTATAAACAAACTCTTTGATTTCATCTCAATTGGAGTTTCCATGCTCAATAAAACGTCATTACAAAAAGTTGACTTTCTGTTGACTTTGAAAAGGACCTGTAATGTTTTGATCCATATCTTCCAAATGAAGCATTTTTTGAACATTCTTGTGAGACATGAAGTTGTAGAGAATTGAATTTCCTTCAAAATGAGAGGTGGTGGAAAAATTTCTGAGAAAGTATGAAGAAGTTATGATCATTCAAAGTTCAGTTGACTTTTTATTGGAAAACCCTAATTTGGAAAGTTTGACTTTTGAGCAAATCTTGAGTTTTCTTGATGAATCATGATCAACCCTTGATCAAATGGTGAATATTACTTCAAAATATGGATGTTGACCAAAAATTATGAAGTTTGACTGTATGTTGACCACAGTTGACTTTTGTCCAACACAACTGATTTTCAACCATCTGAGCAATTGTTTGAGGAAACTTGACTTGTAAGGCTTGAAACTTGACATGGAGATTCTTTGAAGCATATGATAAGGTATGATGACCACTTGAAGTGTTGGAGGCTCATCCTAGCTTGAGAATGGCCAAACCCTAGTTTGGGTTGATTGCTTAGGAGAGGGTTTGTCTGGTCAACCCTTGTGAAATCCTTGAGTATGGATATGTGAAATGTCTTGAGAAGTAGGAGGGAAAATTTTGGGGTATGACATTGGGCTCTTATGGTTATCCTATTCCTAAGTTTGCTCTTAAGGAATCACGAAGTACCCTAATTGTGTTTTGCCTGCATGATTGATCTGCATTTATTTCATCTGCTAATCTCTGATTGAAATATAAAAAATATTTGTTTTTGTCTTTGTATATTTGTGTTTTATAGGTATCAATCCAAGACATCAGGTGAATGTAAGTTTTTTTGATGTTTTTTTCCCAAACTTGATTTAAAACCAAAATTTCAAAAAAAAAAGGGTGCAATCGATTTTCACTTTGGAGCAATCGATTTCTCCCTAGCTATTTTCAGCAAATTCTCAAAAAAACACTTAGTGTAGTCGATTTGCACTAGAGTGCAATCGATTGCACTGCGCAGAATTTTGGAAAATTGGGAAATTTTTCAAGTTTGTGGGCTTGGGCTCTAATTTCTTTTTTTATTTTCTTTTAATTTTGAAATTAATTACTAATTGATTCAATTTTGACTCCAAAATCAATTTCCAAGCCTAATTCTAATTTCCAAACCAAACTCCAAACCACCACTCATTCCCAAACCAAAACCTTATAAATAGAGGCCCCCTCTCATTCAAATTTCAAGCTTTTGATAGACAAATACACCTTGTCAAAATTTCTCCTCATTCTCTCATTTTCCCCAATTCTCCCAACTCACTCAAAGCTCTTTCTTCTTCATAAAGATTAGTGAGTTCTTCATTGGAATTCTCTAATTCTTTGAGCTAAACCTTCATCCACTCTCTTTATCTTCTTCAATTCCTTAGATCTAGGATTGTGATTCTGATTTTTGAAGTTCAACTGAAGCAATTTGAAGTGTTACTCTTGCAAATTTCTCTCAAGATCTACAAGTGGTGAGTGTTGATCTTCATTTTTTATCATGTGATCTCTTGATAATTGTTGTATTTTGATTCATTGAGAAAACTTGTTTTTAGTTCCTTTGATGTTAAAACCTCAAGAATTAGTTGGAAATTTCATGCTCACTTGAATCAAGAAGCACAAGGTGTTTGTGAAAAGTTTTGAACAAGGATTTGGCCTTTAGAAATGCGATTTTTCTGATTTTTATAGTGTGCAATCGATTTGCACTCTGCTGCAATCAATTGTACGAGCCACATTTTAAAAAAATTGAAAAAATAACAGTGTGCAATCAATTTGCATCTTGCTGCAATCGATTGCATAGAGTGTAAATTGTGATTTTCACTTGTTTTTTTGACTTGTTTTGGATCTTTTCTCCTCTTCTACTCCATTCTTTTGATGATTGCCTTGGATTGTAGTCTTGTACACCCAATTCCTCTTTAATCTCAATGGACTTTGAGTGTTGATGAGGTTGGAGAAATATATTGGTTCTTTGAGTCAACAATATATTTTGTGCCTTAATCCACCAAGATGAGTGATTGAACTTAAAGATGGAAGAAATTAGGGAAGATAATCCAAGTTGATCCATCATTCTTTCTTATTTTACATGTGTTGATAAACATTAGAAGATGATCTACATATCATTCTTCTCGTTTTCTTTTTTCAACACATACATCACCATTGACCGACCTCGTTGTAGGGTGGCTTCTACATAAGTCACTTGGCGATTGCTTAACATAGCACTACATTGCTTCTTCTTCATCTTATTTTCTTTGTCCTGAATCGGAAAGTGATCAATTGGTGGCATGAACTTTAATGTTCAAAAAAATCCCCAAAAGATGACTTGAGCTCTGATCTTGGTTCAACACTTGTGGTACTTGTCGTGTGGTGGCGTTGATTTCTAATCAAGCTTCTGGCAAGTTTCCACTAACCTTGTCCATTTGAAATTCTCAATCATATTTGATCAAGTGATATGATAATTCCAAAACCGGTGATATACTTGACAAAAAACAATTGAAACTTGTTGTGTGGTCGCATTGATTCTATCAAGCTTCTGGCAAGTCTTCATGCGTATGTTTCAAGATGGTCACCTTGCTGACGACTAACAATTAACAATCCGATGATATATTCGATAAGTTTCAAGATGGTCATCTTGCTAACCTTTATTAATTGCTTTATTTTTCACTCTTCTCCGCTTTTACCTTTATGCTCTTTATTTTTATGCACTTTAATTTTAGCATTTACATTTCATGCCATTTTTTCTTTGCTCACTTGAGCATTTTTTTTTCTATGTCATATTTCCTTTGCTCACTTGAGCATTTTATTTTCTATGTCATATTTCCTTTGCTCACTTGAGCATTTTATTTTCTTGTTATTTTGAATTTTCTCACTTGGGCTTTATTTTTCCTTTTCCAAAACACTTAATAATTCAACCTTAAACATAAAAAACTCTTAATTGGACTTGGTTACTATCCCTATGCTCGGAGCTTGATCTCTGGACTTAGGATTAGGACCCCAACCTCAGCTTGGAGATTTATGTGCCCTTGGTGTTAATCTGTCTTGTCTGGTTATTATCTTTATATGCAGGTTATTCCGTTATACTCGATTTAGAGTGGATTTCCTCGAAATACAGCCGTTACTCTGCCCATTTTTCTTAAGACAAGAGTTCACCTAAAATCATTGACTTATCCGATGCTTAGTTTTTTTTTTGTCCGATCATTTGTTGCTTATGTGGTAATCCAAAAGATGGGATATAGTATTGGCTCTTGATGTCAAGTACTAGTCTTCTCACCGGGTTAGATCTTTCTTTACTCTTACCTTTTACTTTATGTACATAGGTTAGCCTCTTCATCTCCTCCCCATTCTTTGATTTTCAAAATCTTTCCTCTTTATCAAAGGATTCTTGTTTTCAAAACTCGAACCGCTTTCATAAAAAAACTTGGACTTAGGTCCATGCATTTTCGAACTTCTTTTCTTAATAAAATTCCAATCCATTTAACAATACTTTGACTTTTCTTTTTGTAAGACTAAAAAACACCTCACCTCATTCAAACCTTTTTGAGCTCTTTGTGGCTTTTTTAATTAACTTTTTTTCTTAAAATCACCAACACACAAATTTTGTCTTTTCTAGCCGAACTACTTGGTTTTGATTTCAACATTGTACATTGTTGGTATGTAGTCATGGAACTCATTGAAATTTCTATCAAACCAAATATTATAAAAAATACTTCTTTTCTCCCCCACCATCCATTTTGTACAAACTCTCTTTTAGCACATATATACAAATTTTCAAAAAGGTTCTTGCGGAGTACCGTAGATGCTTTGCGTGCCTAACACCTTCCCTTTACATAACCAACCCCCGGTCCCAGATCTATGATTTTTTTTTAGGATTTTATTCGCTCTTTTTCCTAGTCATTTGGATAAAATAACAGCGCGGTGGCGACTGTTTTGTTATTTTTTGAGTTAAGTCAATTCAATGGCTTATACTCACAATTTTTCCACTATAGAAAAAAATGGCGACTCTGCTGGGGATGTTTGACCTATTGCTGGACCATATCTAAGTGGATTGACCCTATTTTTGTATATTTGTATATATGTGCTATATTGTTTGTATATATTGTATGCTTGTTTGTCTGGATGTTTTTCTGGTTTTCAGGGGGTGCTTGGTGATCTTCTTTTTGAGTTCCTATACTTGGACTCGGGCAAACTTAATATAGGACGGGTGATATAGTCATGTTAACTTTTAGGGAGTGACCCTGAAGAAGGAGACATGAGATCCCCCACTCAGTGGAGACCTCCTTGATTGTGGTATTTTGTTTACTGAGCGATCGGGAAGACATGACTGCTTTCGACCTAAGAATCCCTGAAGCTGGGCAGTCGAGAACCTTTAACCCATCATGGCCTTTTTAAGGGTTGTGCGGGGACTATTACAGAGTCATCTGGAAGTAGTTGCTACACGATACTGCACGCAGACGAGTTTCACCTGAAGGTATTATTGATTACCGAGCAATCAGGAAGTTGGTAGTATTGGATGGAGGAATGAAAACTCTGGCGATTCCTTTAGAACCTTGATCTACAGGTGACAAAGCTTAGAATAACTTGTGGTTAGTACCTCTTGACTCCATGCTCGTGACGTTGAACCTATGGAGCCCCCTTGTTTGTGATCGTTGTGTGTGCTTACCGCATAACCATGCATTTATGCACCCATACGTATTTTTTCCGATAGTTGTTAAAGGAAGTTAAAATTGACCTTTGCAAATAACTCAGGTATACTTTGACCATGGATTTTGGACAGAGGAGGACTCGAAAATACAGTTTCAAGGAACTTAAGATTGAGGGACTGATGAGCTTGATTGATAAGATTGAGCGTCTAGAGGATTTCCGAAAGAAGTATGGGACTATTATACCTTTGATGAAGACAAAAATGAATGATGGTTTAATTTTTACCTTGGTTCAGTTCTATGATCCATTATACCATTGCTTCACTTTTCCTGACTATCAGTTGGTTCCTACCTTGGAGGAGTATTCTTATCTGTTTGGTCGACCTATTACTAGTGCTGTTCCTTTTACTGGTTTGGAGGAGGAGCCTAAGTATCATGAGATTGCTGATATTACCCATCTGAAGAAGTCTGAGATTGAAGACAACATGACTACTAAGGGGTGTATCAGAGGATTACCAGCTTCTTTTCTTTTGAAGAAGGCTCATTATTTTGCTGAGATGAGGAGTATGGAGGATTTTGAAGCCATTTTACCTTGCTTGCTTATGGATTGTTCTTGTTTCTCAACGTTGAGAACTTTGTTGATGTTAATGCTATAAGGATCTTCATGATTGGGAATCCAGTTCCCACACTTCTTGAAGAGACTTACTATTCTATTCACCTTTGAAACTTCTGACGAGAAGGATATATTATCTATTGTACGTCATAGCTATACCGTTGGGTTACTTCTCGTTTACCTACAGCTAGTGCTTTTGGGATCTTAGGAGGGGATCTCGTTGGGCACCGAAGATCATGTCTATCACTCATTCTGATATTATATGGTACCGTTTGGTTTATTATGATGTAGAGATTATCGACAGTTGTGGTAGCTTTCCTAATGTGCCTCTTCTTGGTACAAAGGGATGCATTAGCTACAATCCTATTCTGGAACGTCGTTAGCTTGGCTATCCTATGAGGGATAAACCAAATAGTATTCATGTGAAAGGCTTCTTTCTTAAAGAGGGTGAAGACCACACTACAGCTAAGAAGGATATAGAGAAAGCATGGTGTCATATTCATAGGAAATGAAAAGAGAATCTAGGGCAGAGAGGAACTGTTTCTTTGGAGCCTTATCTTCTATGGGTTTAAGCAAGAGCTATTAAGTTGAAGATGCCGTATTCTCGAGAAGAGCCTCTTGCTAATTTATTCTTGGCTACTACTCAGGGTTTAGATGACATAGAGGATCTTCGGTTTGCTTTGGTTAGGATGCAACAAGAGAAGGAAGCTTGGAAAAACAAATATCATGCCTTGAAGGTGTCTCATGCAATATAGTTGAAAGAAAAGGATGACTTGATCGAGATTCTTGAGAGTCGTGTTGTAGAGATGATGGAGCAGGAGGGGGATTCATTTTCTTCTAGTGTTTACCCAACTTCTAGTGCTCTTGTTCATTCTCATACTTCTCCTGAGTCTGGTGCTTGGAAAGGTTATGTTGACAGGTACATGTTAGAGAACGAACAACTGAAGAAAGAGATCAGGAAGCTCAAGAGGAAGAGGTCATCTGATGAAGGGTCTTCTACAGATTTGATTCTTTAGGAATTGTAGTTTATTTTATGCTCTAATGTACTTGGGTTTATTGAAACTTGTATTGAAGATTTGTAATCCTCAAAATATTTTATTAATGATATGAGTTTTATTTCAGTATTTCAATGGTGTTATACTTTGATATTTGCAAATTAAATTGTTTTTGTTAAGTTCCTTGAATAATGAATAACAATAGAAAAGGAAATAATAAATAAATCATATGCATTGCATGTCATGCATCATGACACACACATTCTTGCATTTTCATACTCTCCCAGGTGTCTTATCAGTTTCTCTGCTTCGTTCAGTATTCAATCTATTGCATCGATATAACACTCGAGCCAACTCCAAGAAGAAGATGGAAAATATAGAGCAAGAGAATTGCGAGTTGCACGAAGAGGTTACTTCCTTAAGAGCCGGTATGGCCAACTTGACTGCTATGGTGGAACAGTTGGTGGCTGCTCAGAATCAACCACTACCTCCTCTGCATTCTCCTCGTATCATTCCACCTCAATAAACCACTGTTATCTCTGAAGTTCAAGATGTTAATGTTTCTGCAGTGCCAGTGGTTTCTACCGTCTAACACTGTATGCCTCCTTGTTATCCTTGGGGAATGCTAGAGAATTTCATGCCTGAAGGTTATAATCTTGTTGCTCAAGTGATCTCCTTGGCCCAGCCTGTTGTTGTTTCTGCACCTCCTATGGTGCATGCCACTCCTATTTTCAACAAAAAGTTTGACAATAATCCACTTCCTCCTCCGAGTGAAAGCTTAGACTTATATGATCGAATAGATGGTTTCCAGGAACAGTTTGACAAGATGCAGAAAGAGCTGAAAGCCCTCAAAGGGAAAGAGTTGTTTGGTGATAATATCAATGATTTGTGTTTAGTTCCTAACGTGAAAGTGCCTGCTGAGTTCAAAGTTCCAGAGTTTGAGAAGTACAAGGGCAATTCTTGTCCCCGTGACCATTTGATGATGTATTTGAGAAGGATGTCCACACATACTGAAGACCATCGTCTTCTTATTCACTTCTTTCAAGATAGTTTGACAGGTGAAATTTTGAGATGGTACATGAATCTAGACAGTAGTGACATACATACATTCAATGATTTGGGTGAAGCTTTTGTGAATCAATACAATTACAATATGTACATGACGCCTGACCGTGATCAACTAAAGGTAATGGTTCAGAAAGATAAGGGATCGTTCAAAGAGTATGCTCAACGATGGCGTGAGCTTGCTGCACAAGTTATACCTCCTTTAAGTGAGCAAGAGATGACCAATGTTTTCCTGAAGAACTTGGGTCCCTTCTATTACAAGAAGATGGTGGCCAATGCACCTAATGATTTTGCTGAAATGGTGAGCACGGGAGTCCGTCTTGAAGAGGAAGTCCGAGAGGGACGATTGTCGAAAGAAGAAGGATCGAGTGGGGCTAAGAATCCATCCTTTGGATTATCCAAAAAGGAAAAAGAAGTTAATCCTGTTGTCCAGGAAAGGAGAACCATACCTCCTGGTAGACGTCCTTAGAACCAACAAGTTTCTACTATTACCCCTGTTGTTGCTACAACTCCAACTATTATTCCTTATAACAAGGCATCTCAGCAAGGGCAAGGCCCAAAGAGATAACCATTTGATCTGATCCCAATGACTTATGCAGAGTTGTATCCAACATTGATTCAGAGACACTTGGTGCAACCAAGGGAACCTCCAGCTATTCCCAATCCTTCTCCGTGGTATTACAAGGATGATCAGACTTGTGCATAGCACCAAGGAGCTCCAGGGTACATTATTAAAAATTGCTATCTATTGAAGTCAGAAGTGAAAAAGATGGTTAGATCCGGTTTATTGTCTTTCAAGGACATGGGTCCTAATGTGCAAGGGAATCCGTTGTCGAAGCATGGAAATGTCATGAATATGATTGATGGAGAGATCAGGGTTTATGATGTGAATTCGATCATTGGAGATCTTGTGAAGATGCATGTTGC
Source organism: Vicia sativa (assembly GCA_021764765.1). Taxonomy (NCBI): domain Eukaryota; kingdom Viridiplantae; phylum Streptophyta; class Magnoliopsida; order Fabales; family Fabaceae; genus Vicia; species Vicia sativa. The sequence goes on along the minus strand of CM038793.1, from coordinate 149,425,972 downwards.
TCTCTGTAAAGTTGGTTATTGCACTCATGATCATGCTGCTTGTAATATGTGCAATGAGGATACTCGTGGTTGTTGTAAGGTAAAGAGTGATCTTCAAGATATGATGGACAAGAACCTTATTTAGGTCACCAGGTTGAAGGATGAGCCTAAAGTTAAAGTGAATGTTGTTTATGATCCTGCTGTAGAAGTTCAAATCTGTGATGTGAATGAGACTAATGCTAATTTGGTGAATTTGTACGTCGAGTTCAATTTCATTGAAGAACAAGAAGTGCACCAATATAGTGAAGGCTCAATATATAGCACATATCATCGTGGTTGTGATGTTGTGAAGAGAGATATCCAGCATCTTTTAGACGAGGGCATCATTCAAGTTATAGTGCGCAGAGTTGGTTTCAACAATGGCGTCAATATGATCAAAAGTTTGTTTGAAAGATTTGATGATGAATATAATTCTGGAGATAAGTATTGCTCCACTGATGAGTTTGGTGAAGAAGCAAATGTAAATGTCATTGTGCCACATTTTGATATTCCTACTCTTGTGGAAGTGACCTATTAAAATAAGCCTCCAGTTACTCCTTTGGTTATTAGCTTACCTGGACCTGTCCCGTATATTTCTGAAAAAGCTGTGCCATACAAGTATAATGCCACTATTCTAGAGGGAAATGTTGAGGTTCCGATTCAACCATTATCTCAAGTAGGAAATATTGTTGATGCTATTCGAATGACCAGAAGTGGTCATGTGTTGCTCCAGTGTTTCCAAAGATGGATGATGATGGTAAGAAGATTGTAGAAACTAGTGCTGAACCCAAGAAGGCTGAAGGGCAGACTAGTGGGGTAACCCAAGAGAAAGAAGTGGATGATTTATTGAAGATTATCAAGATGAGCGATTAATAGATTGTTGAGCAACTGTTGCAGACACCGTCAAAGATTTTAATCTTGGCGTTGTTGATAAATTCTTCAGCTCACAGAGAGTCTCTAATGAAGGTTTTAGATCAGGCGTTTGTTGATTGCGATGTGGCTTTGGAAAATTTTAATAGTGTGGTTGGAAACATCACGACTTGCAATAATTTGAGTTTTAGTGATGAAGAGTTGCCCGCTGAGGGAAGGAATCACAACATGGCTTTGCACATTTCCGTGAACTGCAAGAATGATGCGTTGTCAAACGTGTTTATTGATAATGGGTCCGCGTTGAATGTTATTCCCAAGAGTACCCTTTCAAAGCTTAAATATCAAGGCTCGCCGATGCGTCCTAATGGTATTATTGTGAAGGCGTTTGATGGTTCTCGTAAATCCGTTATTAGGGAAGTGGGTTTTCCCATTCACATTGGCCCACATCTGTTTCAAATTACATTCTAGGTGATGTATATATTTCCTACATATTGTTGTTTGATTGGACGACCTTGGATTCATGAGGCTGGTGCTATGACTTCTACTTTCCATCAGAAGTTGAAGTTTGTCCGTAAAGGTGTAGTGATTATTGTGGAAGGAGAAAAAGCTATGCTAGTTTCTCATTTGTCCTTCTTTTCCATAGTAGAAGCTGATGAAGCCGCTGTTGAAACGCAATTCCAAAATTTGTCTATTGATAGTGTCCAAAGGGGTGACGATTCTATTTCTTCATTGAAGGATGCTCGTAATGTGGTTCAGAAAGGTCCTAGCAATGTTTGGGGACAAGTTATTGAGCCAAAGGTGAATAAGAATGGTTTTGGTTTAGGCTCTTCCACAAAGATCAGAAGAGAAATGCTGAAGTCAGGACCTATTGCTGCCAAATATCCAGATGTTTTCCGAAGTGCTGGTTATCTTGATACTATTATTCCAGGAGTCAGTGCCATTGTTGAAGATGGACCAGAGTAGGAAATGCCCAACTTTGTGACGCATGGAGCCAGAGTTTGTAAGTGGACGGCTATTGACATCCCCACTTGCATTCATGTGTCGAAGTAATTCACTTTAGCTTGTTTAAATTTTCTAATAATTATCCTTTCACTCTGCCCAAGGTGAAAGTGATGTTGTATGGGAAAAATCTGTTTGTTTTGAAATTTAAGATCATTAATAAAAGTTTGTTTTTCATTCCAAATTGTGCCTTTTATTTTTTGCTTTTTCTTGAAAAATGGTAATAGAAGAAACCCTTTTCACAAAACAATAAATAATGGAATTAAATCTGCAAAATCACTTGTCACATGTGTTAGTTTCTAAAATCAATCATAATCAAATGTATAGATTAATTCATAAAACTGTTGAAAAAAAATGACCCTGCGCCCTCTTCCTACTTTGAACGTCCTGTATATGTAGCCGAAGAAGAGGAATTTGATGAGATCCCTGAAGAGGTTTCTCGGTTGCTTGAACGCGAGGAAAACACAATTCAATCGTATAGAGAGCCGTTGAAATTCATTAATTTGGGTTCTGATGAAGATGTGAAAGAAATCAAGATTGGAGCATTGCCGCATCTTGAGGTGAAGACTCGTTTGGTTGAAATGCTGAAAGAGTATGCGGATATCTTTGCTTGGTGTAACACGGTGAACTGACTTTGTGGATTTTTGTATCGCAAATGTGCGGATAGCAAGAGTCGCCACCGACTTTTTTTTTATCCAATTAAGGGAAGGTAAAAATTACCGAAAAAGACCTTCGTTAGATTCTGAGTAAGGGAGAAGGTTATGAAAAGGGAAGGTATTAGCACCCCTTTCCATCCGTAGTTATCTACGGGCTCTTAGTTGCTCTTAGATCACTTTAAAATTGTGCTTTCTGTGTGTTTGACAAAAACGTTTTGAAAAGGCATTTCGCTTTGACTTTGTAATGATTCATGTAGGAATGTATACAAAGTGTTTGGAAATGTTTCGTTTTTTGAAAAGAGTTTGAACTTTGACAAAAGTGTGAGGTGTGAAAAGTATTTTGAGCAAGCAACTAAAAGTCTTATTACCTAATCAGAATTTGGTCATTTTCGTATTGTTTTACTTTCCTTTAGAATAGCGCTATCCATACCATTAGTTGGTAGGTAACTCTATTTGTTGGACGTAAGCGGGACATTCGAAGGGACATCGTATGGTCATAGAAAGCAACTTGTAGGAAGTATCCTAGCACATTCGAAGGGACTATCATCATTTTTCGTAGGCGACAATCGAGGTTCAAGATCATGTATTCGGAGGCGACATCGTGGGTCTTATGATCTTTGTATCGAAGGGACTATGATGATTTGTTTTGAAGGCAACGGTGCTAGAATACCTCTACGTTCGAGGGACATGACCATTTGAACTTGTAAAGGCAACGAGAGAGAATTACCCTAAGGGGTGCATGTGTGAAAAAGTGTGTTGAATTCAGATATGTTATCTTGAAAATTAGTGGGCTATGTTCAATTTTATCTTGCCATACACGCCTAATTACTAGCAGTTTATAGGGTGCGGAAATTAAAATGCGGGAATGTAAAGATGCGGAAAGATAAATCCTACGCTATTACATGGCTTTGGGACAGATACATAATTTAAACAATGCGGAAAATAAAAGCCTAATTAAACTATTACATCCCATGAGCAATTACATTATTGGAAAAAAGAAAACGGTAAAAAAGAAATCGTCCGAAACGGGATAACCTGTGAAAATATAAGAAATCGGAAAATACGAGGAAATCGAATAAGAGAAAAATGTTAGTAAAAATGCAAATTTTTGAATGAGAAAAATATTTCATGCTGGAAATAACATTAATATGCTAAAATAATTTTTCAGGATTTTTTGGATGCAATTTAATAATTAAAAACTAATTAAAAGCGATTTAAATGATAAATTAGTAATTAAATTAAATATGCATGCAAAATAATACTTTTTAATTTTATAAATTAAATAAGCATTTTCTGAAAATAAATGCAAAAAGAAAAAATATTTTTGATGATTTTTAATGCATGAATAAAAATTATGAAAATAATTAAAAATGCATGCAAAATATTAAATAAATAAGAAAATATAGAAAATATGAAAAAAGTTTGAAGTTTGTAAAAGAAAATGCAAAACCGGTCCTGGCATGGTTCGAACAGGGGACCTGGAGGAGTATCTTTGCATAGTGAGCGCCTTAACCAACTGAGCCAGCGTGTCCAACTGTTTAGAAACCGGAACGAGTGGAATGTAAACACGCGTCACTCCCTGACTGCCTCCATCACGCGCCAAGCTTCGTCTTCATCAATTTGAATTTTTGAAAATTCAGTGTCGGCCTTTGCTCGACGCTACAACCCTGGCTAAATCAAAAATGACATACAGATAATATAAATGAATTCTGAAACCATGGATCGATTGGAAACATCATTCCGAATGCAATGGTAGTGGTCTCGAGGTCCAATTTTTCCGTTTTAAGGAAACCCTAATTCGTGGTCAAGAACCCTAATCATGGCATATCGTGTTTCCGGCCATGGAAATACAATTAACCTACCCAGATCGCTTGCAAACTTCTCACTAATCACAAAAACAACAACAAATCGTGTTAAAAATGCATGAATATGAGAAATCGAATTTTGAAAAAGAAGAACAAACCGAAATCTGGTTTTCGAGTTTCTTGATGGTTTTGAACAATGTGAAGGTCTGGAATGCTTCCAGGGATGTCAAGGAATGTGTTTGAATCCTCAAAAACAATTGAAACAGGCTGGATCGATGGTTACCAATTGCTTGCAAGCCACAGATTTTTTGAGCTTCAATAGGGTTTCTCCAGCCAGTTTTTCTACCCTAATTCGTGTGGCATGTGTTGTATATATATAGTAGATGGATTCAGAGTTGATTTGAGAAAGAATCAATCACTAATCAATGCAAAACATATTTGATTTTGTACCAAATCAAATTTCCATCTTTTTGATCAATTTTCAATCAAATCTTGCCATATCCAACCAAATTTCGAAATTTGCTGGCTTTATTGAGTTGCTTGGCTCTCAAGGAAGAGAGAAAAATCAAATTTGCATTTAATTTTGATTTTATACTTTATTTTTGAATTTAATTTGTATTTAAATGAATAAATTCCAAATTAAATAGAAAAATAAAATAAAAATTCGTGGCATTGGGCTTGGATATTCCTAATTGCATAAGGAACAAGTTTGGATGAAGAAAAAGTAAGCCCATTTGCAAATTTTTTGACTTTTAGAGGTATTTCTCTTTGTGCACTTCTTCAAAATTTCCCAACTTGTGAATGGTGTATCTTGCTCAATTTTTGGAAAGCTCTAAGAGTCCTATAACTAACCTTTTTGGTCTCATCTCAATTGGAGTTTCCATGCTCAATATATCTTCAAAACAAAATGTTGACTTTTTGTTGACTTTTGAAAAGGACCTGTAATGTTTTGATCCATACCTCTCAAATGAAGCATTTTTTGAACATTCTTGTGAGACATGAAGTTGTAGGGAATGGAATTTCCTTCAAAACAAGAAGTGGTGGAAAAATTTCTGAGAAAGTATGAAGAAGTTATGATCAGTCAAAGTTTGGTTGACTTTTCTCAAAGAAACCCTAATTTAGAAAGTTTGACTTTTGAGCAAATCTTGAGTTTTCTTGATGAATCATGATCAACCCTTGATCAAATAATGAATGTAACTTCAAAATGAGGATGTTGACCAAAAATTATGAAGTTTGGTGTATGTTGACCACGATTGACTTTTGTCCAATACGATTTTCAACCATCTGAGCAATTGTCTGAGGAAACTTGACTTGTGAAGCTTGAAACTTGACATGGAGAACATTTGAAGCATATGAGGAGGCATGATGAACATTGGAGATGTTGGAAATCCATCTTGATCTGAGAATTGTCAAACCCTAGTTTGGGTTGATTGTCTAGGAGAGGGTTTGTCTGATCAACCCTTGAAGAATCCTTGAGTATGGAGGTATGAAATGTCTTGAGAAGATGGAGGGCAAATTTTAGGGTATGACAGCTGCCCCTGTTCAATCTTCTTGTACTAGAAGGGTTAGATTGGCATGTTTGCCTTTCGTGACCTGGAGGTAGAAGATGATTGAACACTCGAGTACACCTGAAAATTTGCACTCGCTGGTGACATGGGAATGGGCTTACAGATGCCATTTGGAGAAGGTAGAGACTTCGCTGGGGAATGAGTCGTATGTTAGACTTGAGAATGTCGTCTGAATAGGAAAATTGATGGGGATGGGCTTAAGATGCCATCTGGAAAGATTGATGCTGGGGTGTGAGCCGTATGCTAGGCTCTATAGATGTTCTTGATAGTGGAAGGAGCATGGAGATGGGCTTAAGATGCCATCTGGAGGGAGTCGTATGTTAGACTTCGTGCTCATCCTTGAATGAAGCTATTGGTTTGTATTGGTTTTTAACCAAATATGCAGCATTCTGAAAGTGGAGAAATGTTGACAAGTAGTCGGAGATGGGCTTAAGATGCCATCCAAGGCAACTGAGTCGTACACCAGACTCTGTAGTTGCTGTTGATAATAAGAATGAGTCAGAATAGTTCTTCGTGCTGACTACTCTGAGGGAGGTAGTAGTTGGAAAAATGTGGATATCTTCCCTATTGTGCATCGGGTGTTGATCCACCGCCTATTATCGGAGGATAACTTGTGATCGTTCGGATAGGGTTTCCCGTCTAGCTTCGGGTATTAATCCTGGATCCGTTGTCGGAGGACAACGAGGGCGATCGTTCGATAGTTTTCCGTCCGGATTCGGTCTTAATCTTGGACCAGTTGTCGGAGGACAACTAGGGCGGTCTTTCAGATAGTTTTCCCGTCTGGATTCGGGTCTTAATCCTGGACCTGTTTGCGTCAGAAGTGACTTTCACCTGTTTTGGAGAAAACAAGAGAAATTTTGATAGAATACTGATTAGTCTTATGCAAAGTATGATGCATGACGATGTGTATGAATGGCATATGCGTATATGAGAAATGTATGAATGATAGATGTTGTAGTATTTCAAAACATATCCATCTTGAAGAAGATGCGGATGTTCGCGAGGATTTTGACTTGACTTCATGCGGAGACGGATGGAGATCACGAGAAGAAAGAAAACTTTGATTCCTCCGGTGCACTATCTGACCAAGTCTTGAGGCTAGATATTGTTGACAACCCTGCTGGGGAGAGTCTGGGAGGTACTCTACCGGGGATTTTTGAGTGTGGATCCCGCCGGAGAGCATATGGTAGTTGCCGGGAGAACGGGTTAGAAGAGTCTGGAGCCCGTTGGAATCTCTGGCTGGGGAAATGAAAGATGTAAGTCTCCTCCGGTGCACTATCTGACCAAGTTCTGGGTTCGGACACTGCTGCTGGAGAAAAGGGGAACTGTTGAGAGACATCCGCCGGGGATAAGTACCTCGGCCGGGGATGTGGCCCGATTAAGTTAAGTGGAATCACTGCTTGGGGATCCTCCTCTTCTTTGTTGGGGAAGATTTTGTGGCGAGTGACATTTCTGTGGGGATCACGCTCTGTGGGGGAATATTTGGTGACTTTCGTCGTCATCTCAATTCCTGGAGTCCGTAGCAATTACTTTGTTATGTTTACTTTCGCATGTTTGTGACTAGATTTTTATTGTTAGATGCATATAATCATTCAAAGCAAACGTTGAACTTTATGCAAACGACAACAGCAACAAATTGCAAAGAGAAAGAAACTTGTATTTATTTGAAATGTGGCGTATGGCCAAGTAGTTTGTACACAAGAAAAATAAAAAGCTATGCGGAAACAATCTCGTTAAGTTCCAACTATGCTAGTACTCATATATTTCAACTATCTCATCTCCTTGCGTCGAGAAAGTGAGTAGGATTGTCGCCATTTGAATCTTGAATCTTTGATAGTAGTGGAAGTAGGTGACTGGATGAGACATAGTCGTGCGCTTAAATCCTAACTTTTGCCTAGACCGCCCTTTCGGTTTTCGATCTGGGATACCCTTTTTGCCCAAGCCGCCTTTTCGGTTTTCGACTTGCCGGTGTACATGTTTTGTATATATCCTTAACTTTTGCCTGAACCCTTTTGGTTCGCCAGGATGCCCTTATTTTGCCTAGGTCAGTCGACCTAGCGGGTCTCTTTTATGCGTAGTATTTTTTGACTATGTCTGCGTTCATAGGGTGTGGGAAGTCTTCACCATCCATGGTGCTAAGTATCATAGCTCTGCCCGAAAATACTATCTTGACTACAAACGGTCCCTCGTAGGTGGGAGTCCATTTTCCCCTGGGATCACCTTGTGGAAGAATGATGCGCTTGACTACTAGATCACCGACTTGGTAGACTCGGTGCTTGACCTTCTTGTTAAATGCTCTGATCATTCGTTTCTGATAGATCTGTCCATGGCAAATGGATGCGAGTCGTTTCTCATCAATCAAATTAATCTGGTCAAGGCGGGTCTGGACCCAATCGTCTTCGCCTAACTCTGCGTCCTGGAGGACTCTAGTTGAGGGTATCTGAACTTCGATGGGTAGGACTGCTTCCATACCGTATATGAGAGAGAAGGGGGTTGCCCCTGTTGATGTCCGTACTGTAGTGCGATAACCATGAAGAGCGAATGGTAACATCTCATGCCAATCTTTGTAAGTCAATGTCATTTTCTGTATGATCTTCTTAATGTTCTTGTTGGCGGCTTCCACTGCGCCATTCATCTTTGGCCGATATGGAGAAGAATTGTGATGCTTGATCTTGAACTACGTGCAGAGTTCGGTGATCATCTTATTGTTGAGGTTAGAGCCGTTACCTGTGATAATCCTTTCGGGAGTGCCATACCGACAGATAAGATTATGCTTGATGAATCGAGCCACAACATTCTTGGTAACCGATGCGAACGAGGCTGCTTCTACCCATTTGGTAAAGTAGTCAATTGCCACAAGGATGAAACGATGTCCGTTGGAAGCGGTGGGCTTGATTTCTCCGATCATGTCAATGCCCCACATTGCAAAAGGCCAAGGAGTTTAAAACATTCGAGTTGGAGGTACGTGCATTTTGTCGCATAAATCGGCATTTGTGACAAGATCGGCGTGCGGTGACAATCAGCTTCCATGGTGGACCAATAGTAACCTGTTCTCAAAATCTTCTTAGCCATGGTGTGTCCACTAGAGTGAGTACCAAATGCGCCTTCGTGTAACTCTTCCATGATACGTATTGCTGTTTTCTGGTCTACACAGCGGAGTAAGCACAAATCGTGGTTGCGCTTGTATAAGATGTCGTTGCTGAGGAAGAATTTGGATGCAAACCTTCTCAAGAACTTCTTATCGTTGACAGATGCCCCTGCGGGATATTCCTGATTCTCAAGATACCTCTTCACGTCATAGTACCAAAGTTTCTCTTCTGCATCAAGCTCATAACAATATGCTGGTTCGTCAAACTTCTCGATGATGGTCTGGGGAGCCTCGTTGTCCCAACTAACCTTGAACATAGATGACATAGTAGCTAATGCGTTTGCCAACTGATTCTCTTCTCGTGGAATGTGGTTGAAAGTGATCTCTTCGAAGTAGGGGATCAAGCTTAGAACATGCTCTCGATACGGAATGAGATTCGGATGCTTCGTATCCCACTCGCCCTTAATCTGACTGATCACTGAAGCTGAGTCTCCATACACTTGCAAGAATTTGATTCTTAAGTCAATAGCAGCTTTGATACCCATGATGCACGCCAGATTCGCCATGTTGTTGGTGCACGAAACATAATCTGGCGGTGAAAGGCGTATGTCCGCCGAGGGATGTAATGATGGCGCCAATGCCATTGCCAAGTGCGTTTGAGGCTCCATCAAAGACCATGGTCCATCGGGATCCTTGTTCGGTCTTTCGTGCGGCCAGGTTCTTCAATCATAACTAGTAAGACATCTTTGTCGAAATTGACTGCATAGGCGATAGTCATCTACGGCTTGATGAGCCAAATGATCGGCTACTACACTTCCTTTGATCACTTTCTGAGAAGTGTACTGGATGTCGTATTCGGTCAGGATCATTTGCCATCTTGCTATTCTTCCGGAGAGAGCTGGCTTCTCAAATATGTATTTTATCGGATCCATCTTGGAAATCAACAAGGTAGTGTGAGTCAACATATACTGTCTTAGCCGGCGAGTAGCCCAAGCCAAAGCGTTGTAAGTTTTCTCGAGCTGTGAGTATCTTAATTCACAGTCGGTAAACTTTTTGCTAAGGTAGTAAAATGCATACTCTTTTCGACCAGACTCGTCATGTTTCCCCAACACACACCCCATTGAATTCTCTAACACTGTCAAGTACATGATAAGAGGTCTTCCTTCGGTGGGCGGCATCAGGATAGGAGGATTCTATAGGTACTCCTTGATTTTGTCAAAAGCGATCTGGAAATCGTCGTTCCATTTCACTACTTGATCTTTCTTCAGTAACTTAAAGATTGGCTCACAAGTAGCAGTTAGATGTGCAATGAATCTGGCAATGTAGTTCAATCGGCTCAAGAAACCTCTGACTTCCTTCTCGGTGCAGGGAGCTGGCATTTCTTGAATAGCTTTAACTTTGGCGGGGTCAACTTTAATACCTTTACCACTGACAACAAATCCTAGGAGTTTACCGGATCTGACTCCAAAGGTGCATTTGTTGGGATTAAGTCTCAGTCTGTATTTCTTCAATCTGTCAAATAGTTTCTGCAAATGATCAAGATGCTCTTCTTCAGTCTGTGATCGAGCTATCATGTCGTCGACGTAGACCTCTATCTCGTGATGAATCATGTCATGAAACAATGTCACCATAGCACGCTGATAAGTGGCACCTGCGTTCTTCAGTCCGAACGACATAACCTTGTAGCAGAAAGTGCCCCACTGTGTAACAAAAGTAGTCTTCTCCATGTCTTCAGGAGCCATTTTGATCTGATTGTAACCGGAGAAACCATCCATGAAGGAGAAAACCTTATGTTGAGCGGTGTTGTCAACCAGAACATCAATATGAGGAAGTGGAAAATTGTCTTTCGGACTCGCTTTGTTCAGATCTCTGTAATCCACACACATCCGTACCTTGCCATCCTTCTTGGGTACAGGCACCACATTAGCAACCCACTGTGGATAAGAAGTAACAGCTAAGAAACCGGCGTTGAACTGCTTCATAACTTCGGCTTTGATTTTCTCTGACATCTCAGGACGCATGCGACGAACCTTTTGTTTCACTGGGAGAAAACCTTCTTTGTGTGGAACGTGTACCACAATATCAATGTCTAAACCCGGCATATCTTCGTATGACCAAGCAAAAACCTCAATATAGTCTCGTAGCATCTGAACCAATCTTTCTTTGACACTGCTCTTAAGACCCGCTCCTATCTTGATCTCTTTTCTGTCTTTGTTAGTACCCAAATTCACAACCTCAACTTGCTCTTCGTGTGGCTGTATAACTCGCTCTTCTTGCTGTAGCAATCTGACAAGTTCTCCTGGCACTTCACAATCTTCCTCACTTTCGTCTTCGGCTTGGTAGATCGGATTATCAAAGTCATATTTAGCAATAGCATAGCTGTTATCAACGAGATTCGAAGTGATTCTGCAGTGTATCACGTGGGTGGGTGTAAGAAACACATAGCTTTTTGAAGGGGTGATAAAGTAAAAGGAAGCAAACAACAATTGAATGCAAAAGCCCAACGATTTTATTGAATGAAAATATGCAAATGACAGATAATAACCCTCACAAATGAGCCATGATGCCCCGGGCAAGGCACTAGGCTTTAGAGTTTATTGTTCAAAACACAGAAAATACGAAAAGCAAAACAAAACAAGAGCAATTACTCCTGGCTAAAGGAGATTGGTATGATGTCTTCAGTCTTCCAATTGCTGAGTCCTTTGTCCGGAGTTGGGAAGATCCACTTGCTGATGTCGAAGTCGTGGTCGTCGTCTTCTATAGCATGAATTCCCTTCTGGCTGATGCGGAAAGGAAGTTGGCCGACACGTTCGCGGCGTATCATCTTCTGTCCCTTAATGGTGAAGCCTAAACCAGTCTTGTCAAATTTGAAAGGGAGATCAGGGAGCTGTCCCCAAATAGCACTACCTCCTTCTTCAACAGCAGCTTGAGCATCTTTCAGCGAGGCCATCCTAGGCGGAATTTGTGTAACTTCAGGAGTGACAGGAGAGTCAACAGGCATGACTCTGGGGATTGTTTCAAAATCTTGACAGGGAGTCTCGAATAATTAACCTTCCATATCGAGGTATCAGAATGACTGTAGATGACTGACCATATATTCCTCTTCACCACATACTGTAACAACCTTCCCTTTCACCGGGTACTTCAGCTTCTGATGTAAGGTAGAGGTAACAGCGCCTGCCCCATGTATCCAAGGGCGTCCAAGTAGGCAAGAATAAGTCGGGCGGATATCCATGACAAAGAAAGTGGAGTCAAAAGTCTGGGAACCGACTTTGACAGGCAGAGTGAGCTCTCCAAGTACTGTTCGCTTAGAACCATCAAAAGCTCTCACAATAATGTCACTGGGTCTCAGAACCAACCCTTCGACATCAAGCCGATCAAAAGCAGCCTTCGGAAGGATATTTAGGGCAGAACCAGTATCCACCAAGACATGAGACAATGTAGTACCCTTGCATTCAACAGAGATGTGCAAGGCTTTGTTGTGTTTCCTTCCGGCAGGAATCAAATCAGCATCAGAGAAGCCTAGGCCGTTGTTGGCAGCCAGGCTAGCAATACAAACTTCAAACTGGTCAGTGGTAGTGTCTTGTGGTATGTGAGCATTCTTCAGAAACTTCACCAAGGCGTTAGCATGAGCCTCAGAGCACAAAAGCAGAGCAAGCATGGAGATCTTGGACGGAGTCTGTCCCAATTGTTCCACAACATTGTAGTCACTCTTCTTGATAATCTTTAGAATTTCCTCCATTTCTTGTTTGGAGGTGTCTTCAGCAACTTCCTTTGGTACTTCTGGCTGAGCAGGATGAGTCACTGATTCTTTCCCTCTAGCTTGGGGAATGGATTGAATAGCTGGAATGCGAGCTGGAGTCGCAGTGTCTTTTGGAGGAGAGATATCTGGAGAGAACACCCTTCCGGTTCGGGTCACCTTACTTGATCCGGTGATATTGTCAATGTCAGGAATGGTAGCTTCCACTGTAAGATCTTCAATGGTCAGAGGGTCTTGCTTGACGCCATGATAGTAAACATCAGCTCCATAATTCCAAGGAATAGCTTTATCAGAGGAATACGGAACTGGTCTTGGAGAAGTAATGATAAGAGGTGCCACTCTAGGCACAGGATCAGCAGAGGAAATTCTTATAGTGTTAACATCAACATAGTCTTCTGGGAAATCGTCACCCCATCCGGTTGCCTTAACATCTTCAATAGGTATCTTGTAGCTTTCAGGAACAGTGTACTTCACCATGTAATCATACTTTCCACTTGGCTGCCCCAAGGTATCCCACATAGATGGTGCAGTTTCGTTCACATCTTCGATCTTCAGTTTAGACATATCTTCACACAGCTTCTGCACAGGTGGTTTCAGGAATAGTATTTCACGGTTATCCATCATGCACTGAACACGTCTTCTCAACCAAGCACAACCATCAGGTGCAGATGGACACCAACAACAATTCTCTGGGCATCCTGGATTGACACCGGCTTGCAGCAAATTCTTCTTAACAGTCATCAGAGGAATGGTCAAGTCATCTATGTTGAAAACATAAGTATCTTCACCAACAACATTGGAACTCTTGTCATGGTTAGGCATGGGAGCGTTGATCACATCCGGATTCTCAACAGGAGGGTCAAACTCAATCTGCTTAGCTTCAATCATGTCTTGAATTTTGTTCTTCAGAGCCCAACAGTCATCAGTGTTATATCCAGGGCTATTGGAGTGGTAAGCACACTTAGCATTAGGATTGTATCTCGGAGAGGAAGTGTTGACATTCTGAGGGGGATCCCTCAAGGTAATCAGCTCTTCTTTCAACATGTGTTGCAAGGCTTGCGACAATGGCATGTTGATCCTCGTAAACTGTCTTCGTGGCGCGTTCTGGATACACGCGTTGTCTCGCTGAGGTTGTGCTGATGTAGGATTGGAGATCACAACTGCCCCCACAGATTGAGCGCGGTCGGTCTTGGCTCGGCTTTTCTGACCATACACAACATTGACTTCTTTGTTACCACCAAAAGATCTCTTCGCAGCATTTGAAGATGTCTCTACCTGAATCTTCCCACTTTTGGTACCAGCTTCAATACGCTCGCCTGTCAGTATCAGCTCGGTGAATCCGGTTGAAGAGTTTCCAATCAGATGATTGAAGAACGGACCTGTCAGTGTTCCCATAAACATATCAACCAATTCCCTATTGGACAAGGGTGGTTGAACTCTGCCTGCTAGATCTCTCCACTTCTGAGCATACTCCTTGAACTTCTCATCACGACCCATAGACATGCTTTGTAGTTGCATGCGAGTGGGTGTCAATTCACATTGTACTCATCTTGCTTGTAGAAAGCATCGCTAAGTTACTCAAGTACGGATACGGTCATTCTCTAGCTGATAATACCACTCCAATTGAGTTCCGGACAAACTCTCTTGAAAATAATGCATCCACAACTTTCTGTCATCAGTGTGGGGATTGATCTTCTAGACATAGGACTTCAAATGCAACTTCGGACAAGACATGCCATTGTACTTGGCAAAAGTTGGAACTTTGAACTTGGGAGGAATCACAATACCAGGGACAAGACTCGGATCATCAAAATTCAGCCCGGACATCTTCAGGTTTTCCACAACATTCAGACGGTCTTCAAGTTGCTTGTACTTGTCATCTTCATCGGAGTACTTGCCATTATCATAGTCTTTCTCAGGCTCATGCTGACTACCCTCTCCATCACCCTTGTCACTTTGCTCATCCTCCTTCTTGACACTTCCTTCAGAGAGCTCTATTCGACTAACCACTTTAGGACCTCCTTTGTAGCGTCTGCCCATGTTGAGAAGACCAACAACCTTCTTCTTCTTGTTGATGAGCTTCTTCAGATCTTCTTGGCCCTGGACCAAGCTGGTGAACATCTGCTGAAACTGAGCATTTTGAGCCTGAAGATCTTTGACAGACTGTTCAAGAGCCATTTCTGCTAAAATAAATAGCTGGAGAATGAGAAAACCAATCTTCAATGTACCTGTGATGCAATGTTATGCTATGATATGCAATGTTTATGCGAATGCAATGCAATGTTTTCAAGGACCTTAGAGATTTAAATTTGTTAAACAAGCACGAATAAACATTTATTAGTTCTCTTTTTATTCTTTTTCTTTTTAAGTACAACAGATAGTTCGAAGCAATAAAAGAAAAACATATAAATCCTAAAGCTCTAAGTCTCCCATGGGCGCTTCCTCTTGGTGCCGAGGTAGGCGTTGATGCTTCGCTCTTCGTGAAGTAACTTGGTCAACTCTAGCACTTTCTTCTCACTTGCATAGCACTGAGCTTCAAAGGTATCCCTTTCTTCTTTTAGTTGAATCCAGGATCTCTTCAAGTCTTCAAAATCAGTACGTATGTCGGGATGGAGAACGGTATAGGGTTCGTCACCTATAGCAACAGTTCCATAATTCTTGGTAAAAGCGTGAATGGCATCATGAGGTTTTGAGCTCGAGCTCGCACCCATCTGAGGTAAGGTTCCCAAGGAATGGAGTTTTGGTGTCCCAAAGTCTTGGTATCAGTCTTCTTTACCATGCCCCAAGCGTGTATGAACCTTCGTCGGTAATTCTGGAGATCGTGGTTGTAGTCGAACACAATATCTTGGAGAAGCATATCATGTGGACCATCTCTTCGAGCAAAACCAAACTGACGTAAAGCTAGAGAAGGGTTGTAAGTAATACCTCCCCTTATACCAAGTAGTGGTACATTAGGGAATTCTCCACAACGCTCAATGAATGTGAAGTCCTTTTGAGAGAAAAGACTCCAACTGATATCTGAATGAGAGAGTGACATTAGTCTTTGAGACCATCTCAACCTTTGTTCGTTCTTCAAAACTGATGGAGGAAGGTGCGAAATAAACCACCTGGAAAGTAACGGTACACAACACATGAGAGTTCCTTGTCTCTTAGTAGCACGAGTGTGGAGAGAATGTAGGATATCTCCAAGTAAAGTAGGCACAGGATTGCGGGTAAGAAACAACTTGATGGCATTGACATCTATGAACTGATCCGAGTTAGGAAATCGAATGCATGGAAACTCATAACTTTGAGGAATTCTCGGGCTTTCTTAATCAGGAACTTAGCAAGTAAACCCTTAACTCCACTTCTAGTTTCCCAATTGGCTTCAATATCTGAGCGCTTTAGATGTAGCGCTGATGCAATGTCTTCGTACTTAGGAACCTTTTCTAAACCGGTGAATGGTATTTGGTCAAGAATAGGTATCCCAAGTAGCTTAGAGAACTCTTCCAAGGTAGGAACCAACTGATAATCTGGGAATGTAAAGCAATGGTGTTTCGGATCGAAGAACTGGAATAGGACATGCATCATATCTTCTTCAAAACCGGAGATAACCAAGTCAAGCAGATAACCATGTCTTTTGATGAACTGGGCATGATTAGGACTTTCTGAAACCAATTCTTTGAGCTGAGAAGGTATACCCATGATGTTGATTCGGATGGTCTTTCTAGAAGCCATAATCCCTACAAAACAGAGCAAAGATAAATCCCTAGGTCCTTGAAATAGTTAGAAATGATATGCAATGCAAATGATGTCATGATGTCATGTTTAGCACACACAAACAATTCACACAATGAGCCTAGGTTTAAGGCTTGCAAGAGGTATAGGTGATTACCCCACCAAAAGTTTGAGTTGGTTCATCCTGTCCTATAATAGTAACCGGGTTCTAAGAATCTCATATCATTGATCTTTCTCGTAGGCGTTTATTTCAATACGACTACCAAGTGGGCGACCCAAAATATCCCAAAAGTCTGATCTTAATGAGTGTAGCATCGAGTATCAACCAACCTTAGTCGCACCAAAATCGGCCATCTCACTACCTTCTAATGGCCAAGATGGGTCAATTAAGGTTCTAAAAGTTTAGTTAGTGCTTGATGACACCACGCAGAAGCCAAATACTATCCTTAACTTGAAAATGAAGAGTATCAGGACATCCAAAGTGTCACACTAACGTAGCCATCATGTTGACCGTTTTGATATACGTCTAATGGTCGCGACGATTTATTGCTACTTACCTAAAAGGAAACCCGGATCCGGGTGTAGGATCCCCCACAAATATAATACCCAAGCAACCCTTAAAGATAAAGCAAGCAAGTCAAACAGAAAGCAATAAAGGTGATCTAGAAATCCTTAAGGCATTCTCTCTTTAGGGCTTATCCCCAGCAGAGTCGCCAGTTCTGTAACACGGTGAACTGACTTTGTGGATTTTTGTATCGCAAATGTGCGGATAGCAAGAGTCGCCACCGACTTTTCTTTTATCCAATTAAGGGAAGGTAAAAAGTACAGAAAAAGACCTTCGTTAGATTCTGAGTAAGGGAGAAGGTTATGAAAAGGGGAAGGTATTAGCACCCCTTTCCATCCGTAGTTATCTACGGGCTCTTAGTTGCTCTTAGATCACTTTAAAATTGTGCTTTCTGTGTGTTTGACAAAAACGTTTTGAAAAGGCATTTCGCTTTGACTTTGTAATGATTCATGTAGGAATGTATACAAAGTGTTTGGAAATGTTTCGTTTTTTGAAAAGAGTTTGAACTTTGACAAAAGTGTGAGGTGTGAAAAGTATTTTGAGCAAGCAACTAAAAGTCTTATTACCTAATCAGAATTTGGTCATTTTCGTATTGTTTTACTTTCCTTTAGAATAGCGCTATCCATACCATTAGTTGGTAGGTAACTCTATTTGTTGGATGTAAGCGGGACATTCGAAGGGACATCGTATGGTCATAGAAAACAACTTGTAGGAAGTATCCTAGCACATTCGAAGGGACTATCATCATTTTTCGTAGGCGACAATCGAGGTTCAAGATCATGTATTCGGAGGCGACATCGTGGGTCTTATGATCTTTGTATCGAAGGGACTATGATGATTTGTTTTGAAGGCAACGGTGCTAGAATACCTCTACGTTCGAGGGACATGACCATTTGAACTTGTAAAGGCAACGAGAGAGAATTACCCTAAGGGGTGCATGTGTGAAAAAGTGTGTTGAATTCAGATATGTTATCTTGAAAATTAGTGGGCTATGTTCAATTTTATCTTGCCATACACGCCTAATTACTAGCAGTTTATAGGGTGCGGAAATTAAAATGCGGGAATGTAAAGATGCGGAAAGATAAATCCTACGCTATTACATGGCTTTGGGACAGATACATAATTTAAACAATGCGGAAAATAAAAGCCTAATTAAACTATTACATCCCATGAGCAATTACATTATTGGAAAAAAGAAAACGGTAAAAAAGAAATCGTCCGAAACGGGATAACCTGTGAAAATATAAGAAATATGAAAATACGAGGAAATTGAATAAGAGAAAAATGTTAGTAAAAATGCAAATTTTTGAATGAGAAAAATATTTCATGCTGGAAATAACATTAATATGCTAAAATAATTTTTCGGGATTTTTTGGATGCAATTTAATAATTAAAAACTAATTAAAAGCGATTTAAATGATAAATTAGTAATTAAATTAAATATGCATGCAAAATAATACTTTTTAATTTTATAAATTAAATAAGCATTTTCTGAAAATAAATGCAAAAAGAAAAAATATTTTTGATGATTTTTAATGCATGAATAAAAATTATGAAAATAATTAAAAATGCATGCAAAAATTAAATAAATAAGAAAATATAGAAAATATGAAAAAAGTTTGAAGTTTGTAAAAGAAAATGCAAAACCGGTCCTGGCATGGTTCGAACAGGGGACCTGGAGGAGTATCTTTGCATAGTGAGCGCCTTAACCAACTGAGCCAGCGTGGCCAACTGTTTAGAAACCGGAACGAGTGGAATGTAAACACGCGTCACTCCTTGACTGCCTCCATCACGCGCCAAGCTTCGTCTTCATCAATTTGAATTTTTGAAAATTCAGCGTCGGCCTTTGCTCGACGCTACAACCCTGGCTAAATCAAAAATCACATACAGATAATATAAATGAATTCTAAAACCATGGATCGATTGGAAACATCATTCCGAATGCAATGGTAGTGGTCTCGAGGTCCAATTTTTCCGTTTTAAGGAAACCCTAATTATGGCATATCGTGTTTCCGGCCATGGAAATACAATTAACCTGCCCAGATCGCTTGCAAACTTCTCACTAATCACAAAAACAACAACAAATCGTGTTAAAAATGCATGAATATGAGAAATCGAATTTTGAAAAAGAAGAACAAACCGAAATCTGGTTTTCGAGTTTCTTGATGGTTTTGAACAATGTGAAGGTCTGGAATGCTTCCAGGGATGTCAAGGAATGTGTTTGAATCCTCAAAAACAATTGAAACAGGCTGGATCGATGGTTACCAATTGCTTGCAAGCCACTGATTTTTTGAGCTTCAATAGGGTTTCTCCAGCCAGTTTTTCTACCCTAATTCGTGTGGCATGTGTTGTATATATATAGTAGATGGATTCAGAGTTGATTTGAGAAAGAATCAATCACTAATCAATGCAAAACATATTTGATTTTGTACCAAATCAAATTTCCATCTTTTTGATCAATTTTCAATCAAATCTTGCCATATCCAACCAAATTTCGAAATTTGCTGGCTTTATTGAGTTGCTTGGCTCTCAAGGAAGAGAGAAAAATCAAATTTGCATTTAATTTTGATTTTATACTTTATTTTTGAATTTAATTTGTATTTAAATGAATAAATTCCAAATTAAATAGAAAAATAAAATAAAAATTCTTGGCATTGGGCTTGAATATTCCTAATTGCATAAGGAACAAGTTTGGATGAAGAAAAAGTAAGCCCATTTGCAAAATTTTTGACTTTTAGAGGTATTTCTCTTTGTGCACTTCTTCAAAATTGCCCAACTTGTGAATGGTGTATCTTGCTCAATTTTCAACATTTTTGGTGTTCTTGGACTTTTTGGAAAGCTATAAGATTCCTCTAACCAACCTTTTTGGTCTCATCTCAATTGGAGTTTCCATGCTCAATATATCTTCAAAACAAAATGTTGACTTTTTGTTGACTTTTGAAAAGGACCTGTAATGTTTTGATCCATACCTCTCAAATGAAGCATTTTTTGAACATTCTTGTGAGACATGAAGTTGTAGGGAATGGAATTTCCTTCAAAACAAGAAGTAGTGGAAAAATTTCTGAGAAAGTATGAAGAAGTTATGATCAGTCAAAGTTTGGTTGACTTTTCTCAAAGAAACCCTAATTTAGAAAGTTTGACTTTTGAGCAAATCTTGAGTTTTCTTGATGAATCATGATCAACCCTTGATCAAATGATGAATGTAACTTCAAAATGAGGATGCTGACCAAAAATTATGAAGTTTGACTGTATGTTGACCACAGTTGACGTTTGGTCCAATACAACTGATTTTCAACCATCTGAGCAATTGTCTGAGGAAACTTGACTTGTGAAGCTTGAAACTTGACATGGAGAACATTTGAAGCATATGAGGAGGCATGATGAACATTGGAGATGTTGGAAATCCATCTTGATCTGAGAATTGTCAAACCCTAGTTTGGGTTGATTGTCTAGGAGAGGGTTTGTCTGATCAACCCTTGAAGAATCCTTGAGTATGGAGGTATGAAATGTCTTGAGAAGATGGAGGGCAAATTTTGGGGTATGACACTTGGTCGTGTCAAGATATGCCAGGGTTAGATATTGATATTATGGAGCATCATTTACCGTTGAAGCCTGAGTGTCCACCAATCAAGCAGAAATTAAGAATAACTCATCCTGATATGGTGATAAAGATTAAAGAGGAAGTTTTAAAGTAGATTGACACAAGTTTCCTTGTAACATCAGTTTATCCTCAGTGGATTGCCAATATTGTGCCAGTACCAAAGAAAGATGGAAAAGTCCACATGTGTGTTGATTACCGAGATCTGAATAAGGCTAGCCCGAAAGATGACTTTCTTTTGCCACACATTGATATGTTGGTAGACAATACTGCAAAATGCAAAGTGTTCTCGATCATGGACGGATTTTCCAGATACAATCAAATTAAGATGGCTCCTGAGGACATGGAAAAAACAACGTTTATCACACCCTGGGGAACATTTTGTTACAGAGTGATGCCCTTTGGGTTGAAGAATGCTGGTGTAATGTACCAGAGGGCCGTGATGACCCTATTCCATGATCTAATGCATAAAGAAATTGAAGTGTATGTTAATGATATGATTGCTAAGTCCCAAACTGAGGAGGATCATTTGGAGGATTTGTCGAAACTGTTTCTGCATTTAAGGAAGTATCGTCTTTGCTTGAATCCTAATAAATGTACATTCGGTGTCCAATATGGAAAACTGTTGGGTTTCGTTGTCAGCCAAAAAAGAATTGAAGTTGATCTTGATAAAGTTAGGGGAATTCAAGAAATGCAGGCACCAAGAACTGAAAATCAAGTCAAAGGCTTCCTCGGACGTTTGAATGACATTTCCAGATTCATTTCCCATATGACTGCAACTTTGAACCAATCTTCAAGCTGTTGAAGAAAGATCAAGGTTGAGTATGGACAAATGATTTCCAAAGGGCATTTGAAAGTCTAAAAGAGTATTTGCTTGAACATTCTATCCTGCTCCCTCCCGTTGAAGGGAGACCATTGGTTCTATATCTGACTGTGTTAGAAAGCTCCATGGGTTGTATTTTGGGACAGCAAGATGAAACAGGAAAGAAAGAATATGCCATTTATTACCTTAGCAAAAAGTTCACCGAGTGTGAGTCCCGATATTCTATGTTGGAAAAGACTTATTGTGCTTTAGTCTGGGCTACGAAGCGTCTGCAACAATATATGTTGAATCATACTACTTGGTTAATCTCTCAAATAGATCCGATCAAGTACATCTTTGAAAAGACTGCTCTTACGGGGAGAATTGCTTGTTGGCAAATGTTGTTATATGAATATGATATTGAATACCGCACCTAGAAAGCTATTAAAAGAAGTGTATTGGCAAAATACCTGGCTAATCAGTTGGTTGAGGATGATTAATCGGTTGAGTTTGACTTTCCTGATGAAGATATAATGTATTTGAAAATGAAAGATTGTGATGAACCTTTACCTGAAAAAGTTCCAGATCCAGAATCCCGATGGGGAATGGTGTTTGATGGAGTCGTGAATGCTTGTGGAAGATGAATCGGTTCTATGACCATCACTCCTCAAGGAACTCATATCCCTTTCAAAGCAAGGTTGATGTTTGATTGTACCAACATGGCAGAATATGAAGCTTGTATCACGGGGCTTGAAGAAGCCATTGATTTCAGAATCAAAATTCTTGATGTGTACGGTGATCCAGCTTTAGGAATAAATCAAATTAAAGGAGACTCGTCACCCTGGATTAATCCCTTATAAAGATTATGCAAGGAGATTATTGACTTTCTTCAATAAGGTAGAGCTTCACCATATTGCTCGAGATGAAAATCAGATGGCAGATGCCTTGGAAACTTTGGCTTCTCTGTACAAAGTGAACCAGTGGAATGATGTACCTCAGATCACTATTGGGTGACTTGAGAGGCCAACTTATATATTCTCCATGGAGGTGGCAAAGGATGATAAACCATGGTATCATGACATTAAGTATTTCCTGATGACTCGAGAGTATCCGGTTGACATGACAAGTAAAGATAGAAAGACCTTGAGGAGATTGGCTGGTAGTTTCTTTCGCAATGAAGGTGTGTTATATAAAAGAAATCATGACATGGTCTTGCTCAGATGCGTGGATAAACACGATGCGGACATGTTGATTCATGAGATTCATGAGGGTTCTTTTGGTACCCATGCCAATGGACACTCTATGGCTAAGAGGATGCTGAGGGCAGGATACTATTGGTTGACAATGGAATCTGATTGTTACAAATTTTCGAAGAAGTTCCATAAGTGTCAGATATATGCTGACAAGATTCATGTGCCTCTTACTTTGCTCAATGTCATTTCTTCCCCATGGCCTTTCTATATGTGGGGTATTGACATGATTGGGATGATTGAACCCAAGGCTTCTAATGGACATCGTTTCATCTTGGTAGCAATTGATTACTTCACCAAATGGGTTGAAGCGACTTCCTATGCTAACGTTACCAAGCAAGTGGTGGTCTGATTCATCAAGAACAATCTCATTTGTCGTTATAGTGTGTCGAGCAGGATCGTTATTGACAACACATCGAATTTGAATAATAAGATGATGGCGAAACTTTGTGAAGAATTAAAGATTGTCCATCACAACTCTTCTCCATATAGACCCAAGATGAATGGGGCCGTTGAAGCTGCAAACAAGAACATCAAAAAGATTATACAGAAGATGGTTGTTACTTATAAGGATTGGCATGAGATGCTACCTTTTGCCTTGCATGGGTATCGGACTTCGGTTCGTACTTCAACGGGTGCAACCCTTTTCTCTCTTGCGTATGGCATGGAAGCATTACTCCCCGTGGAAGTTGAGATTCCATCAATGAGAGTCACCATAGAGGCTAAGTTGTCAGAGGCTGAGTGGTGTCAAAACATATATGATTAGTTAAATATGATCGAAGAGAAACACATGATTGCTTTGTGTCATGCTCAGTTGTATTAGAAGAGAATGAAGAAAGTGTTTGATAAGAAGGTAAAACCTCGTGTATTCAAAGAAGGTGACCTCGTGCTCAGAAAGATCATTTCTTTAAACTCAGATTCCAGAGGCAAGTGGACTCCCAATTATAAAGGCCCATATGTTGTCAATAAAGCCTTCTCTGGCGGTGCATTGATTCTTGAAACTATGGATGGTGAGGAGTTCCCACATCCTCTGAATGTTGATGTAGTCAAGAAATACTTTGCCTAAATAAATAAAAGAATAACTCGCTAAGTTGAAAACCCAAAAGGGCGACTTAGGAAAAAAGGAGTGTCTCGGTAGACTGAAAACCTGAAAGGGAGGTCTAGGCAAAAATTAGAGACATAAACAGAATGAATCTCCCGGTAGACTGAAAACCCGCAAGGGCAGTCTAGGCAAAAGTTAGGGACTTACATGGCAAGTAACTACATCAGACAATACTTGATCATAGAAGTAACAATCTGCATGGATCATCTTCATACATCAACTGAAGACTACAATACAAGAGTTTAAAGTTGTTAGGGAGAATAGGGCTCATTGTATCTCAATGTACCTTTTCCATGTATTTACCATTTTTCAAAACTTTGTAATATATGTGGAGTCATGATATTGGCAGGCTACCATTCTATCAATAAAATTTGAGCTTTTATCCAATTCCTTTGCAATCTTATTTTATTTAGTTCATAAAAATATCCTTTTATTATTGAAAATATATTTCAAAACAAACAGATTCATTAGAACATACTTGAGACAATTTTTACAATTTTAGAGTGTGTTTACATCGAATGTGATGCAATGGGACAAGATGGCATTATCCCCAACTTTAATTAGTGATGTTGAGGTTGTTCCCAAAAGGACCTCTGTAGAATTCATTTTCCTCCAAGCAGGAGATTCTAGTGCAAGGCAGGTTGCTCTCACAGAGCATCTCAGTTCTCCCTAGAAGAGTTTACGCAAATATTTCCCTGATGAGATATGATGACGTCTCCACAAGATGTGTTAGATAAGTAAGGCCCAAAAATGTTGGCAGCACGCCTGATAGGAGTTTGCCTTTTCAAGCCCACAGTTCACAAAGATCTTATATTGGCCGAGTGTCATTCGTGAACTATTTGATTTTCCATGTCAATCCTCAATAAGATGTCCATGCGCATCTCATTCATACATTGTGCATAACTTTAATTCATTGCCCATTTGCATATGTTGGTAATCAGAGTATGTCTTATATCTCACAAGTTGTCAGCTCTAAGAAGAAAAAGTTCATTCTTTTTGCTTTCCCTACAGTTATCCTTCATGGAGAAATAAAGCATCTTTCCTTTGGATTCTAATCTCCAGGTGGTTTTGTCGTTCAGAATGTAAATCCCATATGGATATCGCATTTATTTTGCACAAAGAAGACTTTATCTCTTCGACAGAAGTGAACTGGATTTTTCCCAGGATGTCTGTTCTCATTCTCCAACAATATTGTCACCATTTTCTCCTAACAACAGGTGACAATCTCGTCATTTGAGCAACTGATTTTCCCCAGTAAGTCTGTTAATGCCAATTTGATCTCATTTTGGTAACCCAACAAGGAATCTCTCGCTAGGGATTAACCGTTCACCTCCAGCAAGTTGAAAACTTATTATGGAAGTCTCCGATGGGTGATTTATAAGCTCGTCGATGGAAGTTCCTTTGAGTGATTTACAAGCTCATTGTTGGATGTTTCTTTGGTTTTGCTTTGGGTAATTTACAAGATCATTACTGATTTAACTAGTTATCTCTGATGGGTGATTTACAAGCTCGTCGATGGAAGTTCCTTTGAGTGATTTACAAGCTCACTGTTGAACATTTCTTTTTGGTATTCCTTTGGGTGATTTACAAGCTCATCGCTGAATAGCCGTTTATCTCCGATGGGTGATTTACAAGCTCGTCGATGGAAGTTCCTTTGAGTGATTTACAAGCTCATTGTTGAACGTTTCTTTGGTTTTGCTTTGGGTGATTTCCAAGCTCATCGGTGAATAGCCGTTTATCTCCGATGGGTGATTTACAAGCTCGTCGTTTGGAAGTTCCTTTGAGTGATTTACAAACTCACTGTTGAACGTCTCTTTATGGTATTCCTTTGGGTGATTTACAAACTCATTGTTGATTAGCCATTTATTTCTGATGGGCGATTTACAAACTCATTGCTGAACGTCTCTTTGGGTGATTTACAAGCTCATTGATGATTGGTCCTTTCAGTATTCCTTTGAGTGATTTACAAACTCATTGCTGATTAATTCTGATAGCTGTTTGCGACAAGATTTGTTATTCCGTTGAATGTAGCCTCGTCATTATGGGAGGTAATTTGTCGTAGATTTGTTTTTCCAATGAATGGTAGCCTCGTCGTTATGGGAGGTAGTTTATCAAAGATTTGTTATTCCGATGAATGGTAGCCTCATTATTATGGGAAATAGTTTGTCGAATATCTTTTATTCCAATGAATGGTAGCCTCGTTGTTATGGGAGGTAGTTTGTCGAAGATCTACTTTTCTGATGAATGGTAGCCTCGTCGTTATGGTAGGTAGTTTGTTGAAGATTTGTTTTTTCGATGAATGGTAACCTCGTTGTTATGGGAGGTAGTTTGTCGAAGATCTGTTTTTCTGATGAATGGTAGCCTCGTCGTTATGGGAGGTAGTTTTTCGAAGATCTATTTTTTTGATGAATGGTAGCCTCGTCAATATGGGAGGTAGTTTGTAGAAGATTAGTTATTACGATAGATGTTAATCTCGTCATATTGAAGATAGTTCGTTGTTGATTTGTTGAATACTCTAATGGGTGGAATTTTGGCTCAATAGTTGTATGATTACTTTGTTACCTTTTCCAAATGAAGTATCCTGGTTAAAGAAGGACTTCCAGCCCGTCTTTGGTGAAGCGCCAGAGCTCTTTGGAAAGGCAGTTTATTGTTGATGTTGTCTTCTTACCACCTTTTGGTCAGAAATAATTCTTGGGTGAGTTGTCTTTCTTAGCATTTTTCATTATCTTTACTTCCCCAGCGATGTTTTGTTGCCCCTGCGAAGATCATCCTATTGAATTGCATAACCATTAAGCATTGCATGGCATCTTAGGGCCAAAAATAGGGTTAGTGTTATATTTAAGTATCTTCTATCCCGTTGAGGCGAAGGTTCCCTTCTTGTCTCCAGATAGAAGACACTTAAATAAGGGAAACTATTGTTCCCCAATTTTTACCCCTAAGAGCCCTCATCATCTCATCATCAATGCATTAAGATCACAAAAAGGTTGGGCTCTTATGGTTATCCTATTCCTTAGTTTGGTCTTAAGGAATCACTAAGCAACCTAATTGTGTTTTTCCTGCATGATTGATCTGCATTTATTTCATCTGCTAATCTCTGATTAAAATACAAAAAATATTTGTTTTTGTCTTTATATATTTGTGCTTTGTAGGTATCAATACAAGACATCAGGCGAATGTAAGCTTTTCCGATGTTTTTCCCCAAACATGATTTAAAACAAAAATTTCAACAAAAAAAAGGTGCAATCGATTTTCACTTTGGAGCAATCGATTGCTCCCTTGCTATTTTCAGCAAATTCCTAAAAAACACTTAGTGCAATCGATTGCACTGCACATAATTTTGGAAAATTGGGCAATTTTTCAAGTTTGTGGGCTTAGGCTCTAATTTATTTATTTTATTTTCTTTTAATTTCGAAATTAATTACTAATTGATTCAATTTTGGCTCCAAAATCAATTTCCAAGCCTAATTCTAATTTCCAAACCAAACTCCAAACTACCACTCATTCCCAAACCAAAACCTTATAAATAGAGGCATCCTCTCATTCAAATTTCAAGCTTATGATAGCCAAATACACCTTGTCAAAATTTCTCCTCATTCTCTCATTTTCCCAATTCTCCAAACTCACTCAAAGCTCTTTTTTCTTCATAAAGATTAGTGAATTCTTCATTGGAATTCTCTAATTCTTTGAGCTAAACCTTCATCCACTCTCTTTCTCTTCTTCAATTCCTTAAATCTAGGCTTGTGATTTTTGAAGTTCAAGTGAAGCAATTTGAAGTGTTACTCTTGCAAATTTCTCTCAAGATCTACAAGTGGTGAGTGTTGACTTCATTTTTTATTATGTGATCTCTTTATAATTGTTGTTGTTTGATTCATTGAGCAAACTTGTTTTTAGTTCCATTGATGTTAAAACCTCAAGAATTAGTTGGAATTTCCGGGCTCACTTGAATCAAGGAACACAAGGTGTTTGTGAAAAGGTTTGAACAAGGATTTGGCCTTTAGAAATGTGATTTTTCTGATTTTTACAGTGTGCAATCGATTTGCACTCTGCTGCAACCGATTGCATGGGCCACGTTTTAAAAAATTTGAAAAAATAACAGTGTGAAATCGATTTGCATCCTGTTGTAATCGATTGCACAGAGTGTAAATTGTGATTTTCACTTGTTTTTTGACTTGTTTTGGATCTTTACTCTTTTTCTACTCCATTCTTTTGATGATTACCTTGGATTGTAGTCTTGTACACCTAATTCCTCTTTAATCTCAATGGACTTTGGGTGTTGATGAGGTTGGAGAAATGTATTGGTGATTCAAATCTATCAAAGGATTAATTATACAATTAATTCTTGGTGCTTTGAGTCAACAATATATTTTGTGCCTTAATCCACCAAGATGAGTGATTGAACTTAAAGATGGAAGAAATTAGAGAAGATAATCCAAGTTGATCCATCATTCTTTCTTATTTTACATGTGTTGACAAACATTAGAAGATGATCTACATATCATTCTTCTCGTTTGCTTTTTTCAACACATACATCACCATTGACCGACCTCGTTGTAGGGTGGCTTATACATAAGTCACTTGGCGATTGCTTAACATAGAGCTACATTGCTTCTTCTTCATATTATTTTCTTTGTCCCAAATCGGAAAGTGATCAATTGGTGGCATAAACTTTAATGTTAAAAAAAAATCCCGAAAAGGTGACTTGAGCTTTGATCTTGGTTCAACACTTGTGGCGCTTATTGTGTGGTCGCGTTGATTTCTAATCAAGCTTCTGGAAGGTTTCCACTAACCTTGTCCATTTGAAATTCTCAATCATCTTTGATCAAGTGATATGATAATTCCGAAACCAGTGATATACTTGACAAAAACAATTGAAACTTGTCGTGTGGTCGCGTTGATTCTGTCAAGCTTCTGGCAAGTCTTCATGCATAAGTTTCAAGATGGTCACCTTGCTGATGACTAACAATTAATAATTTGATGATATACTTGACAAGTTTCAAGATGGTCATCTTGCTAATCATTATTAATTGCTTTATTTTGCGCTCTTTACGTTATGCTTTTACCTTTATGCTCTTTATTTTTTATGCACTTTAGTTTTAGCATTTACATTTCATGCTATTTTTTCTTTGCTCACTTGAGAATTTTATTTTCTATGTCATTTTTTATTTGCTCACTTGAGCATTTTATTTTATTGTTAACTATCCCTATGCTCGGAGCTTGATCTTTGGACTTAGGATTAGGACCCCAACCTCAACTTAGAGATTTTTGTGCCCTTGGTGTTAATCTGTCTTGTCTGGTTATTATCTTTGTATGCATGTTAGTCCGTTATACTCGATTAAGAGTGAATTTCCTCGAAATACAGCCGCTACTCTGCCCGTTTTTCTTAAGACAAGAGTTCACCTAAAAGCATTAACTTATCTGAAGCTTGGTTTTTTTGTCCGATTATTTGTTGCTTATGTGGTAATCCAAAAGATGGGATATGGTATTGGCTGTTGATGTCAAGTACTAGTCTTCTCACCCGGTTAGATCTTTCTTTACTCCTACCTTTTACTTTATGCACATAGGTTAGCCTCTTCATCTCCTCCCCATTCTTTGATTTTCAAAATCTTCCCTCTTTTTCAAAGGATTCTTGTTTTCAAAACTTGAACCTCTTTCATAAAAAAACTCGGACTTAGGTCCTTGCATTTTCATACTTCTTTTCTTAATAAACTTTCAATCCATTTAATAATACTTTGACTTTTCTTTTTATAAGACTAAAAAACACCTCACCTAATTACAACCTTTTTGAGCTCTTTGTGGCTTTTCTAATTAACTTTTTTTCTTAAAATCAACCAACACATAAATTTTGTATTTTTTAGCCGAACTACTTGGTTTTGATTTCAACATTGCACATTGTTGGTATGTAGGCCTGGAACTCATTGGAAGTTCTATCAAACAAAAAATTATAAAAATTACTTCATTTCTCCCCCACCATCCATTATGTACAAACTCTCTTTTAGCACATATATACAAATTTTTAAAAAGGTTCTTGCGGAGTACCGTAGATGCTTTGGGTGTCTAACACCTTCCCTTTACATAACCAACCCCCAGTCCCAGATCTCTAATCGTTTTTTAAGATTTTATTCGCTCTTTTTCCTAGTCCTTTTGATAAAATAAAAGCGAGGTGGCGAATCTTTTGTTATTTTTTGAGTTAAGTCAATTCAATGGCTTATACTCGCAGTTTTTTCCGCTACAAAAAGATGCCGCGAGCACCAAGCTTTATTTTTTCCAAACAAGAAAGAAGATGGAAAAGGGGAAAGCTGAAATACCCTAAACATGATATGCGATGCGACTAGCATGAACTAGACGCAACACATTGGGGAGAGACCGGGGTAAGATGGTTGGTTATATAAAGGGAAGGTATTAGCACCCTATATATCTATAGTTTTCTATAGGAACTTTTTATGCATATTTCTGTATGATTGTGTGTTTTATTTGCTATACTATTTCGGGAAAGTTTCTCCTTTGGGATAGGTAGAAACCTAAGTTTTGTTATTATTATGCTCGCAAAGATCATTGGGATCCTCTGTATACATATCCCCTAGTGGGAATCAAAGCATCTGTAGCTCGGGTATAAGGGAACTAAGGTTTGTTTAGTTTGAGGGAGAAAGAAGTATGATCGCTAAGAATGAGAACTTGTGCCTACATATCCTCAAAGGGAGGTTGAGAATGTCAGAGCAATCGTAGTTCCCAGTTATGTCCTAGTGGAAGCAGAAATGTAAAGAGACAACGACAAGTGTCATCTTAATGAAAAATGTATCTAATCTATTTCATCACATACATTTTTGAAGATTTGATTGTTTAAATCTTTCATTGTAAGCATTAGGTGTTTTGCTTGAGTGTACAAGTGCTACCACTTACAAGTTAAGAAAGATGTTTGAAAAATATTTGAATCTTTCATTTTAAGCATTAGGCGTTTTTCTTGAGTGTACAAGCGTTGCCACTTACAAGTTAAGAAAGATGTTTTGTTTGAAAAGCGTTTGTTTTGAAAAAGTGTTTGTTTTGAAAAAGTGTTTGTTTTGAAAAAGTGTTTGTTTTGAAAAAGTGTCGATTTGTATGTGATGCTATAGATGAGATAATTCTTCCATAGAGATGATACATGTCTAAATCTCTAGGAGAAATTGATTATTCATTAGGGGGATGCTTTAAAGAAGCCCGTGGGTCCTTGTATTGTAAGCCCAAGAGGAGGCTATCCGAGGGACATCGAGGGTCCTTATATTGTGAGCCCAAGAGGAGGCTTTCTGAGGGAAATCAAGAGTCCTTGTATGAATACCAAGAGGAGGCTATAGGGTATGGATGGCTTGGCTTTAAGTGATTTCACTGGGAAACCATACTCTTAGGGTTCATGAGCGATTTCACCGGGAAATTATACTTTTAGGGTTCTATCCTAGTGAAGGTGATTCTTTGTATTGGAAGTCCAATAGGAGGCTGTTAGAGATTTCCAGGTCTCTTTCTTGTATGATGCTCAAGAGAAGGATAAACTCAACGAGGGAGTTCTTTTGTACGAAGCCCAAGAGGAGGCTAACTCAACAGGGGAGTGAAATCGAAATCGAATTCAAATTCCAAACTGGAGTGTTTCCATAAGTTGTTTGGTGATTGCTACAGCTTCACTAGACCTTATGGAAGGTGTTTGAATGCTTAGACTGGTTTGGAAACACCTGGAATGTTCTAACCAAGTCCAACTGCAGTTTCTTGGAGTGTGATTCAATTTTGATGATTATCTTGTTACAGATCATGTATGAGTGTTTGGATCATTCATATGAAGTGTATGGATGATGTTTAAGGAGAAAGCTCGTTTAGGAATTCTTTTGTGTGATTTTAAATGAAGAAATGACCTCTATTTATAGGCCAAGAGGTCTGAAGAGTAAGGCAAGGATAAGATTGGAAGATTTGTGCAAGTTGCCTTAAGCGGTAAGAAAGGAATTTTTGCCATAAATGCACATGGTTAATTTTGCAAACCATGGTTAAATCAGTCAAGTGATCTTAATCTCTTATCAATCATTACCATCAGATATTTCCAAGACAAAGCCTATATCTTATGGTGACAAGGCTTCTAGAAGGAAGAATTTGTGAAAAATGACTTGTAACTTTGGAAAATGACTTGAAAATTATGGTTATGGACCTCTACGTTTCAATTTCAAAAACCTAGCTACCCCAAATTTTTTTGCAAGTTCTTGGAAATTTTGGAAATATTGGAATAAGATCTACAACTTTCATGTTTTGAGTTTTTCTTGAATCAAAATAGATTTAGGTGAAAAATGGCCATGAAAATGGTGAAAAACCATGTTTAAAACACTTGAAATTTTTTCTAAGTGTTAGAAAAATTTCAAATCTTGACTTTTTCACACATTTTGATTTTTTATGATCATGATAGATAATTTGAAATGATTTGATGATTGTAAAAATTTGGATTTCAAAAAGTTGACCAATAGTCAAAATTTGACTGGTCTGAATAGTTGAATTTTTGTCAGATGATTCAGAATTTCTCTGATGATCAATCATGAATTTTGGAATGTTTTGAATCAAGAAAATTCGGTCAAGATATTTCATTGATGATTTTGAGATCAATATCCAAGCAATTAGGTCATTCATTGAGCAAAAAGTCAAAGATACACCATCCTCGATCAAAACCCTAATTAGTCGATTCAAGATAGATCTTGAGGAAATGATTGGAATTTGATGATCAAATGTTGATGATTGACGAAGATAGATCATTTGAGTTGAGTGAAGACTCATACCCTAATTTGATCATATCTTGAATAGATGAATTTTTTTATCAAAACCCTAATTTGGTTTAAGGAGCATACACACGATCTAACTTATGTTGAAATTGTTAGTGAGGTAATGATGTATATGTGAATGATATTAGATGGTATCTTAGGTAAAAAATTGGGGTATGACCGGACCCTTAGCCAAAACACACTGAATCAAAAAGGAACCACCTAATAGAATTAAAACAATTGTCCTAACATTATTGGTTGAAACCCGACACGTAGATCGTCTTCAACCTCCGGACACTCGAGTTTAAGGTGTCAATGGGATTCTTCAAATAGAAACGTTAGAAGCTCATACCAGTATCATTGGATCAACCTCTTCCAAACGATCCTAACCTCACCCTCGTGAAAAATTTATTTAAATTGTATAATGAGTAATTTGCAAAAAACACAGAAAATAACGAGCACTTAGTTTTGAAATTACAGGATCAATTCTCAACGAAATCAAAAATTACAAGAAGTATGAGAATCCGAGAAAGGAGGAGAGTTAATTAGGCATTTATTTGGATCAATTTTGTTAAGAATTCTACCTGAACGAAGTTCACAAAGTTTTCTCTGAAACTGAACTTCTATAGCTCGGACTATGGCTTGGTTTGCTTGGCTTAGGTACTGGAGAGTTTGTTTGATTATGGAGGACGATGAATTTGAATAGAATTTGTGATGAGAAGGCTTGCAAATATGAAATGAGTTTTCAAATTTCAAGTTACGAATGAATTTTGGCAGGTGTTTTTGGCTATTCAAGTTTGGAAAAAATGAATGGAGAATGATCCTTATATATATGAGGAGTGAATGGAATCAAAGTGAGGGGTGAATGATGACATTTGAGAGGATATCACGCACACCCGTGTTCGTGAAGAAAGTATGACTTTATGTGCTCAAAATCCAACCATTTCGTGCGTTTTGATGTGCTAATTGCTTCTGGAAGGTTGCTAAACATGATTATACATGAAAACAAGGCTTAACTTGGATTTTAAATCAAATTACAAAGATATTGCAAAACTGGTAATGAGCTCAAAACAATTTTTGGTATGATGTTTACACCAAGGCCAAATCCAATTCCCTCGTGCGTTTTCAAATCTTTCTCGAGCCAAATGAAGCTTCAACAGAGTAGAACACAATGCAAAAAGAATCGTCTTCAATGGATGCTTGAGATGGAAGATATAGCCATTAGGGTTTGGAGAAAACTCACTGAAAATTGGGCCAGGCCTTTGATCAAATATATCATGCCTTCTTGAAAGCTTAAAGTGACCTATAATGTTTTGCATCTAAACATGATCTTCCACTCAAAATTTTCCCTTGATAAAAAATAATGATATGAAGTAGACCTCTTAAATGGAATTGTGGAAAAAGAACCACCCAAAAGCTCCAAAAATTGAGAGAGTTACGGTCTTGTAATGTTGATGAAAATCCAGGAAATAACCTATAATCGTTTGAACTCTTAACGAATCTTACAAACATTTTCAATCTTTGCAACACAAATGAGGATAAAGTTCACATATTTAAGACCATTGTAGAAAAATAACGGACTCAAGGTGATAAAAGATGATCAAGTTATGATCTTTTGAAGATGATGATAAGAAAATTGAGAAATTCATCAAAGTCCTATAAACTTTTGAACAAATAAATTATTTTCCAAGCATTTTCGAATCTTTAATTGAAATAAGTTGAAGTAGACATCCTTACGATCATTGTGAAAAAAGAATGAGCTCAAGGTGAAATTCTGGTATCAGATATGCGATGTCAAAGGTAATGTCACGACACTAATATCTACAATGAACACAGCTGAACATAATAGAATTTAAAGAGTGCAGAAAAATAATAAAAACACAGAGAGTTGTTAACCCAGTTCAGTTCTAACCAACCAACGTCTGGGGACTTCCAAGCCAAGGATGAAGTTCACTATCAACAGTATTAATTTGGAGCTAAACCTTCCCTATTTACACCTCATCACTTAATCAAACTACCCAATGACCCTTCTAACTAAGATACCACACTTTTATATGAGAACCTCTGCTCACTCCCTTAGTATCACACACCGTGATACTCAACAAAACTAAAACTGAAGACATTCTTCAAAGACACACAATCACACTCGCTTCAAAGCTTATGGTGTTTGAAAACATACAATTTAAAAACGTCCTACTCAAGTAGAAATACTCAAGAGACTCACAATGAAAAATTAACAACCAAAAGAATGAACAACCAACAATTAAAAACTAGAATTCTAAATATGGAATGGCCAATCTATAAAGTAAGGTTTGCAACCCTTAAATAGAGTAACAACAACTAGGGTTGCTTTACTCACAAGTCTTCAGCGCCTCCTGTCTTGTCTTCTTGAAAGCAGGATATTAAATCTCCAAATATATTGCTGAAGGCACTCTCAAGCTTCCTTAGTCAAAGTATACAAATAACAAACAAACTGACTTCCTAAAAATTCTGCACTTCTGTTAGTTTCACATGTCAGGACATCTGCTGTGACATATGCATCTTCAGTAAATTTCAAGGCATTTTATGAGAAGAATGTTTTACCAAAATTGCTTCCAATCCATAGAACTAACAAACTCCCCCCTTTGGCAAATTTTTGCTAAAACATTATGTAGGGTGCAAGCCATACAATTAAAAATAGCATCACAATTAACATAGGCATTTAAGTTCATGGAGAATGATAGAAATAATACTAGATTCAACTAATTCACTAATAGATATTGTTAAGTAAAACCCAAAACTAAAACAAAAGTTATGCACTTAAGTTCCAAAATTACATAACTGAGGGATAAACAAATGAAAGATGGAAACACAATTGACATCTTCAAGCACACTCAATGTTCTGTAGAACTTGCAGACTCGTCGCTTCCTCCACTTCCTTCTTCTCATAAGCCAACTTCAGAAGAGCTTTGAGTTGCTAAGATGTTTGCTTCTTCTTCTAGTGTCTCTTCAGCAACACTTGTAACAACATTCTTCTTTAGAGCTAGGATGGTCTCTTCAAGTTTCAGCTTCCTTGCAGTACTAACGTGTATAACTTTATCCAGTTCTCTGCAAGTCTCAGTAGGGTTTGTAATTAAATTACCCTTACCAGCAGTGGTCTTTTCAACATTGACATATGTTGAGACAATGTTTGAGACATGTGCTCCTGCATACAGCTTCTGATGGAGAGACAATGGGATGGCTCTTTTACATTTAGTTTCCAAGGTAGATAGAATTCCAGGATGCTGATGAAGAATAATTCCATTTATGAGAGTGGGGAAAGCTATGGGAAGCTTTGTTTCATAATTATCAACATGCTTCCGAGTCTGATAAAAAATATAACTACCATAGTTAAATGGTATATGCATCCCAACTGCATAAATGAACTTTCCCAATCCTACTGAGATAGTTGAGGTGTGATTTGTTGGCACCCAGTTTGCTGAACCTATTCTATGTAGAATAGCATATTTCACACTTAGTTTTCCAGCAGACAACTTTTCCTTCATAGGCCAGGTCTTGACTTGATTTACAATGATAGTCCTGCATAGTTTGTCATCAGTGACCTCAAGCTCACCCTCTTCCTTCTCACTTCTTCCTAGATACTGATTGATGATGGCAAGTGAGAACTTTACACACTTTCCTTTGACAAACACCTTCTGAAATTCTTATCTTTTCTTGTCATCACAGTCTTCAGGGATGTTAACTATGAATTCCTTGACTAGGGTTTCATAGCACTTTAGCAGCTTTGTCACTTTCTTCATCAGCCTTGCTTCAAAGATCAGTTTCATAACTTCCTTGCATGCCAAGGCTTCTTTTCCTAGACCCCACTCTAAGGCCAGTCTCCTCTGATAAATATATTTCCATCTTGCAGCAAACTTGATGGAATGTAATGAGATGTTGTTAGTATGAGCATCAGGGACACTGTCATTGGTTCTATGAACTATTGACTTCTTCACTGGTGAGATGTCTGGGACATCAGCTTCGATGGAAAACACCTATTCCCTGTTGCTGGCTGATGGAGTAGCTTTGCTCCACCCTTATGAAGGACCATACATAACCTTCTTCTTGACAGGTTTGGATGAGGTGCTGGAAGCAACAACCTTGCCCTATCTTGTTTTCAGTCTTTTGGAAATTCCAGGGTTAACATTAATGATTAGCTCATTGTCAGACAAAGTGTCTACATCTATAACATAATCAGCTACATCTTTCTTAGTCCCCTTATCCGTTGAATCAACCTGCTTTTCTTGAGGATTTTTCTTTAGGGATGACGTTCCAACATCAGTCGTGACTTCATCAAGAATTTTTTCTTTTTCAAGATTCTATTGAGGAGTCTCTTTTTCCCTCATGGGTGATTCAGTATTCTCTTTTGGAGCTTCCTCACCAGGAATTTGGGCAAGAGGGATGGTGATCCCTTCAACCGGTAAACCTACACTTAGGGTATCAGCAAGTAACCTCCTTATTACCCTGTCTACATCTACAGCATTTTGAATAGTTTCGTCATTAGTGGGTTCAAATACATTACCTCCAATTGAAATAAGTGTTTTCCTTGGTTTTCTTGCATGGTGGGTGCGAAGATTTATAGGTCTTGCATGCGAACAAGGAATCATGGAAAGTGGAACAATGTTTAGGGCTTCTTTAGTTGGAATAATTTCATTAGTGTTGCTTGATCCTGGTGTAGTATATTGAGAAATCTTGTTGATCAAGTGTGGAAGATTGATTTTTTGAGGATTAAAGATGGAGATTTAGTAGTTTTCAGGAAGAGTATAACGTGTGGTGAAACTGTGAAATATTTGAACTCGGGGTGGCCCCTTTATATGTTGCGTCTTATGATGTAATATCGTTGAGTGATATTTTGAAAAATTAAGCCCCTTAATGAAGTTCCCACACGCTTTTAATTGCTATAACTTCTTTAGCAAACATACCCCTTGCTCTCTTCTTGAACATTCATATATATCCCATACTCTTGAATAACCATTGACTAGCTTCAGTTCAGAGAATTTTTGAACAAGATTCATGGTTCTTCTTTCTGTAGACTGATCATTAACTCTGGCAGATTTAACTGATGTCATGACATTCATTGGGACATTATGATCAGTTGACTTCAGACTTGTCTTGTCCATCTGGGAATTCTTGCTCATAAATTGTTTGACCTTCACACATGTGATATGATTTGTATCTAGAGGTACCATAAATAACAATTGTCTTCGTTCCTTATACCTTTCATAGTAACTTCACCATTCCTGTTTGTAATGATACATTCAGCTTTTGTGAAGTTCACATTAAATCCTTGATCACATAGTTGACTTATAATGATCAGGTTGGAAGTTAGCCCTTTGACAAGTAATACACCTTCAATGTTAGGAAACTTAGCACTGTGTATCTTTCCTATTCCCTTGATTTCACCCTTCATTCCATCTCCAAAGTTGACATAATCAGTTGGATGATCTTGAAAATTAACCAATAAGTTTTGGTTTCATGTCATATGCCTTGAGGATACATTATCAAAATACCAGTCTTATGTGGTCTTCACTGTTCGAGTCGTGTGAGCTAAGAAACATGAGACATTTGCTTTGGGAATCCACTATTTTCTTGGCCTAGCCTGAGTCACATTTGATTGGTGTGTAGGGTTGGGGTAACCATACAAATCAAAACTAAATGGTTTTATGTGACCATATCTTCCACAATAATGACATCTCCAGTGTTGAGGTCTTTTGTTAGGATGTTTGTAGTTGTTCCTTCTATGATGTTGAAACATTTGATTCGACATCTTAGGTTCAGCCTGACTTTGAGCAGATTATGTAAAACACTCGTTTGTGTCATTGTACCCTAGTCCCCTCATGTCTCCTGCTACTCTTACAGCTTGAAGTATCTTATCTAGTGTCTCAGATCCACTATTTAGCATCTTGATAGATTTGGTCATCTGATCAAGGTCACACTTTAGCACAGTTACTTCACTTTTTAGCTTCTTGATCACATCTAGATGCTCCTTCTTTATTTCTTGTAGTTGCATTATGATATTCTTCTAGTTCTCATTCTCCTGGACTACTTTAACACTTTTGATGCATAATTCCTTATATGTAGTAGCCAGTTCTTCAAATGTCAATTCTTCATCACTTGAGTATCCATCAGAAATATATGTACCAATCAGAGCTGTTACATGTTTGGTTGATTCTCCACCTGCTTCACTCTCAGAGTCTTCATCTGGCCATATCACATTCAATCCTTTGTCTTGTCTCTTGAGATAGTTTGGACAGTCTCATTTGATGTGCCCAAAGCCTCCACGTTCATATCACCTTAGTTCTCTACCTTGAGTAGGTCTTTCTCCAGCTTCTGCTTTCTTCCCATAATTACTTGTCCTATTGATGTCATATGGGATGTTTCGGATATTTGGTATTTAGCTACCATCCATTCTTTTCAGAATTTTATTGAATTTTCTTCCTAGCATGACTATGGTATTTGACAATCCTTCCTCGGTATTCAGATCATATTCCTCACTTTTCTCTTCAGTTTTGGACTTAAATGTTATACTTTTGGATTTTTTCTCAGACCTCTCATTAATACTCAGCTCAAATGTTTGGAGTGAACCCACAAGTTCATCCACTTTCATGTTGTTGATATCCTGAGCTTGTTCAATAGCTGTTACCTTCATATAAAATCTCTTAGGTAGAGATCTGAGCATCTTCCTTACCAGTTTTTCTTCTGGTATCTTTTCTCCTAAGGCGCTGCAAGCACCAACTATTTCAAGAACATTCATATGAAATTCTTGAATGCTTTCCTCTTCCTTCATTGTTAGGTTCTCAAACTTAGATGTGAGCAGTTGTAGTTTTGACATTTTAACCTTGGAGGTTCCTTCACGAGTAGTCTTGAGTATTTACCAAACATCCTTGGCCACTTCACACGTATTTATTAATCTGAAGATGTTCCTGTCAACTCCACCGAATATAGCATTCAATGCCTTTGAATTTGCAAGAGCTAGTTCATCATCTTACTTTGACCAATTTTATTCATACTTTAGCTCACCATTGGGTTGATTATCAGCTCCAATTATGACAGGATGGGTTCATCCTTTCAGAATAGCTTTCCAAGCCCTACTGTACAAGGACTTTATGTATGCTTCCATCCGAGGCTTCCATAGATCA
Source organism: Vicia sativa (assembly GCA_021764765.1). Lineage (NCBI taxonomy): Eukaryota > Viridiplantae > Streptophyta > Magnoliopsida > Fabales > Fabaceae > Vicia > Vicia sativa. The sequence continues at coordinate 149,386,261 of CM038793.1, read as the reverse complement.
TAATTAGAACCATCTAGAATGGGTGGTCTATTTATGAATATCGCCTCCTTGTCCATGTTACCAAAAAATATCTTCCCAAGATCTCACCCAGGGATAGAGCAGGATGTCTGCTCTGATACCAATTAAAACTCTGGTATCAGGTATGAGATGTCGAAGGTAATGTCATGAAACTAATATCTGCAATGAGCACAGCTGAACAAAACAAAATTTAAAGAGTGCAGAAAAACAATAAAAACACAGAGAGTTGTTAACCCAGTTCGGTTCTAACCAACCTATGTTTGGGAGCTTCGAAGCCAGGGATGAAGTTCACTATCAATAGTATTAATTCAGAGCTAAACCTTCCATGTTTACGCCTCCTCACTTAATAAAACTACCCAATGACCCTTCTACCTAAGATACCACACTTAGATATGAGAACCTCCGCTCACTCCCTTAGTATCACACACTGTGACACTCAACAAAACTAAAACTGAAGACACTCTTCAAAGACACACAATCACACTCGCTTCAAAGCTTATGGTGATTGAAAAATTACAACTTAAAAACGTCCTACTCAAGTAGAAATACTCAAGAGGCTCACAATGAACATTTAACAACCAAAAGAATGAACAACCAACAATTAAAAACTAGAGTTCTAAATCTGGAACGGCCAATCTGCAAAACAAGGTTTACATCCCTTAAATAGAGTAACAGCAACTAGGGTTGCTTTACTCAGAAGTCTTCAGCGCCTCCTTTCTTCTCTCCTTGAAAGAAGGATATTAAATCTCCAAATATATTGCTGAAGGCGTTCTCAAGCTTCCTTAGTCTAAGCATACAAATAACAAACAAACTAACTTCCTAAAAATTAGGCACTTCTGCCAGTTTCACATGTCAGGACATCTGATGTGACATTTGCGTCTTCAGTAAATTTCAAGGCATTTTGTGAGCAGAATGTTTTACCAAAATTACGGCCAATCCATAGAACTAACACAAGGAAACAAAATATGACCAAGTTATGATCTTTTGAAGTTACACAAGAGAGATGGGAGACTATTCTAGAGAACTTGCAAACTTTGGACCCTCAAAGCATTTTTCAAACAAAGAACATCCTTAAACCAATTAAGAGACTTATTAAATACCCTTTTAAGGGGATCATTGCTTCAGAACCAATCAAAAATATCAAGCAATAAGCAAGATATGATCCTCAAAAGTCCAAAACCTAGCTCAAGGAGCATTGGCCATGATTTGGAGACTTCTTCAACTTTTGATGATCTCGCTTGCACATGGAGTGTTGTCATATAAGTAAAGGTTGTTGTAGATGATAATAATAACCTGCATCAAAGAGAACCACTCCAAAATATTGAGAATTGAGGAATTTATGCACTTGTGACCAAGGAACCAAAGACTTTCCCAAATTAGGTCAACACACTTGAATCAACTTTTGAACTTCTTTTGCAATATAAAACATGATGAACCTAATTAGACCTTTCAAAGATGGCATATTGAGGCATACCACATGATGAAGATCATATATCTATGAAACTTGTTGAAGAAGGCATGGGAATAAATACATGAACCTATGAATCTTCTTGAGGAGTACTCTTGTATCATCAATCTACAACACAATGTCCAAAGAGAAAATGGTGCACATGTCTTGGTATTAGCTAAATTTAAATTAACATAACATGTACATCTACAAAATAGACACAAACAAGGTGCTTGGTGATCCCCTTAAGAGCAAACCTAAAGATGGGAGAGAGAACAAACCCTAACTTGTGATCTTGATGCAACATGGGGGTGTGAGATGACTGAAGATCTTAGGGGAAAATTGGGGTATAACATTTGTCCTTATTTAAGTGTCTTATATCCAGAGATACGAGAGTTGAAAACACTGTTGCCACGTGATTGAAGATACTTAAATACAAAAAAAAACCCTATTTTTGGCCCTAAGATGCTATGCAATGTTTAATGATTATGAATGTGACCAGACGAACTCCACAGGGAAAACCCGATACTACTGGGGTGAATAACACACGAGCCAAGAACTCGAACAGGAAAAATTAACAATACAAGCCACGAGTCAAGAAGGAAGTAATCTTCAAGAACGAAATACCAACTTGATTGGGGAAAGAGACTTGATTCTGTTGGAGGAAGATCAACTCCATTAGGGAAAAGAAAAACTCAACTAGATTAGGGTAAGGCTCAAATAGGAGACAAGATAACAATAACTCAATAAATTACGAAAAAGGGGAATGGTGGAAATGATCCATAAATAACGGCGAACTACCCTATCTCAGAGGAGATAGCAAAAACAAGTGAACCATGTTGACACTCTAAGGATACTAAGCTACCAACTTTAGTTCACATAAACATCAAGAAAATACCGACTCAGAGATGATGATAAAAACTATATAAACAATAATAATTTTCCCACAACTTCTGGAATTTGTCAAGAATGGGTCTCAATTTCTTCTTTTACCAAGACATTTCATCTGGAAAGGATAATATGCAAATCATTCAATTACGAGCTATGTCTCATAACATAGAGACTACCACTCACTGGAGCATTCCACAACAAGTCATAAACACCCGTCAGAGTCATACAATCACTCAACAATGAGATATTCCCCGTTGGAGTACCTAAAAAATCGTTCCATAACGAGCTATCTCTCATAATGTATAGACTACCACTCACTAGAGCATTCCACAACAAGTCATACACACTTGTCGGAGTCATATGGCTAATCAACAACGAGAAATTCCCCATCGCAGTACCAAAAAGTCATTCCATAATGATCTATCTCCCATAACATAGAGACTACCACCCAGTGGAGCATTCCATAACAAGTCATAACACACATGTCAGAATCATACGACTAATCAACAACGAGATATTCCCTGTCGGAGTACCGAAAAAGATTATTCCATAACGAACTATCTCTTATAACATAGATACTACCACTCATTGGATTATTCCACAACAAATCATAAACACCTGTCGGAGTTATACGACCAATCAACAACGAGAAATTTCCCAATCGGAGTACCAAAAAGATCATTCCATAACGAGCTATCTCTCATAACATAGAGACTACCACTCACTAGAGCATTCCACAACAAGTCATAAACACCTATCAGAGTCATACGGCCAATCAACAACGAGATATTCCCCATCGGAGTATCGAAAAGATCATCTTCTATGGGAACTAACAGACTTACTGGGTAATATCGGTTGCTCAAATAAAGAGGCCGCCACCTGCTCTTAAAAAAGGGTTGTAATAACATTGCTGGAAAAGGGATCTTGAATTTTTGGGGAAATATAAACACATTCTTGCTGAAGAGATAAACTTTTCTCGTGCAAAATGAATTCACTCTCATCCAGAACTCACGGTCTAGAGAGATAAAAAATGACATTGCTACTCGGGGTACATAATTTATACCATAACCATATTGGCGAGAAACAGCCAACCAAGACCACATTGGGGGAAGAAACATGAACGCCTATCAATTCTTTTCAGGTCAAGAGTTGGGCAAGAGGGTTAAGAAATTATTCTTCCACGAGGACTAACTTAGTGCGGGAAGACGAAAGGATAAACACTTTTTGGTTAAAGCTATCACTTTAATGGAGAGAGGACAACACTCTACAAAATATCAACAAGAACATCAATGAATGCAAATAAGTAATAAATTATAGGGTTAAATATGTTTTTAGTCCCTATAAAATAACCAAAAAGATTTAGTCCATATAAAAAACTTCGAGGTTTAGTCCCTATAAAATTACTTTTGCATGCAGTTTTAGTCCCTCTACAAGGACTAAAACTGCGTGCAAAAGTGATTTTATAGGGACTAAAACACGAACTTTTTTTAAATGGACTAAAAGTAAAATTGAGATATTTATAGGGACCAAAAACATATTTAACCCTAAATTATAATTCAACTATGCATGATGTATGTATGAATGTATGAATATTGTCATGTACGTGCTGACAAAATAAACATACTACACTGGGGATAACTAGACAAAACAAATTTGGGAAATGACAGTGTACACGGTGAAAACCGGAGAACGAGGGAGCCAAATTGAGATTCGGCTCTCCAGCTCAAAAACAATTTATTTTAAAAGGTCACCACCACCAAAATTTATTGTTTCCAAAAATAAGGAAAGGGAAAAGTTGAATAACCCTAAAAAGTATGCAATGCGAGAAGTAATGAAACTAAATGCAAAGTAGCGGGACTGAGATTCTTGAGTTCGGGGTTAGGTTATACAAAGGGAAGGTATTATCACCCTATGTATCTGTAGTACTCTATAGGATCTTTTCTGTGTTTGTGTTTTATTTGCTATGCTATTGGGAAAGTTTCTCCTTTGGGATTAAGAAGGTAAGTTGGTAGAAACCTAAGTTTGTTTATTATGATTATGCTCGCAAAGATCATTGCAATCTTCTGCATATATATCCCTTAGAGATAATCAAAGAAATTGTAGCTCGGGATCTAAGGGTAACTAAGGTTTGGGTAGTTTGAGCCCATGAGGAGGTTGTCTAAGGGACATCGAGGGTCCTTGTATGAAGCCCAAGAGGAGGTTATACGGTATGGCTGGCTTGGCTTTAAGAGTGATTTCACCGGGAAACCATACTCTTTGGGTTCTATCCTAGCTAAGGAGATTATTTGTATGAAGCCCAATAGGAGGCTGTTTGAGATTTCCATATCTTTTTCTTGTATGAGGCCCAAGAGGAGGCCAACTCAACAGGGAAGTTATTTTGTACAAAGCCCAAGAGGAGGCCATGGGGAACCTAGTTGTTATACTAGTTGTAATGACATAAACATGAACAAGTATATGAACAAGTATATATGACAAAGTCTGTGTGCATTCATAGGAGTTTATGAAGAAAACATATAAACAAGTGTATAAAACAAGAAAATAAATCTAGTGATACTTGAATATATACAAGGGAGTTGGACTTACACCTTAAGGGAGGCCCACTGGAATAAGAGCAGTTTCACCAAGAATAATGCTCCTCTTAGTACCAGTGAAATTGGTGAAAGAAATGTATAAACAAGTACATAAAACAAGCGAACAAAGCTAGTAATACTTGAATATGTACAAAGGGGTTGGGACTTACACCTTAAAGGAGGCCTATGATCAATTAGATTTTGAGTTCGAAAGATTTACGAGGAAGAAACCTTGTTTGGTTTGTATTTTCAAGGAATAAATCGAATCGATCAGGGTGTAGGAGGTGTGTAAGTCAATAAAACATTTTGGATATTTTTAAAAGACTTGAAGAGTGAAAGTCTATTCACATGAGTGTTTTTAAAAAGATTAGGTTAGAAAAAAATCAAGAAGAAACATTTTTGAAAATCATTTTAAAACACTTAAAAAGTCCTATTTTTTAACCTAATAAAATATATCAAAAGAAAATATTTCTTTTGGATTTTTTGACATAATGATAAAATAGATATACTAAATGACAAGTGTGCAAAAAATCATCTCAAAATGAGAAGTTTTGATTGGTTTTTGAAAATGTTAAAGTTTGTTGAAAAACTTGAAAAAAATAGTGATAAAAAAGTGTTTTGGCCTTGGTGAGTGTTGAACTCAGATCCTTAGTTTGAAAGGTGAAAAGAATAACCATTGGGCCACACATGTGGCTTGTAAAAAAAAGGTGTTGTGAAAATAATATGTTACAACAAGTTCTGAATATGTTTGAAAATTTTTGGAAAAAATAGGAAAAAAGTGAAAAATGTATGGGGCGAGGGGGGTTCGAACCCCAGACCTTGGGCATGAATGGACTAAGAGCGTGCATTCTACCACTGGGTTGGTTATACATCTGTTGATTGTAACACAAACAAATGTATATATTTAAAAAAAATAAAATGAGAAATATTTGAAAAATGGCGCCATGTTCATCATCTTCAACCTCTACCCTCTGATCCATAACTTCCTTGATTTTTAATGAAATGGAAAGATGAAAACATGAAACTTGATCGTTTTTTCCTTACAAACACGATGGTAGCCTTTAATTGTATTAATTTTAAGTGTAATACCATCAAAATCGCGTAAACATAGATGAAACCTAATTTTGATTTTAACCTCATGAAATCGTGTAGGTGTAAGATAAATGACAATTGATTGAGGGTTATTGATCATCATGGATGCAGAATCAAGATGGAAATTCAATTTTTCATATGTGATGCATGAATTATAGAGTTCAAAGTTAGATGACTTACGTCTTCAAGTGAGAATCAAATTCTCTAAAGGAAGTGTTACATAATGGTTTTGATAATCTAGATAGCTCCCTGCCTGACTCCAACTGTATCTTAATCAAGTTGAGTATGAAGATAATGATGGAGGCGTTACAGAAGTTGTTCAAGGGTTTGGATCACTTATATATGATGTATGTGAGGTATTTGAATGATTAAAAGAGAAAACGTACGAGTGAATTTGAAGTTTGGCTGTTAAGGCTCAAAACTCACAAAAATGGAGTTTTCTTGAGGAAAATGAGTTTTTGTTGATTTTGTGATGGATGGAAGTGATGAAAAACTTAAAAAGGATGTTTAGAAGAGGTTTGAAGCATTGGTTTGGTTATAACTTGCAATAATTGGAAGTTGGAATTCTTACATTTTTGAAAAGTTTGAAACTTGCAACTTAAGAAAGAAGTGAGAAAACAAGTTTGTAGTTGTTTTGGTGTGATTTAAAATGAAGCATGGACCTCTATTTATAGGCCAAGAAGTTTAGTGATCAAGGCAACCAAGAATTGAGATTTTTACAACTCGGCCTTAAGAGATAAGAAAGGAATCTTATCATTTAATGCACATGGTTAAAATGGTAAACCATGGTTAATTCACTCAAGTGTTCTTATCCTTCTCCAATTATGATCTTTAGATATTTTGGATACAACTTGTCTTCTAGAAAATAATGAGATAGGATTTTAGAAAAATTGCTTGAAAAACTTTGCAAAATGGCCTAAAATGCAAGTTTTTGGACCTATAATGTCAAATTCCAAAACCCTATCTCCACAAAATATTTTTTTCATGTTCTTGGATATTTTGGAAAGCTAGAAACAAGATGTACAACTTTCACGTTGAAAGTTTTTCTTGAATCAAATTGGATCTTGGTGAAAAATGGCCATGAAAATGGTGAAAAAAGTTGTAAAAACACTTGGAAATTTTTCTAAGTGTTTAGAAAAATTCAAGGTTTGACTTTTTGTTGACATTTTTCACATTTTTGATTTTTGATGACCAAGTTGAATAATTTGAAATTCTTTGATCATTGGAAATTTTGAATTTCAAAGTGGACCAAAAAAAGTCAAAGTTTGACTGGTCTGGACAGTTGATTTTTTGTTTGATAATTCAAATTTTCACTATCAATCAACCATGGAATTGGAGATGTTTTGAACTAAGAAATTAGGTCAATATATTGAATTTATGATCTTGAGGTCATGCTCTAAGAAATTAGGTCATGCATTAAGTCAATGATGCACCATCCTCGATCAAAATCCTAATTTGGTCGATTCATGGTTGATTTTGAGGAAATGATGGGAATTTGAGGATCAAATATTGATGATTGATGAATATATATATATATATATATATATATATATATATCAATTGAGATGAATGGAGATTCAAACCCTAATTGATCACATCTTGCCCTGATGAATGATTTTGATTCAAAACCCTAATTTGGCTCAAGAAGCAAACACACAAGCTATATTGTTTTTCCATTTGTTAATGATGCAATGATTCATATGTAGATGATATGAGATGGTATCTTAGATAAAAAATTGAGGTATGACAGACAACACTCGACCAAATCGCACCCAAGATGGAGATCCAAAAGAGAGTAAGCCACCAACTAAGGAAACAACGTCATAACTCAAGGCTCGACTTCTCTGGAAAGGAAACATGTCTTGGACATAATAAAATTACGAGCATATAGAAATAAACCAAAAAATACTGCAGGAATATAACAAACTTCTCTAAACTTCACCGGGAAGTATCACTCGAACTTCATTGGGGAGCGATAATGTTCCACTTGAAGAAAAAAAACATGTTTCATTAAATCTTTTTGTTTTGAAATTTATTATCAATAATAAAAGAAGTTTTTATAAGCTTTATTATCAATAATAAAAGAAGTTTTTGTAAGCTGAATAAATTAAGATTGCAAAGAAATTGGATAAAGGCTCAAACTTTATTAACATGATGGTATCAAGGCTTAGAAAACACTTAGAAGGGGGGGGGGTTGAATAAGTTTTCCCTTTTAAATTTTTCTTTTAATCAACAACAAACTAAAGACACAGTAATTTTTATCCTGGTTCGTTTGAAACTCAAACTACTCCAGTCCATCCGCCAAGGTGATTTCGCCTCTCTCAACGAGGACTTAATTCACTATAATCAATCTGATTACAATTGCACAACCAACTATTATGACTAACAACAATGTAAAAGCCAACTGCAAGTGACTGATCCTCTAAGACTCTCTAGTCCTAGCCCTCTTGAGAAATCTAACCCAACTGGTCTCTCAAGGAACAATTACACAAATGAACTTCTAACAAGGTGTATAAAGTTGCTTCTAAAAAGCTTTATCACAAATGTGATTTTTACACAAGAGTTTAAGCTCAATACAGAAAAATAAACTTAACAAAAATAGTATTTGATTTTTGGCAGCGTAAGTTTACTTTTTAGAATTGTTTATGAATAGTTGTTGTTCTTCTTTGAACGTTTGCTCTTTATATAGCTTCTAGTAAATTATTCCATTGCATTCCGTTGTGTGTCTTGGATGATAAGAAACATAATAAATGTTGCTTGTCTGCATGTGCTTTGTTTTCTCAATGAGCCTCGAAAGTTAATCCACTCAAGTACTTAAGCCGTGTTAACTTTAATTAGTAACGGTACTGTAGCAGACTTTGTCTTAGAAGATGACGTATTGATAAATCATGATCTTCTGCAAGCCTTGTTCAAAGTATCTTCTAACAGAGGTTTCCTTGGTGCTTCTATCAGAGGTTGTGTTAGCATGCTTCTTTCAGAAGTTGCTTTCAGCGTGCGTGTTTAGAAGTTCTATTCATCAATTAGAACTTCTATTACTTGTTTACTCAGCATAATTTGATATTTCTTTGTTCTAGAATGCTTGAGTCAGAACATCATCTGAAATGAAAACAACACACATCAGAGTATCATATTTATTATACAAAATTTATTTCACTTGTTATCATCAAAACTCTAAGATATGATTAGAACCAAACTATGTTCTAACAATCTCACCCTTTTTGATGATGACAAAAATATTAGATTTTGATTAAATTTTTTTGTATATATGAAGAACATATCTCCCCCTGAGATAGATAATCTCCTATTAAGATAAATAATTAAGGAAAACTAAATATACATTAGAAATTCCCTGAGATTATTCTTTCAGAGCTTTCAGAGATCCTTCTTTTAGAGTTTTCTTTTTCATTTCAGAGCTTGAATCATTTCAGAGTTCGAGGCTTTAGAATTTGGGTTTGTCTTTGCAATGTCTTTTTTAGAGCTTATGAAATCCTGTATACTTCAGAAGCATATACACTTGTATATTTGTTGTTAGAAATGTTTGACACTTTTGTCCCAATAACATGTTATAATTAATCCTATCAAAATATCAATTTCTCCCCCTTTTTGTCATAATAAAAAATTCATTGTTTTTTTTTAAAAAAAAAACAGTGTAAAGTGAAATAAAGTATTGATAACTTTAATTTTAAAGATACGAGTACAGAAGGTGTGTCAAAACAAAACATTTAAAACAATGATGCACAAAAGGTTGAAAATGGAAGGACTAAGTGGGACGATAAACTAGGGTTTAGGGTTTTTGAAAAGGGAGAAGAAGAGGAAAAAATGCATAAACTTTCTATTGAGAGTGAAAAGAGAGAAAGATATTTGGAAGAAGTATTTAAAGAAAAACACATGCAGATGAAAAGTTTAAAGTTAATTTAAAAAAATTAAAACAAATTAATCATCACACGTAATTAATAGCGTCTAACATTTGAGGGATTTCTCGAGATTTGAAAAGATTACAACAATTACCTAGGGACGGCGTGTCAATAGCTAGCACGTGTGTGTGACCTATCAAAAGTTTTGAACATGTGTTCAACTTCTAGGTTAAAAGCGTTACAGTTGTTTGATATAATGAACTTCTGAACCATACTTGTAATGAAACATTGGTAAATATTTTAGAACTTCTAGATATGGTTTCTAACTTAACTTCTCTTCTAACTTCTGAAGAGATGTTAACTGTAACACCCCTTCTAATTTCCCCGCGAAATATATAATTAATCAGAGTTTTAACATAACAAAAGGGCGTCACAATTTAAAAATTCCAAATAACCAAAATAACAAACTAGTAGTCATGCATTCACTGAAGAACTTATTCAATATAATTCCAACCAATGATTATGTTTTACACAGCGGAAATAACATAAAACCCATAATCAATTCAAAACGTAATTATTCCAAGCATAAACTCAAAAGAAACAAGTTTAAATCCTTAAAAATTCCCAAAACGATTGTTCCCCAGTGTTACAACTATCATAGCATGACACTGACTCGTGGACAATCTAAATAGCATAGCTCTATAAGCCATCCTCACCAAATTCCTGAGCAGCTAATCACTTCAATCTGAAATCATTAAAGTAAGGGTGACATTTCATCAAAGATTAAAATGCATTATACGTTTCTTTAAAACAATAAAACAATCAATTCATTATTTCACCCTCATTAGTAAATTCAGATTCCCGTTCACCAATACAGATCACACAGATCAAAATGCACATAATAACAATCAATGCAATGACAACACTGGAAGACATCCTAACATGTTATAATTACATATGCAATGCCGACCCAAATGCATATGGTACCAAAACGTGACCAAGTCACCAACATCGATTCAGCCACAATCACCCGGACACGAATCCAGCCTCACCACCCACAATCACCCTGGTACGGTTATTGGCAATATGAGCCAAATTCCACACAATGGGAATTAACTCCACCAGAATGCATATGCATGCGCATCATTAAGCATGCAACATTCAATCCATAAAATATGATCACAACATAATTCCATACCATTCCATACATAGCCAACACCATCAACGACACATGATTACAACAAGTGATGTACACATAACGTTAATTACAACATATTGAATTAACATACAGCAGGCATACTCAAAGTTAATAGCACAATCAAGAATTACAACGGATTCTTCCTACGGAGGCCAAAACAATCCTTCAAGATCTCAATTACTGGTTTTAAAAATGTTTTTAATAGATAATACTCGTTCTAAGCGTTCCAACGATACCAACTATGCCTAAATCGGAGTTACGGTCGCAAAGATATGACAAAAACCGTTTTCAGAAATTACCTTCTGTCCCAACACAGTATGTATCGACACAAAACCTCATGTGTCAATACATAATCTGCTTGTGTCGACACAAAATACGCATGTGTCGACTCATACGTAATAATTTTCCCATTTTTCAAAACCTCTTCAGTATGGATCGACCCATAGCCTTCTTGTGTCGATACAAGATCCTTTTGCATCGATGCATAGCATTTTTGTGTCGATGCAAAAACCCAATTTTTCAACACATGTGTCGATCCAAGCAATTTTGTGTCGATACAAGCCTTTCCCACGCCTCTGGTTTTCTAAATTTTTACTGCTTGTATCGATACATAACTTCTTATGTCGACCCATACTACTATTTTTCACCAAAAATCAGTTTTTCTTCACTGTCTTTCAATTCCTATTAACTCCATTCATTATCAAACTTTATATTATACCAGAACAGAATTTGTTAATACGTTTTTGCATCCATTTGACCACAAAATCATGTTTTCTAATTAGCCTAGGATCATCCTACATAATTTAACCGTTCATAACAATTCCAATTGAAGTTTTTATGTCGGATTATAACGTTAGGGCACAACCTAGAATCCTAATTCGAGATTCCTAATGGATCAATTCGTTCTATTGATCATCAAAACCTATAAGGCATAATAATCAGACTCAATCACCCCTTACGTCGCGATGAATCTTCGAACTTCCGACGATTTGGCTTTTTCTCCTCTTTCTCTTCTCTTTTCCAAAGGCATGTAGAATGAAATCCTAATTTCCCTTCTCACTTCCCTTTATTTATTCCTTTTTATTTTCCAAATAATAGAAATAAATAAATTAGATTAATTAGAGCCTTTTACTCTACACACCTCCCAATTCTACTTCACACCTCCAACACTCCATCTATTTAATTAATTAATTAAATCCATAAATCCAAAAATATTAATAATTAAACCTTTAATTAAATTAATAATTACATTTTTAATTATTTAATAGTTGAATTAATTTGGGGTGTCACATTAACTAGAACATTCGTTTAAGAGCAGAACTTCTGACAATAACAATAAAAAGTAATGATAATTACAATTTCATTTAGGATAAAATTCCATACTAATATTCTTTAGAATGAATTTAAATCTATCTTCATAAATAGGTTTAGTAAAAATATCAGCCCATTGATGGTCTGTGTCTACAAAGTTTAATGTTAAAACATCTTTCTGAATATAGTCCCTTATGAAATGATGCTTAATTTCTATATGTTTTGCCTTAGAGTGCAAAATAGGATTTTTTGATAAACATATAGGAGAAGTATTATCACAGAGGATATGAATTTTACACTCATATAGATGATATTCTTCTAGTTGATTCTTCATCCAGAGCATCTAAGTGCTACAGCCAGCAGCAGCTACATATTCTACTTCAGTGGTTGAAAGTGAAATTGTGGCTTGCTTCTTGCTGTACCATGAGATCAGATTTTTTCCTAGAAATTGACAACTTCCAGAGGTGATTTTATGTTCTACTCTATTAAAAACATTTTTTATCCCCGAAACACTCGGCCGAAAATCAAAGGATATAACTATATATCAATGAAGTCGCCATCGAACGTTTTTTATCCCTCCAAGCGGGAAAGGTAAACATCGAGTAAACCTGAAACGAAGAAATCACGGTCTTGCGACCGAGAGATCGGGTAAGGAAGTCTGTTACGCGAGGGGAAGGGATTAGCACCCCACACGTCCGTAGTACTCTACGGTATCCGCTTTTACTTTCTATCTAATGGGTGTAGAGGTCTATCTATATCTGTATATGGTATAATGCATGCAAAAAGAAAAGAAAAAGAAATATAGAAAATAATAAAGGAAAGAAAACACGGGGAAAAGAAGGAAATATTTACAAAGGTTGCTCGATCTAGCCCTGCGACAGGATGCCTACGTATTCCCTCGTGCAATGGGAAAGTCAGAGCGCCGTAGTTAGGCTCACTTGTTTTGGTTGGTTTGTGTTTTTTAGATTAGCAGACGAAATAGCAGACGATGACGAAATATCAGCTACAGACGGGATGACAAAACATCGGGAGACGGGATGACGAAGCATCAGCAAACGGGATGACGAGACATCAAAAGATGAGATGGCGAAACATTAGAGGATGAGATGGCGAAACATCAGCAATAGGACGACGAAGCATCAACAGCAAACAGGACGGCGAAACATCCTAGACTAATTGGTTTGTATCTTTTACTTTGGAAAAAGGATTTCAGATTATTAGAGTGTTATAATGCATTTGATAAAAACAAGATTTTAGTTTTAAGGATGAAAAAAGGATAAAGGTAAAATGGCTATGGGAGGCTAAGCTACTTCTAAATCCTAATGTTATCATGCAAAGTTGATCCTAGGTTAAGGGTATAAACAAGGGGAAGTATCTACCTAAAGTTATCATGCATGGATGCCTAACTTGATGTCTAAACTCGAAATCTAGCTTAATCGAGAAAAACCTAAGGGGAACCTATAAAAAAAATCAATCACCTTGGTCGGGAAACCAATTGAGAAGAGGGGGAGGATCTAGTAAAGTGCTTTGGCAAAAGCACACAAACTAAGCACTAACAAGAGCTAAAAAGAAGAAGGAAGAAGAAGGAAGAAGAAGGAAGAAGAAGAAAGATGAAAATGCAATGAAATTCAAACGAATTATGCTCATGCAAAGTGTCATGTGAAGTGAGGTCAGTAGACACAACATCTATTTATAAATTTATACAAAACTTTAACAAACATCAAACATCATTACAAACACCTACAAACAAGTTAATGCACAAACTAGGTCGAAATTAATCCTAAAAGCATACAAGGAGCTAATTGTGCAAAGTGATGGACTTAGATGAAGTTAATAGATAATTAGAGAATAAAAAGACATACAAGTCATTATATAATCATGTTAATTCTCATTTACATCATGCAAAATAGCCCACAAAGATTTAAGAACCAAAATCTATCAAAAGCGTGCAAATGTGCAACAAACGTGTTGGTGAAATGTATCTAGGTGTGTGAGGTTTATGATATGAAAAGAAGGTGTCAAGATGAAGAGGCTACAGTACCAACATTATGAAAATGAATTAATAATCAAACCATAAGAGAAATGCCATGAGTATGCAATTGCAACATGAATGCAGAAACTAGTTGAAATGCTTAATCTAGAATGCAACTAAAGATGGAATGATGCATGGTTAATGCATGAATGCATGAAGAGGAAACTAAAGGCATACAAACATGGGGATGGCATTAGCTAGCATGGCAAGAATTCATGATCATCATATACATGTTCATTATTTACAATGCACAAACAAAACAACTAGAAAAAAGCTTAAACATGCATCTAATGGTGTGTGGTGAATGTGCTTGGACGAATATGTCCTAACATATTTGTGTCAAGTGTTGTGTACAAATGAGATGTATTATGAGGATGTAAACATGATTCTCATATGAACACAAAGCAATTATCAAATGTCATGCTCTACCATTACTCATAATGCAAAAATTAGTAATGGAAGGGAGTAGTTCTAGACCCTAGAATTAGCTATGAATGAACAAACAAGTGAATGAGTCAATCATGATGAAGAAGCAAGATGGAGAAGGGATATAACACACAAGGTCATTAGCTTAAAACCTAAATAAACTACGAACAAAAGCGATTCAAACTAAGTGAAAAACTCACACACACAAGTTCCTTGTTTGAAAGCATCAAGACTAGTTAAACATGACATTTGAGAAAGATTTAAACAAAGTGGTTTTAATTGGAAAATTAAATCCATGTGTAACTTGTGTCATAAGTTTAACTCAAGACATGATTCATGAGCAACCAAATGTAGAAGATAAAACTTCCATGCACAAACAAATCACCTATTTAATGAACAAAATCATCCAAAGCAAAATACCACCCATCTAAGATCAAACAAACTTGATTAAGATTTGTAGGAAGGGAAAGATGTCTTGTATGTCATTGGGTGATGACAGAACCCTCACAAGATGTTTGTCATGAGCTTAAGTTAAAGTCCATTGAAAAGACATGCCTCAAAAATCAAGAACCTATAATCCCTCAAGGTATGTTCCAACCAAACATAGAAAAAGAATAAGAAAGAAACTCTAGCTCTTTTAGGTCATCATGATGACATTACAAATGAGTGCAAGCCAATGAATCAAAGAGCATTTGGGTTATGGGTTATATAATGTACAAGGTCAGAATTATAAACCAAAGACTCAATCAAAATTAGATTGTTAGAACCATGCATGATGCATACAATGCAAGTGGTACAACCATAAGCAAAAGTTGGCAATATTCTAATTAATCAAAAGTTGTATGTGCTTGAGCAAATTAGGGGCTTAAATGAATCAATCATACTGGAATCAAGGCCCTAAATATGCTATGAGGATGAAATAAGGGAGTGGGAATTAAATTTTTAAATAATTGCATGGATACATTCCTCACCTTACAATCCATGCACAAGGATGCAACCAATGCTATAAAAATCAAACTTCTAAATAAGGATCAAGGTGATCCTTTGAGGTCAAGTGTCTCTCAAGTCTTAGAAGACTATCCTTGAGGTTATCATTCCCCATAAGCATCAATTAGAAACACAAACTATGCAAGAGAGGGGTCTAAGAATCAAAACATTTGCTAAAGAAGGTTTCAAGAACCATAGAAGAATTTGTGTCAAGGTATACACTTAGTGACCAACATAGGATATTCAATGAATGAAAACATGTCACATATGACTTAGAGCACTCAAATGATCATTACACGCCCAAGGGTTGGCCTTAAATCATGTCCATAAACTTCACAATTGAAGTTGGATCCCAATTACACTAGGCAAAGGTATGTTCACTTTCGAAATTCCATGAAAATAAGAAAATGAAGGATAAAATTCAAATAAAAATGAAAGAAGGGCTCAAATCCCTTACAAGTCAAGGACATATCCTTGCCCAAGTTAAAAGTCCATGGAATGGTCCAAACAAAATTCAAGAAAGTCAATGCTATGGCTATGCATGCTCATATGATCAAATAATAAAAAAAATGAGATAAAAATTCAAAAATCAGAAACAAAAATCTATAAAAATTGGAAACAGTGACTCATCACCTTAAACATGATAGAAAATATTTTTGTCCCTTTTTATTTTCAAGAAAAAATGATAAATCCAAATAAAATGCAAAATGCATGATGCAAAGCATGTACTTAATGAAAAATTTGATTTAATTATGCAAAAAATAATAAAATTGTACAATAAAAATCAGAAATTCATGAAGTATGCTATTAATGAGCTAGAATATTTTTTATGCATTTTTTATATACATGGAAGTATTTTAAAATGATTTAAATATGCATGAAATGCAATATAATACATGAAATGGTTAAAAAAATAGAAAAAATGCAATAATTCAAATAAAATTCACAAATGCATGAGACATTATTTAAATGGACCAAAATATTTTTTATACATTTTTAAAATGCATGGAAGTATTTAAAAATGATTTAAATATGCATGAAATGCATAAAAATGCATAAAATGGTTAAAAAATACAAAAAATGCAAGAATTCTGAAATAAAATTCACAAATGCATGAGACATTATTTAAATGGACCAGAATATTTTTTATACATTTTTAAAATGCATGGAAGTATTTAAAAATGATTTAAATGTGCATGAAATGCATTAAAATGCATGAATTTATTTAATTATGCAAAAATGCAAAAATTATCAAATAAAATTCAGAAACTCAAAATTGATATTATGAGGGATTTTAAATATTTTTTGTGGGGTTTTTAAACATTGGAAAGTATTGTTTTGAGAATTTTTCAATGAACATACAATTAATTAAAGTCAGAATTTATTTAAATGGTCAAAACATTTTTTAAAATTTGGAAAAAATTCCAAAAAATATTTAAAATCATTTTAAGCCTATATGATATTGTTTTTGGAATTTTTGGATGATTTTTGAATGCAAAATTAAATGATGCAAAAATGCTAATTATGAAATAATCAAAATGGAAATTCAAAAATGCATGAGCTAATCAGAACGTGCCACCTCATCGTTTCCTACCTCCAGCCCTTGCCCTAAACGCGTGTTCTACCAGTTTCATGCAAGCAACTTTAAACAACTACATCTTACTCAATTCTCAACCAAAATGAATGATTCAAAGCTCAAATTAAAGATCACATGGCAAGCTACAACACACATCTTGTAAAACATCAAATGATTCATCACACATCCAGAAATCTGAGCACGAAAATCACAAAAATCATCCTAAATCTGGATTTTCAGAACTTCATGCTATACACTATGCTTCATAAACAGTTGAAATTATACATCAAACCTAATGTTTGGCCAGCTAACCACGCATACAAATCATCTATTTCATCAAATACAAGCTAGAATTCCAGATTTGAGATTTGAAACATACCTCTTGATTTGGAAAATAAATCCAAATATGCCTCTGGATTTGAAGAGGAAACACTTGAATCTTGCTCTCAGATATTCAATGAAGTGGTAGTGATCAAGAAAATCAACTTCAAATGCAGTTTGTAGCAACTTCAAAGTTTATGAAAATTGAAAAGTGCAGAGCAATTTTGGGATCTGGAAACGAGAGAGAGAGAGAGAGAGTCTGCCTCCACAAAATGAAGCTTCCAATTTATATTTGTGTCAAAATTGAGAGGGTAGCTTGGTCTTTGCTCTCAAAAATCCGTTATGGAAAAAATCTCATAAAAATGGCATCTGTCATGTAGCTTGCGTTTTGCCCTTCATTATGCTTGCTTGCTTGCATTTTGATGAGCTAGAAAATGAGTGCATACTCAGCTCACGTGATGGAATCCTCCAGCTTTCCAAAAATGAGAAAAATCCAAGGATGCATGAAATGTGTATGAGCAAAATGTGCTCAAATATGTTGGGCTTTTTAAGGCAAAAAATCGTGCTGGCAATGCTTGCTTCGAAACCTGACCATGCTAGCTCAAAACAAATTGTAAAACAACTCACAAAAATACACAAAACCAAACTGCTCAAAAATCAGCTTTGTATCATCTTTTCTCCATCAGATTTCTCACAAATGGCTTGGGCATTCTTTGGCCTCTTGATACATATCAAAAGTTCATAGCATGAGGATCAAAACAAGCTTTGGTTCACTCAAAATGGATCAAAAATGAGTGAGATATGGTTCTTCAAAGTTATGCACAAGGATTGCACAATCTGGGCACGAAACCTGGGCACGCACGCGTTCTTGGCTTGCATGGGCAGGCATGGTTTCAGCTTCATGCAAGCAACTTGTGAACCTTGTATCTTGATCAATTTTACACCAAATGACATGATTCAAAGTTCCATTTAAAGCTCTCATGGCATACTTCAAAATGCACGAAGTGATTTTCAAAAATTCCATTCCAATCAAAAGATATAAGCTTCAACATTATGCCCACCACCTGTTTGTGGAAATGACTCAAAGAAATGCCCAGAAACGTGCATGCTTGCCCAACCTTGGTTAACTTTTGTGCACAAAACTTATAACTCAAATATCTCTCAAATGGTGAATTTTTGAGAAATTTTACACATTGGCAATCTTGTAGGATTTTTTCCAAGCTTTCCAGAAATATATGGCATGCAATCATTGGATAAAAATTGAGAGAGTTATGAGGTGTCAAAGTTCCATAGGGTGGACACTTAGAAAAAATTTCAAACTTCCAATTACTTCAAAAACAAGTTAACTCCAATTTATTCAATTCCCTTTATTCAATGGTGAATTTGGTCATGAAAAATGAAAATGTGATCTTTGAATTGATGGTTGACCAAAAGTCCACTTGGTCAACTTCTGACTCTGACTGATTTTGACCAAAATGACCATTTTGCCCCTTGTGATCAATTGACTTGCTTCCACTCCAAATTAAGCCTCAATATTTCAATCATAGATGTCCATCAACATATGGAAACAAGTGAAATCAAGTTTGAGTGAAGAATCTGAAGAAATCCTGATTTTACTCAAAACCCTAATTTTGCTCCATGTGTTAGGAGGTGACCAATCAAGCTTCCCAACCTCACATCTTCTGAATGTGTTGAGAAATCCTTTGAACCATGATAACTCATATGATAATAAGAGGATAATACTTCAAGAAGATGACTCATCCAAGCTTCAAACTCCACAGAGGACCAAAACCCTAATTTCATCAGATGAGTGCCACAGATGAAATTCTCACCAATTCTCTTCAAAACTCCAATTCCTGTGGGATCAATGAGAAAAATGGAATATCTTGAGGTATAGTATATCATAGTGACTTGAAAGATCCACAGATATGGAAACTTGAGATTCCTTCAGAAGGGTATGCTAGCACAATCAACCTCCTTAGCTTGTAGAAGACTTGAGAACCCAAAGAGCTTGGATCCTATCATGAGATGTGAATGCAATGCAATATGATGTTTATGATGAAACATAAGCCTAAATCAAGAGGGTAAATTTTGGGGTGCAACACCTACTAATTTAAAGTCTTTGGATTTTTGTAACATAGTCCAACATTAGTAGTACCTTTCAGATACCTTAGAATTCGCTTAACAACAGTTAAGTGAGATTCTCTGGGATCTGATTGGAATCTTGCACTTAAGCAAACACTAAATAGAATATCTGGCCTAGATGCAGTTAGATAAAGAAGAGATCCAATGATACCTCTATAGAGTTTCTGATCTACCTTCTTACTTACCTCATCTTTTCCCAAAATCATGTAGGATGCATTGGGGTTTTTGTGTAACATCCCGATTTTTAATAGCTAATTATTAATTATCATGATATATTAATTAATTTAGTTAGGTGATTCGAATTGAAATTATTTGAATAAGTGTGTTATTTAATTACACTATGCCTAACAAGGGATTAGACAACGCTTTTTTAGGCCTTTAACAGCGCTTAAAAGTGCTGCTAAAACCATCGCTGCTAAAGGTATAGACAGCGCTTATGTAATTTCAAAAGCGCTGCTATAGGTACCCCCCTTTAGCAGTGCTTACACTTTAGACAGCGCTTTTATTGTGGGACATTAGACAGCGCTTGTTTAAAGCGCTGTCTATTTCCCCCCCCCCTTTAGCAGCGCTTGTTTAAAGCATTGTCTATTCCCCCCCCTTTAGCAGTGCTTTTCCTTATTATTTTTAATATATATATATATATATATATATATATATATATATATATATATATATATATATATATATATTTGTTTTTTTTCAATCACTTTAGACAATATTTCATTAAAAGCGCTGTCTATTCCCCTTTAGCGCGCTTTTCCTTATTATTTTTTTAAAATATTTTTTGTTCATTTTAAAACTAAATTTTGCCTATCAAATTTAATGTCACCATTTTTGCACCAGAATTTATAGCTTCAATATAACATTTTAAACAACAACAACATCAATATACAACAATGAAACAATATTATAACAACATCAATTTATACGTCAATATACATCTTAATCCTTTTTGCACAATATACACAACGACAACATTAATTTATACAACAATGAAACAAAATCAAAATTTCTTTACAAAATAACTCTATCTTCTACATCGATCTGCACCTATATAACCTGAAACAAAATCAAAAAATTGAAATTCATACAAGTTACCAAATAACAACAAAAACAATAATATTGTAACACAACTATAACGACATATATTATATTCTCAAAACTCAAAGTTATACCTTATAATAAAACTCTCAACTCCATAACAAATTGGCACCAATCCTCCATAAGTTCATCCAATTGATCTTTTGAGTAATAAGCACACTTGAATTCATCAAAGTACTACATAATAATATAACATAGTATGATTTAATTAAAATACTAAGTCATTTTATGAGAAATATTAAAATAATTCCTAAGTTAGAAATTCATACCATGGATGGAATCTCTAATCGGTCCAAAAGAATAGTTTCTTTCATAAACTTCAACATAAAATAACCGCAATCTACACCATTGAGTTGAAGAGGACACTACACATGGAAAGAAAATACGGATATACATCAAGATATACACCTTAACTTGTTTTATCAAGTATCATCGCTATATAATCAAAATTGGGAAAATCTATACCTCCACTTTGATCCAAGAAATATTGTTGACTCTACTCCTTGGTACTTGAATATCTCTTTGTGCTCGAAAACTTTTTAGAATGATATAATAAAATAATAACGAATATTTAGAACTATCGCACATAAATAATTAAATACACATAGGAATATTTTAGAACAATCTCACCTACGTGTCAATCGTCTTCTTCATATTTGGGTATGTTGTCCAATCATTGCCCAATGAATCCAGATAATATACAATTTCTCTCACAGGATTAATTGCAATAAATAACCAGTGTCCACTAGAATATTAAACAAAGGTTAGATGGAAATTTTCTACATAACGTTAAAAAACGAAAAATTATAATAGAGGAAATTTAGAATGAAAATCTTACTTGTTGCCAGTATTATATGGTAAAAAGAACAATTTTTTTGTATCTTTGCGGGCCATAAATAAACTGAGTACAAATGCTATTACTTCATCTGGTTTTGAGATGATTGACCCTGCGTGGACAACGTTGGGATTTATGAAAGCGAATCTGGACTCCAATCTACGCGGGCGAATCAACTTGTCACACGGAAACCTTAAATAAAAACATCATTAACATTAATTATTCATTGAAATGAGTAAATAAATTCTGCAGTTAATTAAACAAAGTTTATTGGAGTATACCTGATGTATGTATTGATAACAGCGATGCCTAATGTCAAGTGTCCAAAAAATTGTTCCAAATCCTCCATACCAATTGTTGTCATGCCTTTATCCAGGGGTATAAGAGAAGTACCACCTTGCGAAATAGTTGTGAAGCTTATATATGTCTGAAGGCACGACCTATAATGTGAAGTAGTTTTCTTTCTAGCACCAGTCCTCTTAGCAACACTCTTTATTTCTGTGGGAATGTTGCTAATTACAGGCTCTTTACCCCTACTTACAGCTTCAATCTCTTTGGCAGGAATAATCTAAATATCATAAAATTAGAGTGGTCAAGTATAGGATGACAAATTAACATTATCTAAGCATAAATATCATATAATTGTGTTGTACGTGTTTTTTTGATGCCATTGACTCCATTGGCCGCGTAACCCCTTTATCTTTTGGTTTGGGTTTTGTAGGAGTCTAACATTACCATGCAAAAAAATGTAAGTAAAACGAACGTAAAAAATTTGAGTACTAAAGGGTTCATAACGGTTTTAATTATACCTCATCATCTATGCGAACGAGTCTTGACGGCCATGCAACAAACGCTCCTATTGCCTCTCCCACCAATATTGCATCCGAAACTTCATCCGGATTGGTAATAACGCACCTCCTCTAAAGCAATATCAATTGACACTTTCAAATATCCAGAAGGGAGCGGTTTATGATGAAGTACTTCTCCCTGAGTGTTATGGACTTTTCCCTTGCCAACCAAGTGATAAGTTGGTGTCTCTAAAAAGAGTTGACAAGGTGAAATGCCCTAAAATCAATAATAAATATGACATCATTAATGTGTATATATGTCAGTTAAATAAATTACACTAATTAAATTTCATAATAATATATGAAATTACCTCGGGAATACTTGGTTTAAGAGCACAATTGACACTAGCTATGTCACTAGTTTCTTTAACACCCGAAGATTCCCTTTTTGATTGGTACTGTCTTGCTTTTTCCTTCCTCAATTCAAGAACTTCAGCTTCTAATGCATCCAACCTTGCCTGCAGTTCTTTATTGCTAGCAGATTTTATCTTTGGGTTGTTCTTTTTCAAGGAGCTTGGAGTAACCCCATGTCCTTTACCCCTCACCCGACCAGAATACTCACGAACATCTAATGCTCGACTAAGTATGCTCCTGCAATCATCTAGTGGAGATGTAGACTGTGACAGAATCTCCTGAAATTCATATGAATATTATAAAAACATGAATATTATATGTTAATAAAATTTTGATTTAATTAGAATTAATGTTATACTTACGCATTTTTCAAAAATTTGTTGTACATCTTCTTTAAGAACTCCATCCTTACCCACACGGGCAACCTTCCACAAAACATGCTCCTGAAGAGATGTTTCAGAACTATTCTCCTCTTTTAACTACACATTAACACACAAAAAAAGCTCAGTTATAACTCTTGATGAACAAGTATATCATTGCAATTTGTAAATACTTACTATTTTTTGTTCTAATCGTGCATATCCCAAACGTCCCTTTTTGTATGGATATGCCGAAGATGATGCTCTTTGACGATTTACGTCACTTACACTCTAAAATTTTGGGGTTTTCCGTTTGTCTTTAAAAACATCCCATTCTTTAAGTGAAATCACATCTGCATATTCTGTTGGACGCTCTGCATCAACAAAAAATTTTTCGACATCTCTAAGATATTTTCTGTTTAAATATGTTCTAAACCCTCTTAGTATTTTTCCGGCCAATCCAAGACAATAATCTTTTTTTGTGTCATCAATGTTGAAAGACCTCTACAAAAAACATACACAAAGTGCGTTAGTATAAGTAATTTAAAGACATAATTTAAAGTACCTGTATCTCACTCCAGATTTTGTTTTTAGCATCATCCAGCGTATCATCTCTCCACTCATCACAAGTTATTGGTATTTCTCTCCTTACAATTGTACCAATGTAACTTGTCAATTTAGAACCGTTAGGCTCAATTAATTGGTCATTTGAACTCCAATGCACGTCGTATTTTATACCTCTATCTCTATCACGAATGATATTGTTCATAATAGTTTTTCCTCTTTTAATTTCTTTTTCCACTCCCTTACTGGATTTTCCTCCATCATTGTCTCCATCATTAATTGAATCATCGTGTGGGTGCTCCTCGTTACTAGCTGTAACACCCCAATATTACCCAAAATTTTAAATATGAAAAATCATAGTAATTTAAAATTTCATAAATTCAATACTGAGGCATCACACCTTCAAAACCAAATTACTTTAAATAGTTTGTTTTAAAGTCTACATCTCGGATACATAGCATCATCGGAAAACATAAATTGATTCATAAACATCAAAACATCATCTTTATTAAACTTCCTTAACCAATCGTATTTTCATAAAGTATGATTCCTATACATAAAGGAATAACAACTAAAGAACAACAACAAGACATAAATATTCCCCCCGAGTGCTACGTATCAGAGCGACAACCGACTAACTAACAGCCTATAAACTCCGTCTTCATAACCAAAGACGTTACCAATATAAAGGTAATGAAACAAGTAAAGGGTGAGATACTCCAAAACATATAATTAAAGGCATGATAATATATATATATATATATATATATATATATATATATATATATATATATATATATATATATATATATATATATATAGTTTCGAGTTATAAAGGGTATGAATTAATAAGTGTAATTCCAACACATAATCAAAACTCACTTACTTCACTCGCCATCCTAATGTGTATAATCTACACTTTATCACCATAACCTCATCGACATAAAACGTCACAACAACACATAAACGTTCATCACCACAAAATTATCACAACAATCATCAACAACGACATCAAACAACAATATCAAACAATGTTAATCACATAAGCAACATAAATAATATCATCTCCATTTTGGCTAAAGCCCATCATCGCTTTTGGCATGAAAGTCCATCGTCACAAACATCATCACATCATATTTGCATTTAAGCATTTCATCAAGTTAATTCATCGCAAAACTCAACATTTATATTCATCACAATTCAATATCATCCATCAATCAACAAAAATCCAACGCCAAACAACTCAAACATAAACATAACTGACTCCATGAGACACGACTATGTTATGCATGTGGTACCCATCGCTTTGTCCATAATTAGGGACACTAGGCATAAAGCCCATCATCGCTCGGCATAAAAGCCATCATCGCTTGGCATAAAAGCCATCATCGCTTAGCAATGTATGTGACTCGACAATAAAACAACACAACACAAACACACTATCATCGCCCGTCAAAATTGGCATAAAGCCCACATCGCCATAATTTATCCACATCAAGAATAAATATATAATCGCATCATATTTGCATTATGAAAAACACCACTAATAATTCATCACCGTCAAAATCATGCATTCACAAATCGGAAGCATTTATTAACAACATCAATATAAGAATCATGTACAAAGACATATATCATCACATTGCATATCAACAAGTATTCGTTAATAAATACACCGTCGCAAATATTATGTTTATTTACACCGCATCATTATCAATTAATTCACCAAATTCCAAAAACGGAAAAATAGTCAAAACATCAATAATTGTCGCGAAAGTCGTTCCTAATAACCGGCATTAATCATAATTGTCAACCTCGAAATCGGATAGTTCATATATGTCTTAAATTGACTAAAACACTATCCGGTTCAATTTACCGTAAATTTGGCCTATTTCGGGTCGTCTCGCAAAAACTCGTAATTTCTAAAAACTAACCTCACCACTACGTTCTACACGTCGAACTTAGCTAGCACGTCAATTTTCATGGAATTCGGAGCAACTCGCTCCGTCGTCGAATTTACCGAAATTGGAAAATCGGAACATAATCGGGTTCTAAATTTAATCGGCTATCGTATCCCCTAATTATATTTTATGGTTACCAAATGCTACTAGGTGGAATTGGCATATTTGAAAGAAACAGAAGTTATTTACAAGGGAAATTATGCAGGAAATTCATTTGACAGAAAACAGAAAAACAAGTTTACAGAAAACTAGAAAATAGCAAAACCGAAACTCCTCATACACTTAAGGGGACGCACGTCCCCATTGCCTTAAACCAATTGGAGGCGGGTGCCTCATAGGGGGACGGTCGCCCCACCAATTGCAGGTGGGCGCCTCCCCCTCCTTGTTCCATCCATTATGGCTTCGTTTCAAAATACCCTGCGTTTTGCTGTTCATATAGTTTTATATATTTTTTCTGTTTTCTGGTTTTGCAGATAGTTTTTCTTTACCATTTCTATTCCTATTTCATTACATACTATACCATCCTACCAACAACAACACTCATATTTTCTACACCAAATTCAAATCTTCTAAACCCTTCAACAATCACCCAACACAACTCTATAAGCTATCTATCAATTTTTCTCCCAATTCAAACTAAATCCATCAAACCCTAACTAAATGAAATGAAAATCAAACCCCTTACCATGGAAGCTTGGTTGATTGCAAGATGCTCCATCAAAGCCCCAACCTCAAGCTTGCTCTTGCTCCACTTCTTCTTTTTCTTCTCCAAACCCTCTCTTTCTCTCAAGCTTCTATGTTAGGTTTTTGTTGTTGGTAAAGGAAAGAAAACAAAGGAAAGGGTTTTATAATGGTGTTTCTACTAGCCTCCTTTCTATGTTTGCTTTTGTGTTTTGCAATAGAAGGAAAACAAGGAGAAGTGTTTGGATGGAAAGAAAATGAGGAAAGTGGTTTTATGATAATCTTACTAATAAACTAAGGTGTAAACCCAATCCTTCCCAAGTAATCCACACACTCCTAATTTATTAATATAATTAATTCAATCAATTAAAATAATTCCGGGGAATTAAATATCGTATCCAAATAATATTTTACCGAACCGAACGAAATAAAACCCGGACCGAACACAATGTCACCAGATAAATTAATAGATATATTAATTAATATGAATATTCTCGTCGCAAGATAAATATCGATCGGTAATTTAAAAATATTAATATAATATAATATTAATTAAAAACGGGTGTTACAACTCTCCCCCACTTATAAACTTTTCGTCCTCGAAATTTCGACCAAAACGAACAATACGGGATATGCCTACACATTCGTCCACCAAATCCTCGCGTCAATTAAACAACACACAAAAGACACCAAAAATAAGGGTATTTCCTTAACCACAACGTCTCGATAAGAACAACCATGTCGAGATGCAAAGCCCACACAATGCACTCGACAACCAACTAACACCCAACAACTAAACAAGTCGTAGACACACCGGTTCACTCGAGAACCAACAACAAGATCGATATTGTTCTAACACCTCAACCATAGAATTAGTCACACACTCGAACCGACACCTCAGAAACGAGTCACCAAAGATAGGAACATAAAGTCTTACGACACAACACCGGCATCATCGCTAAAACAAAAACAACAAAATGGTTATACAAACCAAAATTGAAACAATCAGAAAGGATAAAACCACGCGTGCTACGCAACCACGAAAAAGATGCCTTCACTCACGCATAATTACGAAATCAAGAATCACACTTGCAGTGATCGCTTTCATTCTAGAAAATCACAAGGTCACATCCTCCTTGTAGATTACCAACGCACACCCCTTGAAAAACAACAAGTTACGCAAACATAACAGGACAGCGATACATTACTCACTCTAGGGTTTAAACAGACGACTTGCGACTATAACTCACTAGTCCAAATCCAACAACCTCGCTTACTCGCTAACAATTCAATGCTCGATTATCTAAACCATGCAGCTTCACTTTAATGCATAGGATGCCAACCGAAAAACAACATGGTTAAATCTTCAAATTCACAAATACTCAGAATGATTACGCTCAGAGCGTACACCCATCAGGACACCTCGTAACATCAGTCTTATTAACTCGAAAAATTGCTCTTTCATTCTCGATTGATCAACGTCCATTGATCCTCTAAAATACATGACATAGTTGACCTTTTCAAATAATGTCCAAATATCCCACTTGTGAAACTTCGACGTATACACTTGACTTCAACGAAGTCTTCTCTCATAACAATTCCCAAGATATATAATAAGTACTCACCATCCTCGCATAGTCGCAACGATCAATACACAGGTTTCTTATTCGAAACACCTTTCATAACTTTCCATCGTCCCAAGTGGTAACTCAATCACAACACTCTCTCAAGAACTCTACTCATCAACGTCATCTCCTACCCCTGTAATTACAACACAGGTTAGACTTAGAACCATAACATAAACTTTATGGAATCCAATACGAACACCGTCGCGACCAACTTCAGTCACAGATAGAACATTCTCCTTTATAAAACATCAATCATCTTAAGGTACCCGTGGTTACCAAACCATCACCAAATTCTTTACCGTCAAGACTTATCTTAGTCGTAATCTAATAATCCACCGTGACCATTAGTATCCAACGAAATCCATATGATAGTAGTGAACAAATCCTCAATAACCTTCTAAACTTAAATTTCAACAAGTGTCCCAAAACAAACATGCAACATTCTGCAAAATAACAAATCCCAAATCAGATATTCTTGGTTTATCCGCGATATCAACACACTAAGCTAACAACAGACGAAGTCTCTTTATAGATTGCACTCAAACTTGAATTGTCTTCAACAATTCCAATCTCCCCGTCGTTAACATCTGCACCTTTAAGAGTTCAACGAGCACAACCACATCAAACTTTAACTCACGCGTCCGACAATTTTTCCTTATGAAAATCAAATCGTTCCAAGGTAGCAATACACTTTTCCAACTCTATGTCGAAATACATCTTAAGTCCAAAATGGAATATCACAATAAGCCGCACAAGGTTCTTCAGTACAAAACAAAACCAAAATCAAAGCATTCGCTAAACTTTCCACTAGTTCAAACAAATTCGCTTCCCATTGCGGAATCAAAATAGCGAATCAACTATCTCGAGTCAAAGTAACCACGATCAATACCAACTTATAAAAAGATCTTCCATCAAACTCATAAAATTAACTATCCAAAACAAAGGAACTTCTAAGCTCTGAAATAACCCCTTAAAGTCTTCTACAAGATACAAATAAATCTTCGCAAAACTGTAAAAAATATCACTATCTAAGTCGCTTACTTAAGGCACTCAAGTCCAACAGTTCAAAATTCTATCTTTAGAATAATCGCCACGCACTGATCTAACTTCACTACTGATAACGCAAAGCTCGGATGCCTGCCACAATTCCTTAACTTGATGTGAACCAAATAATATCCATGAACACGAAATAACTCTTACAGCTACTCATGAGAGTACTATCTGAACATTCCAAAATCACACCTGACGCATTAGTCACACTAATGACATCAACAAATACTCGCCAGGACCATACACTATCTTGAAAAGCATTGTCTAAACATCTTCAACTCTAATTCAGAAGCAAACATCCCTTAAGGATACCTCGAACCACAACCAATTCCAGAAACTAAATCCATCAAAACTTCACTTCGCACTACTGCGGTAATTCACTTACATCTTCACAATATGCTTCGGAAGAATCACAACAAGAAGTTCGCTTGCCAAAATCTTGTTTCTCATCAAAATCCAAATTCACTCACAACTCAAGTAACCATGCACTACCTTGTGCCAACACATCTGCTTCATACACTATTAAGTTGGCAAGACAAGTCTATCCCAACCAACACAATTCCCGACTACTATCAACAAGAGATTAAGGATGATCAGTCCCTCAATTTGTCAATAGACAGTCGACAATCATGATGGTGACATAAACCATCTCTACCAACTACAACAGCGTCTTCAAACTTACACTTCAAGTTACTAAAGTGTAACACTGCTTGAGGCTCCAACTCCAAGCCCAAGCGCCACCAAGAAGTAAAACTTCTCCCCCACTTGTTTCAAACTCATCTCTGCAGACAAACAATTTGAAACAAATAAGTACCGACAGTGTTTCACACACATGTCGCATACAACAGGATTAAACACACTAATAACTTGGTCGACAGACCGACCTGCTCTGATACCACTAATGTAACACCCCAATATTACCCAAAGTTTTAAATATGAAAAATCATAGTAATTTAAAATTTCATAAATTCAATACTGAGGCATCACACCTTCAAAACCAAATTACTTTAAACAATTTGTTTTAAAGTCTACATCTCGGATACATAGCATCATCGGAAAACATAAATTGATTCATAAACATCAAAACATCATCTTTATTAAACTTCCTTAACCAATTGTATTTTCATAAAGTATGATTCCTATACATAAAGGAATAACAACTAAAGAACAACAACAAGACATAAATATTCCCCCTGAGTGCTACGTATCAGAGCGACACCGACTCGACTAACAGCAGCTATAAACTCCGTCTTCATAACCTGCACGTTACCAATATAAAGGTAACGGCGAAACAAGTAAAGGGTGAGATACTCCAAAACATATAATTAAAGGCATGATAATATATATATATATATATATATATATATATATATATATATATAGTTTCGGAATTATAAAGGGTATGAATTAATAAGTGTAATTCCAACACATAATCAAAACTCACTTACTTCACTCGCCATCCTAATGTGTATAATCTACACTTTATCACCATAACCTCATCGGCATAAAATGTCACAACAACACATAAACGTTCATCACCACGAAATTATCACAACAATCATCAACAATGACATCAAACAACAATATCAAACAATGTTAATCACATAAGTAACATAAATAATATCATCTCCAATTTGGCTAAAGCCCATCATCGCTTTTGGCATGAAAGTCCATTGTCACAAACATCATCACATCATATTTGCATTTAAGCATTTCATCAAGTTAATTCATCGCAAAACTCATCATTTATATTCATCGCAATTCAATATCATCCATCAATCAACAAAAACCCAACGCCAAACAACTCAAACATAAACATAACCGACTCCATGAGACACGACTATGTTATGCATGTGGTACCCATCGCTTTGTCCATAATTAGGGACACTAGGCATAAAGCCCATCATCGCTCGGCATAAAAGCCATCATCGCTTGGCATAAAAGCCATCATCGCTTGGCATGAAAGCCCTCTTCGCTTATGCAATGTATATGACTCGACAATAAAACAACACAACACAAACACACTATCATCGCCCGTCAAAATTGGCATAAAGCCCACATCGCCATAATTTATCCACATCAAGAATAAATATATAATCGCATCATATTTGCATTATGAAAAACATCACTAATAATTCATCACCGTCAAAATCATGCATTCACAAATCGGAAGCATTTATTAACAACATCAATATAAGAATCATGTACAAAGACATATATCATCACATTGCATATCAACAAGTATTCGTTAATAAATACACCGTCGCAAATATTATGTTTATTTACACCGCATCATTATCAATTAATTCACCAAATTCCAAAAACGGAAAAATATTCAAAACATCAATAATTGTCGCGAAAGCCGTTCCTAATAACCGGCATTAATCATAATTGTCAACCTCGAAATCGGATAGTTCATATATGTCTTAAATTGACTAAAACACTATCCGGTTCAATTTACCGTAAATTTGGCCTATTTCGGGTCGTCTCGCAAAAACTCGTAATTTCTAAAAACTAACCTCACCACTACGTTCTACACGTCGAACATAGCTAGCACGTCAATTTTCGTTGAATTCGGAGAAACTCGCTCCGTCGTCGAATTTACCGAAATCGGAAAATTTGAACATAATCGGGTTCTAAATTTAATCGGCTATCTTATCCCCTAATTATATTTTATGGTTACCAAATGCTACAAGATGGAATTGGCCTATTTGAAAGAAACAGAAGCTATTTACAAGGGAAATTATGCAGGAAATTCATTTGACAGAAAACAGAAAAACAAGTTTACAGAAAACTGGAAAACAGCAAAACCGAAACTCCTCATACACTTAAGGGGACGCACATCCCCATTGCCTTAAACCAATTGGAGGCGGGTGCCTCATAGTGGGACGGTCGCCCCACCAATTGGAGGTGGGTGCCTCCCCCTCCTTGTTCCATCCATTATGGCTTCGTTTCAAAATACCCTGCATTTTGCTGTTCTTACAGTTTAATTTTTTTTTCTTCTGTTTTCTGGTTTTGCAGATAGTTATTCTTTACCATTTCTATTCCTATTTCATTACATACTATACCATCCTACCAACAACAACACTCATATTTTCTACACCAAATTCAAATCTTCTAAACCCTTCAACAATCACCCAACACAACTCTATAAACTATCTATCAATTTTTCTCCCAATTCAAACTAAATCCATCAAACCCTAACTAAATTAAATGGAAATCAAACCCCTTACCATGGAAGCTTGGTTGATTTCAAGATGCTCCATCAAAGCCCCAACCTCAAGCTTGCTCTTGCTCCACTTCTTCTTTTTCTTCTCCAAACCCTCTCTTTCTCTCAAGCTTCTATGTTAGGTTTTTGTTGTTGGTAAAGGAAAGAAAACAAAGGAAAGGGTTTTATAATGGTGTTTCTACTAGCCTCCTTTCTATGTTTGCTATTGTGTTTTGCAATGGAAGGAAAACATGAAGAAGTGTTTGGATGGAAAGAAAATGAGGAAAGTGGTTTTATGATAATCTTACTAATAAACTAAGGTGTAAACCCAATCCTTCCCAATTAATCCTCACACTCCTAATTTATTAATATAATTAATTCAATCAATTAAAATAATTCCGGGAAATTAAATATCGGATCCGAATAATATTTTACCGAACCGAACGGAATAAAACCCGGACCGAACACAACGTCGCCAGATAAATTAATAGATATATTAATTAATATGAATATTCTCGTCGCAAGATAAATATCGATCGATAATTTGAAAATATTAATATAATATAATATTAATTAAAAACTGGTGTTACACTATGCATCTAACCTGTAATAAAGAAAAACATTAGTAGCTAATGAAAAATATTTAATTCCAAATATCTATTGAGTATATAAAATGACAAATATCAATTGTGTATATAAAATGACAAATATCAATTGAGTATATAAAATGACAAATATATCATTTATTAGAAGTTTGCTAAGTGTTAACAAGAATGGAGGAATATATATTACCTCTTTCACTAACATCTCTTTCTTTTCTTGGTTGGATTGTGAATTACTTGTCTCTTAAGAACGCGGACGGAGGGATTGATCCAAATTCCCTCATCATGATCTTTTCTGATATATGATTCATCCGCTGTAGTATTTTCATCTCGATCGTTTCTAATATACGACTCATTCTCAGCATCAACATCACCTTGATCTACACTTTTATCATCAATCACTTTGTTAGATAAAAGCACTATAGACCATTTTGTACTCTTCGGGTCTGTGACATTGAACACTTGTTTAGCTTGAGAGGCTAGAATAAAAGGCTCATCTTTGTACCCCACCCTATTAAGATCCACTTGCAAAAACCCTGACTTATCCATTCGTATGCCACTACTATGTACCCACTTGCAATCAAAGATAGGAATCTGAAACTTCTCGTAATCAAACACCCAAATGTGATTGATAACCCCAAAATATGACAGATTTCATATTTGGGGTTTAAGTCCTTCATACTAGAAATGTGCATTACTTCAGCTACCACCGTGACACCACTATTTTGCATAGTACTTTTCTCATCTTGTTCTTTGGTATAAAATGTGTATCCATTAATTGCGTATCCTCTATAAGAGAACACAATCGAACTTGGACCATATGCCAAACATCTCAACCTGTCTGATATTGAAGCGGGATCTGAATGAAACTTTGCATATATATGATCCTTAAACCACTGTATAAAACTTTGATTGTGCTCTCGTACTATCCAATTTTCATTTCTACTTTGATTCTCACCTCGGAGTATAGCCTTGTGCATTTCAACAAACAGCTCAACCTCATTGTCATTATGCAGAACATACAAATCCACTTGATCCCGTTCATCCCTTGATACTGTCACAATTTCATTTCCAATTAATTTTTTACCTTCTTTTTTTTTCAAAAAAATGAGATTTGGGGAGTCCAATGGTTGGACATTAGACAAAAATTCAGTACAAAACTCAACCGCTTCTTCAACAACATATCGCTCAACGATACAACCCTCTGGACGACTTCGGTTTTTCACGTACCCTTTTAATATTTTCATGTAATGTTCAACAGGGTACATCTATCTCATATAAGCTGGTCCACACAATTGTGTCTCTTTCACAAGATGAACAACATGATATACCATAATGTCAAAAAATGATGGAGGAAAATACATTTCAAGGTCACACAAAGTAATAACTATTTCTTTTTGTAATACTGGTAAGATCTCAGGATCGATCACCTTACTACAAATTGACCTGAAGTAAAAACAGAATTTAGTTATAGCGCTTCTTACTTTTTCTGGCAAAATAGAACGTATACCTATTGGTAGAAAATGTTCCATTATGACATGGCAATCATCTGTCTTCAAACTCTTTAACTTGAGGTCTTTCATGGACACGAGTCTTCTAATGTCTGAGGAGTAACCTTCTAGAACTTTAACTTCACTCAGAAACTTACACAATATTTTCTTTTCCTTTCTAGATAGAGTATAAGCAGCAGGTGGTAGATATGTGTGTCTTCCTTTCTTCACGGGTCCTAATTCAGTTCTTATTCCCATCTCTACCATGTCCTTCCTTGCTTTAAGGCCATCCTTAGACTTTCCTTTTATATTGAGTAACGTACCAATAACACTTTCAAATACATTTTTTTCAATATGCATAACATCAAGAAAATGTCTTACGTACAAAGATTTCCAATATGGAAATTCAAAAAAAATTGACCTCTTCTTCCACCCACTTGTGACAACTTTATGTGCAAAAGGTTTACCAAACTGAATACTCACATCTTTCACCTTTTCACAAATTTGATCACCTGTCAATCCAGGTGGAGCTCTACGTTGTTCGGTATCTCCATTGAACGCTTTTCTCCATCCACGATATTGATGTTTAGAATTTAAGAATCTACGATGACCGAGAAAGACGTTCTTATGACAAAGTTTCAAACGCATGGTATCGGTTCCATCTTCACAGACAGGACACGTTTTTTCACCTTTAATGCTATACCCGGATAAATTTCCATATGCTGGAAAATCGTTAATTGTGTCTAACAACATCGCCCTCAAATTGAAACTTTCTTTCCTATATCCATCATAAACCTCCACACCGTGCTCCCACAAAATCTTCAAATCTTCAATTAAAGGTTTCAACTATACATATATGTTATTCCCTGGTTGTTTAGGCCCAGAAATTAACATAGATAACATCATGTACTTGTGCTTCATACACAGCCATGGAGGTAGGTTATAAATCATAAGAATCACAGGCCATGTGGAATGTGAGATACTTTGAAGACCATGCGAGTTCATTCCATCCGTAGATAATGCCAAGAGAAGGTTTCTTGTTTCTCCTCCAAAATCAGGATAATCATTGTCAATTTTCTTCCATTGTGGTGCATCTGGCGGATTTCGAAACTTTCCATCGATAATTCTTTCATCTGCATGCCAAGTCAAGTGTCTAGCATCGGTTTCACTACGAAACATGCGTCTAAATCTCGGTATAATAGGAAAATACCATAAGACTTTCGCTGGAGATAATTTTTTCTCATATCGAGATAAACCGCACTTAGGACATTCATTCAACGATGCATATTCGTTTCGAAACAAAATGCAATCATTTAGACATGCATGTATCTTTTCATAGCTCATGCCAATAGAGCACAACATTTTTTTGGCCTCATAGATTCGATTAGGAAGAACATTATCCTCAGGAAGCATATCTCTCAAAAGGGCTAATAACTCTGTGAAACTTTTATCCGACCATCCATTGCGCGCCTTTAAGTTGTACAATTTTAATACCGCAGACAATCTTGTGAATTTGGGGCAATCTTTATACAACGGTTTCTCCGCATCGCTTACCAACCTCTCAAACATTTTGGGACAATCCTGAAGATCTTCTTCAAGTGCTTCTGCAATCTCTTCGACTCGATCACAATCATATGTATCCGTGGCATTGTCGTATGTAACATAGGTCGCATTAATTTTCACCCCCGGTTCAACATTCTTGATGCTTTTCTCACCATGAAATATCCAACACGTATAACTTCGATCAATTCCACGCATCAGTAAATGCGATTTCAATCCATCTGCGTCAACCCGACCCACATAACAGCAACCCAAGCAAGGACATTTCATTCTATGCGGGTCTTCAGCGTGTTCAACAGCAAACTTAACGAACTCTAATACCCCATTCTCGTACTCTTTTGACAATCGATCGACACACATCCATTTTTTATCCATAGTTTTAACTATTACGTAAGTTAAACAAAAACACTAATTAGGAAAATCAATTATGAACTAAGAAAATCAAAGTGTTACTTGACTATGAAATTCAATTTCAAATTCAAATTACAAAGCATAGCCAAACACTTTATGCTAAATTCAAAACTTGAATTTAAACTTAGTAAAAAAACTTGAATTTGAACTTAGTAAAAAAAAAAAAGAGCATAAAGCAACTTCCATCATCCTTTTTTTCATCAACTTACATCATTTTCAGTCATAAATAAACTACACAAAAGAAAAAGTACTTAATTATAAGTAGAAGTTGAAAAAGCTCAAGAGATTGAATATATCAAGTTGGCAACATGCAAAAAGTAATGTGAAAGGCTCAATTAACAGCCGCCAAATTAAGTTATATATGTTACCTAAGAAATTGATTTTCTCATGCACGTTAATGAAATATTCTTAATCCAAGTGTGAAATGCATCCATGCATGCATGGCAATGTATAACACACGAAAGAACAATCATGAAGCATAGCATCAATATTCCAATTTCAAAGGAGAAGAGATCAAGTTTTATATTTTTAATACTATATATATACATATAGTATATATACTACATAATAATATCATTAATTAAGCTTGAATTCTAAGATATCAGGAATCATCTAATTGATCAAAAAAACAAATGAAAAGTAGAATTCAAAGTTGAAAAAGAAAAGAAACATAGAGGTGGACACAACATCCAAGTATGCTTTTTTGTTTTTCCAATCTTTCTCTCTCTTTTTGTACTCTTTATCAAAACCCCAAGCAACCACAACATTCCACCCTCCCTCTCCTCATTAGCTCTCAACATTCTCTCTCGCTTTTTCTCTCCCGCCCTTAGGATCTTCTTTCTCCTTTACTAAGGTCTTCATTTCTTTCTCTTTAAACCATCATACATAATTAATTTCCTATGTTTATGTAATCGATTTTGATTTGATTTGTGTTTATTTTTGTTGTGGTTTAACGAGGAATTATTGTGAAGTTTTTGTGGCAGCTATAGAGTTTTTGTGTGTAGATATTTCTATAGTCTCATTATCAATTCATTGCCTCCTAGATTTAGGTTTCACCCTACGATGAAGAACTTGTTTCTTATTACCTCAAAAGAAAGATTAATGGTCGTCGAATCGAATTGGAAATCATCCCAAGTTGATCTCACAAGTGTGAACCATGGGACTTGCCAAGTTTAATCTTACACTCACCGCTGAACCCAAGTCGACAATTTTAAATAAAATTGAAAACATCATGAAAACTATAATGAAAAGATATTAGATTTTGAGCTAGCGAGTTGGGAGCTTCACTAGTCAATCTCATTTTGATATTCTTCTTGATGCATTCAGAGTAAATATGGTTCTGGCAACAAAGAATATGTAAGATATTTCTAGTTTGTCTTCTATTTCTTTTTCTCATGTTTGTCTTCTATTTTAACTTTTCACATTAATGAATCTTGTGGACCGGTCCTCACAAAATACTCTAGCAGTGGGACTTGGCACATGTGTTTGTCTATGGAGTGCTTCAAATAGCAAAGTGAGTATGAAACTGTAAATTGCCAATTGATATCACTTCTTCTAAACATGTAAAATCATAGTTCACATATATATCTTTGTGTGGCTTTTAGGTGACTAAGCTATGTGATTTGGGGCCTTATGATGGTGTATGTTTTGTCCAGTGGACTAAGGAGGGTTCTTTCATATCTATTGATAACCAGGTATACTAACACAAATGTTTTTAACAGGGAATCTAACTCACCCCTTGTTCAATGTATGTTTTATTATTATATGATCAGTTGTTGGTATGGAATCAGCACTCACCTCTTGTTCAATGTATGTTTTATTATTATATTACATCGGTACAGTCTGGGAACCACCGCAGTAGGGAGACTAACAAGTTTGGATTTGATCAGTTTGGACTTTGGATTTGATCAGTTTGTTCAGTAAACTAACAAGTATTGTAAATAAAATAAAAATTAATACATCATCTCATACTAATAATAAAATAGTTATTTAAATTTATACATACAATTGAGTTTGGTTTTTAGAAAAGAATATGAAATCGGATCCAATCCAAACTGAATGGTTTACACATGAAAATCCAAGTATATTTGATAAAGTTCGGTTTTGTGCTTCGGACTTTTGAATTGGTTTGCGTTGTTATTTGGATCAGTTAGACGGAACCACCCTAGTCTCTATTCCCAACTTTTTAAGAGTTAGATTTAGTATGAGTTGTAAGAGAGTGTTGATATGTTTTTCATTTCACCCTTATATAAATGTAAACTTTTAACTGGTTTTAGTTACATAGGGGAATAGTTTACAGAGAGAGGATGCAGAAAGTCTTGGATATGC
Organism: Vicia sativa; assembly: GCA_021764765.1. NCBI lineage: Eukaryota > Viridiplantae > Streptophyta > Magnoliopsida > Fabales > Fabaceae > Vicia > Vicia sativa. Next base: position 149,347,413 of record CM038793.1, on the reverse strand, counting down.
TCTTGCATACATGCCTAACTTGGAGGACCTAGATTTAAGTGGCAATCCAATTGGGGATGAAGGAATCAGGTCAATTTTATTCCCATTTTGTAGTTACATTTCAATAATATAAAATCAGAGTTGACTGTCTAATTGTCTACCATCAAACAGGCATTTATTCCCATATTTTGCTGGAACATCTGGAACATGCTGCCCTGTGACTTCTTTAAAACTAGAGGAAATTTATAAGTGAAAGTCGCGACTTACTTTACATATTGCTAGCTTCATATCTATGTTTGGGTTTATGTATACTGCTAATATTTTGAACATTTGAAATAAGTTGCAGGATGTGTTTTAGTTTCTAATATACAAACTTTTGGAAAAAGTTACAATTTACTATTAGATATAAACTAATATAAACTGTTGTTTTACACCTTTTACTATTGGTTTTACTAACAATCTCACTCAGGTTCCTACCATTTCTTCATTCACCCCATAAAAACTATACATTTTTTACTGGTGTTGCTTCTGCAACTTTGAGACCATTGAATGTTGAAGCCCACCCAACAAACTTCTTGATGTTATAAATTACAGTTACAAAACAAAACCTTTTGTTAAAGTTAATTAGCAAGATCAGTGATCCTCTCTGAGACTTCAGCAAGAATAATACACATTTGCTGCTACAGAGAAAAGCACAGGGCAGAAAGAAAGGGTTGTGTATGTATCTATCCGAATCAAAAGACTAATAGCAGCATATCTAACAACTATGTAGCTATGTTCCAATCTAGTAACCTCTAACAAAATCATCAATTGCATCATCTAATAGAACAAACAACAATATTATGCATTCATCTCAAAATCAATTTTGACACACGAAACATGGCATCGACATCGAATCTAAACCTACATATATAGCAGATCTACAATAAGCATAAAAGAAGATTCAATGTGAAATATTACCTACTGAAGAAAAGCTTCTTCTATTAGGCTGGTGATGTAGCGGCAGTTCAAGTTCCTCAACGGCAGAGCCAATACAAATTTGCGTCAAAACCGTGAAATGCTATAAATCAGAACTGACAGAACACTAAATCAGAACACTAAACTGTGGAGATAACAATAGGAATTCTAATTTTGAATAACTGACCGTGGAGATTGTTGAACTGACGGTGGAGGATTGTGCGGAGGAAGAACCACGGCTGGAGAAGACGAATAGGAGCGAGCGATTTTCGGGTGGAGATTACTGATACCGAGCTTCAATGAGAGGAGACGAGTTGGAGAAGAAGAAGAAGAACGGCTGTAGAAGACGAACATGAGCGATTTCAAGAAGAACGGCATGAGCTTCAATGGGTTTCGTTTCGTAGATTGGGATTTCTAGGATTCAAGAAGACGAACAGGAGCTTCAATGGGTTTCGTTTCGTAGATTGGGATTTTTAGGATTCTACGAGGACGGAAGGAGTGGTGTTAGGATGAAGAGAGGTTCGTGAGTGATAAGGCGAGTTGATACCGAGCTTGAATAGGAGGAGAGGAGTTGGAGAAGAAGATGAACAGGAGCGAGCAATTTCTGGGTTTCGTTTCGTTCATTTATGTTTCTGGAAATCTTTTTGTTAATTTAGGGATTAAGAAATTTATTAATTACCAAAGGCAGCGCTGCTAAAGGTATTACCTTTAGCAGCGCTTTTAGAGTAATGTCTTTAGCAGCGCTTCTGGAAAACGCTGCTAAAGGTATTACCTTTAGCAGCGCTTCCAAGGAAAACACCTTTAGCAGCGCTTTTAGTACGCGTTGTCTAAAGTATAACCTTTTGCAGCGCTTATGCTAATATTTTAATTTTTTATTTTACTGAAACCCTATAGCAGCGCTTATGGAAAAAAAACGTTGTCTATGATAAGGCCTATAGCAGCCCTTATAAGAAGCGTTGTCTAAAGTATTTAAATTTTTATTTTTTAATTTATTGAATACCTATAGCAGCGCTTTAGGCATAAGCGTTGTCTATGTAGTGATGCCAAAACTCTTTTTTGGCGTAGTGTTAATTGTGTTTTATGAGTGGAATAATTGTTATTTAGTATTGGGCCTATTATGAGAATGGAACTAATAGAGAGGTTTTAAGTATTAATCCCAATAAGACAATCCTAGTTAGTAAGGATTATAAGAGAATCATAATTATAATTTCATTTGGGAGAAAGAAGAGAAGAGAAGAGGAGAAAGAGGAAAAGTGGAGAAGAAATCCTAGAATCCAAATCTACAAGAGGTAAGGGGGAGATTCTTCATTATAATGCTTGTACATGTTATTGGGTAGTAATTAGTAACATGTTAGGTTGTTTAATTTCAATTTCTAGAATCTTTGAATGTTAGGGTTTGAAGAGAAATTATGTTTTTCAAATTAGAAATGATAACCCATGATTAGAAACATGTTAGGATACCCTTTAATGATTAGTAACATGAATTAGATTTGGGTATTTCAATTTCTAGGTTTTTGATTCACTCAGGTTGAAATTAGAATCCGAAATTGATGTTGGAAATTATGTTTAGACGTTTGTATTTGATGTTATATGTTGGAAATAGGTTATAACACCTTAAAATGGAGTAAATTGCATGTTCAAATGTGTTTTTGGGTCAAAGGTTCGTGTGGGAAGTTGCTGTCTTCGCAGAAAAGTTTCTATCAAAAATGCAGACTATCAAAAAATGATGTGTATATGTGTTATGTACATTGCGACTTGGTATTGATTTGGAGTGATAGTTTGCATATCAATTGGTATGTGTTATAAATTGATGATAAATGAAAACAATATGTTTGACATTGTTTTATATATGTTATTAAGGTGTGTTGAGTTGCTAAATGCTATGAACACATAATACTTGATTTTACTTATGTGTGTTGTGTTGGATGATTGTAATGAAAAATAATTGTTGGTTTATGTGCAAAATGTTGTTGGTGAGTATGTGATGGTAAATGTTAAATGATTTGCAATGATGTAATGATGTATGTGTATTTGTGCAATTGGTGTATAATTCAAGATGTTGGATTAATGAGGATAACATGTGTTGAAGTATATGTTATGTGTTAATTGTGATGTGTAGTGATATGTATATGCTACATGTAATGCTTGTTGTTGTTGGAACATGAAGTTGTGCAATTGATGGAAATTCACATGATTTGAATAGTGATGATATGCTTGGATAATTGAGATTTTGTGATTAGTCTTGATTTGCATATGTTGTCTTGATAAATTGCACATGCATCATTGACAGGCCTTGAAATAGAGGTGGTGAAACTTGGGTTCAAAATTCCTCGATTCCTAATGGGGAATAAGTAGCGGAGGCTTTGGATCTTGTCTGGATCTAAGGTAATGGCTTTGGTTCTAGTGAAGAGAATCGGAAACCAGGTGAACGGAATGTTCCCAAATCGGTACCACATGCATTATTGAGTCACATTGCATAGTTGTCTCATGATTCATTGATGAATATGATTTATGTGGATTGTTTTGTGATACTTGAATTGCATGATATGTGAATAACTTGAATTGAAGAAAATTATGTTAATTGTAACGATTGTGAATAGGATATACTTGAATTGTTTATATGATCATAATAGTTTGGGATATCACTTGAAGTATGTGGAATTCATGAATATATGTTGTTTCTATATTACTTCCAATTATATATATTTGTGTAATGATGTGAATTCTCACCCTTCTGTTATGATGTTGCCTTTATGTGGGTAACGTGTAGGTTCCAAGGATAGAGGTGCTTCGCACGAGACTAGTTCAGGAGTCTAGCTAGTTTATCCTTTACTAGGTAGTCTAGTCATTGCTCTGGTCATGTAACACGGGATTTATATAGATTTATGCTTTGATGGGATTTGTTATGTACTCTCATCTATTTTGATTTGTATGGTTGAGATACAATTTTGATGTGGCCTCGGTGCCGATGAATGAATTCTGATGACTTGATTATATTATGAATTCATTACTTTTCATCCAATGATTATAGTATGGGATGTAATCGTTGATAGTATCTATGAATGACAAATAATCCGCTGTGAAAATGCATGTATTGTTTTAAAGCATAAAATTCAAATATGTGTTATGAATGTGACCAGTGTGCATGTATGATTTCAATGTTGAACGAAATATCATGTGTCGCCCTCTTGCTATGCATTCTATTTACTCTGATTGTGCAATATCTATATATATATAAAATTTTGGGAATTAGTAGGGGGTGTTACATTATGGTATCAAAGCAATGGTCAGTTAGATTTTTCCAGGTTATTAATGAATTTATTCCCTGTTGTATTCGATATGTGTGTGAAACACTATCAGTACTTGTGTGTTTTCAAATCACTTATTTGCAGGAGGGAGTTTGAAACAAGTGGAGGAGAAGCTTTCGCTTCTCTGAGTTGTTCTGTGGTGGAGCATTGGTTCAGTGTTCTGTTGACTTCAAAAGTGTGGATTTGAGCACAGATGAAGGACACTATTATAGTTTGTTAACAATGGTTTATGATTTATTATGGTTGTCACCTACCTATTGGCAAATTGAGGAACTAATCACCCTTAATCTTTTGTTGATAGTAGATGAGATCGTATTGGATGAGATATGCTTGTGTTTCCAATGTGATAGTATGTAAAGTGGAATCTTCTAATCCTATCAAGTGTTACAAGTATGGTGTGGAAGGACATCGTGCTTATGAGTGTGGAAAGGATGGTATGAAATGCCATAGGTGTGGCAAGGCTGGTCATTGAGTTGCTGATTATAGATTTAGTGCGGATGTGACTTATTACAATTATGGTGAACGAGGTCATAATAGTACTAACTGCGAGAAGCCAAAGAAGGAGCAAGTGAAAGGAAAAGTATTTGCATTCTCTGGTGCTGAGACTACTGTTGAGGATAGACTTATTCGAGGTGCATGCTTTATTAATGGTACACCTTTGATTGCTATCATTGATACCGGTGCAACTCATTCTTTTATTTATGTGGATTGTGTTAAGAGGTTGAATCTTGAATTGTCTGATATGCATGGAAATATGATCATTGATACTCCTGCTATGGATTTTGTTTATACTTCTGTTGCTTGCCTAAATTTTTCGTTGAGTATTTTTGGTAGATATTTTCGGGTGGATTTAGTTTGTCTTCCGTTAAGTCAATTGGATGCGATTCTTGCTATGAACTTGTTGGAATACAATCATGTTTTTATTAACTGTTTTGACAAGTTGGTTATATTTCTTGATTCTAGTGTCGATAATGATTTATTTTTGTCTCCTAAGCAAGTGGATAAATCTTTGAAAGATGGTGTTGTGTTGTTTGCTTTGTTGGCGTCGTTGGATCTTAGTGAGTATTGAATTATGGCTAAAAGAAATAAAGAAATAGTAAGTGATTTTGCACATGGATTTGGCACATGGTTTTCTTTGCCCATGGTATTTGCTAATGGTTTTGCCTTGAAGTTTGGCTATAAATACTCATGTATTATGCCATTCTAAGACACACCAAAATTCATTGAGTTCTCTTCTCTCTTCTCTTGTTATAGTATTCTTGTAGTGAAGAAAGAATATTAGAGTGTTTTTTGAGAGAGTCTTGAGTAAGAGTAAAATTGGGTGTAATTGGGTTTTGGGTAGTGAGTGAAACACTGAGTGAATTCGTAATATCTCTTTGAATAGTGGAATCCTTCTGTTGCTCTCTAGCCGTGGAGTAGGCAAATTGTCGAACCACGTTAAATTCTCGGTGTTATTTTTTCTCCATTGTTATTTTATTCTCAAATGGGACTTCTGCTCCAACAAACTGGTATCAAAGCTCTTTGAGCTCCCTGGTGCTAAGTTATTTGATCTAGAAGAAAAATTCGGAGTATGCTCTGTGGTTGCAGCACTATCTGATCTTCCACACCAGAAAAGAATTGTTCTTGTTACTGAGAAAAATAGTAGTGTGAAAAGTGCATGTCTAGGAAAGTTCTGGCTAAGGAAAGACTTGGTATTTAAGCTTGTCTGCCAAAGACTCACCTCTCTTTCCTGGGACCTTACCTGGTGTACCTTCACGGACTACGATACTTTTAAGTATACGATCATTATGGCAGGTGCTAAATTCGATGTGGAGAAATTTAATGGAGAAAATGATTTCAACCTTTGGAGAATGAAGATGAAGGCTCTATTGGTTCATCAAGGCTTAGGAAAAGCTTTGGAAGGTAGAGGAAAACTTCCGGCGAGTTTGACCGAAGATGAGAAGGATGAAATACTGGACAAAGCACACAGTACAATTTTGCTATGCTTGGGAGATGAAGTTCTACGAGAAGTGTCAGATGAAACTATAGCTTCTTCATTATGGTTGAAGCTAGAAAGTTTGTACATGTCAAAATCACTCACCAACTGACTGTATTTGAAGAAAAGATTATATACTCTTCAAATGCAAGAAGGAAAGCCCGTAAAAGATTATCTTGACAAATTTAACAAAGCTATTCTTGAACTAAAGAATATCGATGTTAAAATAGATGATGAAGATCAAGCAATTCTTCTTTTATGTTCCCTTCCAAGTTCTTACGAGCATTTCATGGACACCATGATGTATGGTCGAGAAGATCTTACCTTGAACAAAGTCAAGGCTGCATTGCACTCGAAAGAACTGAAGAAAAGAGTATTAGATTCAAGATCTCAAGGCTCAGCTGGAAGTCTCTTTGTTAGAGGAAGAACAGAGAGGCGGAATCAAAATGGTGAAAGAGGGAGATCTAAGTCTAAATCCAAAGTGAAACCTGGAAAGTATAAATGCTTTCATTGTCACAAGGAAGGGCATATGAGAAATAATTGTCCAAAGCGCAAAGGCAAGGAAAAGATTTATGAATCTGGAGATGTGGCTGTAGCAGATGGCTATGCTAGTGCAGATGCACTTATAGTCTCAGAACGTGACTCAAAAGATGAATGGATACTTGATTCAGGATGCTCATATCACATGTGTCCCATTAAGGATTGGTTTACCACTTACCAACCCTTTGATGGGGGGCAAGGTCCTTCTAGGAAATAATTCTCCTTGTAAGGTCGTTGGCATTGGCTCAATTAGAATCAAGATGTTCAATGGAATCATAAGAACATTGACAGATGTAAGGCATGTTCCAGACTTGAAGAAAAATCTAATTTCCTTGGGAACTTTAGATGAAAAAGGCTATAGCTTCAAAGGTGAAGGTGGAGCTTTACGAATCTCTAAAGGTGCTCTGGTGGTGATGAAGGGAAAGAAAGAGAATAGTCTCTACGTGCTTCAAGGAAGCACAATCACAGGTACTGTTGCTGTCTCCTTAGTAGTTGATTATGATGTCACTAAGTTATGGAATTTGAGGATGGGACATGTTAGTGAAAGAGGTCTAGTCGAGTTGAGCAAGCAAGGATTGCTATGCGGTCAACAAGTTGAAAAGTTAGACTTCTGTGAACATTGCGTCTTTGGGAAGCAATGTTGGGTAAAATTCAACAACGCAGTTCATCGAACAAAAGGCACGTTGGATTATGTACACTCTGACTTGTGGGGTCCTTCCCAAGTACCCTCTCATGGTGGTGGAAGATATATGTTAACCTTCATTGATGATTATTCAAGAAAGGTTTGGATCTTTATTTTGAAACAAAAAGTGAATCATTTATCAAGTTCAAACAATGGAAGACATTGATTGAAAAGCAAACCGGGAGGCAGATCAAAAGGCTGAGAACTGACAACGGTCTAGAGTTTTGTAACGGAGAATTTGAGAATTTTTGCAAGGATCACGGTATTGCCAGACATTATACCGTGAGGCACACCCCACAACAAAATGGACTTGCAGAACAGATGAACAGAACTCTACTTGAAAGAACCAGGTGTATGTTGTCAAATGCTAGATTGCCAAAAGTATTTTGGGCTGAAGCTGTCAATACAGCTTGTTACTTGATCAACAAATGTCCATCAACAACCATTGGATTTAAAACTCCAGAAGATATGTGGTCAGGTTCTCCTGCCAATTATGAGAAATTGAGGATATTTGGTTGCCCTGCATATGCTCATATCAAAGAAGGAAAACTTGATGCAAGAGCACTGAAATGCATTTTTCTAGGATATCCTAACGGTGTGAAAGGATATAAGTTATGGTGGCCAGAGAAAAGAAAATGTATTATTAGCAGGGATGTTACTTTTAATGAAGCTGAAATGCTAAAGCCTTATAAAAGGTCAACAAGTGAAGACAAAGATCCTAATATCTCGGAGAAGGTGGAGCCTACAAAAGAAAAATTAGTTGATCAAGAAGAAGACCAAGATCCAGGCGATGGTACTGATACCTCACAATTGCAACAGTATCAGTTGGCTAGAGACAGAGAAAGAAGACAAATAAAACATCCTGAAAGGTATGGCTATGCTGACCTAGTGTCATATGTTTTAAATATTTTTGGTGATATCAGCAATAGTGAACCTCGGTCATATGAAGAAGCTACCAACAATAGTGAAGTAGCCCAATGGACGACTGCCATGATGAAGGAAATTGAATCTCTTCATAAGAATCAAACTTGGGTTCTTGTTGAGAGGCCGAAGGCTCAGAAGATTGTTGGATGCAAATGGGTCTTCAAGAAGAAGGAAGGAATCCCTGGAGTCGAAGATGCAAGGTTCAAAGCTCGATTAGTTGCTAAAGGATTTACACAAAGAGAAGGTATCGACTTCAATGAAGTCTTCTCCCCCGTGGTAAAACATAGCTCAATCCGTATCCTACTTGCAATTGTAGCTCAATTTGATATGTAACTTGAGCAACTAGATGTCAAGACAGCATTCTTGCATGGTGAGCTTGAGGAACAAATATACATGAAGCAACCTGAGGGATTTAAAGTACAAGAAAAGGAAGATCATGTTTGCCTATTGAAGAAATCTTTATATGGCTTGAAGCAGTCTCCTAGACAGTGGTACAAGCGGTTTGATACTTTCATGCTTGAAAATGGGTATTGTAGAAGTGAGCATGATAGTTGTGTCTACTATAAAAGGCTTGTGGATAAGTCATTCATCTACTTACTCTTGTACGTTGATGACATGTTGATCGCATGTAAAAACATGTCTAAAATAAAAAACTTGAAAACTCAACTGAGCTTAGAGTTTGAAATGAAAGACTTAGGAGCTGTAAGGAAGATTCTAGGAATGGAGATTCACAGAGATAGAAAATTTGGGACACTTTTTCTATCGCAAAAGAAGTACATTGAGAAAGTGCTTGAACGGTTTTGCATGCAAAATACTAAACCCGTCACTACTATATTGGCAGCTCATTTCAAACTTTCAGCAGCCTTGTGTCCACAAACTGAGAGTGAAAAGAAAGAGATGTCAGATGTACCTTACGCTAGTTCAGTGGGCAGTCTCATGTATGCCATGGTGTGCACTAGACCAGATATTGCACAGGCAGTTAGCGTGGTAAGCAGGTATATGGCAAATCCTGGTAAAGTTCACTGGAAAGCTGTGAAGTGGATAATGTGTTACCTGAAAAGTACTACAGATATAGGTTTATTGTATGGAAACATCAAAGATGTCGGGAGAAAGATCATCGGTTATGTTGACTCAGATTATGCTGAAGATCTTGATAAAAGGAGATCACTCACAAGATATGCTTTTATACTGTATGGTTGTACTGTTAGTTGGAAAGCAACGTTGCAATCAATTGTTGCTTTGTCTACAAGTGAAGCAGAGTACATCGCAACAACAAAAGCAGTAAAAGAAGGCATGTGGGAGAAAGGTCTGATTGAAGAGTTGGGTATACAACTTGAAGAAACAACTATCTACTGCAATAGTCAAAGTGCTATACATCTGCCGAAGAATCCGATGCATCATGAAAGAACTAAACATATTGATGTTAGGATGCACTTTATTAGAGATATTGTGGAGAAAGGGATGGTTACAATTGAGAAGATACCTACTGCAGACAACCCGACAGACATGATGACGAAACCTGTTCCTACAAACAAGTTCAAACATTGTTTGGACTTGATTAGAGTTCAAAGACTCTAGTAAATTTGAAGGGAGAGCAACAGAAGAGAAGTTATAACAGTCTTTTAGCCAAGGTGGAGATTTATTGAATTATGGCTAAAAGAAATAAAGAAATAGTAAGTGATTTTGCACATGGATTTGGCACATGGTTTTCTTTGTCCATGGTATTTGCCAATGGTTTTGCCTTGAAGTTTGGCTATAAATACTCATGTATTATTCCATTCTACGACACACCAAAATTCATTGAGTTCTCTTCTCTCTTCTCTTGTTATAGTATTCTTGTAGTGAAGAAAGAATATTAGAGTGTTTTTTGAGAGAGTCTTGAGTGAGAGTAAAATTGGGTGTAATTGGGTTTTGGGTAGTGAGTGAAACACTTAGTGAATTTGTAATATCTCTTTGAATAGTGGAATCCTTCTGTTGCTCTCTAGCCGTGGAGTAGGCAAATTGTCGAACCACGTTAAATTCTCGGTGTTATTTTTTCTCCATTGTTATTTTATTCTCAAATGGGACTTCTGCTCCAACAAACTGGTATCAAAGCTCTTTGAGCTCCCTGGTGCTAAGTTATTTGATCTAGAAGAAAAATTCGGAGTATGCTCTGTGGTTGCAGCACTATCTGATCTTCCACACCAGAAAAGAATTGTTCTTGTTACTGAAAAAAATAGTAGTGTGAAAAGTGCATGTCTAGGAAAGTTCTGGCTAAGGAAAGACTTGGTATTTAAGCTTGTCTGCCAAAGACTCACCTCTCTTTCCTGGGACCTTACCTGGTGTACCTTCACGGACTACGATACTTTTAAGTATACGATCATTATGGCAGGTGCTAAATTCGATGTGGAGAAATTTAATGGAGAAAATGATTTCAACCTTTGGAGAATGAAGATGAAGGCTCTATTGGTTCATCAAGGCTTAGGAAAAGCTTTGGAAGGTAGAGGAAAACTTCCGGCGAGTTTGACCGAAGATGAGAAGGATGAAATACTGGACAAAGCACACAGTACAATTTTGCTATGCTTGGGAGATGAAGTTCTACGAGAAGTGTCAGATGAAACTATAGCTTCTTCATTATGGTTGAAGCTAGAAAGTTTGTACATGTCAAAATCACTCACCAACAGACTGTATTTGAAGAAAAGATTATATACTCTTCAAATGCAAGAAGGAAAGCCCGTAAAAGATTATCTTGACAAATTTAACAAAGCTATTCTTGAACTAAAGAATATCGATGTTAAAATAGATGATGAAGATCAAGCAATTCTTCTTTTATGTTCCCTTCCAAGTTCTTACGAGCATTTCATGGACACCATGATGTATGGTCGAGAAGATCTTACCTTGAACAAAGTCAAGGCTGCATTGCACTCGAAAGAACTGAAGAAAAGAGTATTAGATTCAAGATCTGAAGGCTCAGCTGGAAGTCTCTTTGTTAGAGGAAGAACAGAGAGGCGGAATCAAAATGGTGAAAGAGGGAGATCTAAGTCTAAATCCAAAGTGAAACCTGGAAAGTATAAATGCTTTCATTGTCACAAGGAAGGGCATATGAGAAATAATTGTCCAAAGCGCAAAGGCAAGGAAAAGATTTATGAATCTGGAGATGTGGCTGTAGCAGATGGCTATGCTAGTGCAGATGCACTTATAGTCTCAGAACGTGACTCAAAAGATGAATGGATACTTGATTCAGGATGCTCATATCACATGTGTCCCATTAAGGATTGGTTTACCACTTACCAACCCTTTGATGGGGGCAAGGTCCTTCTAGGAAATAATTCTCCTTGTAAGGTCGTTGGCATTGGCTCAATTAGAATCAAGATGTTCAATGGAATCATAAGAACATTGACAGATGTAAGGCATGTTCCAGACTTGAAGAAAAATCTAATTTCCTTGGGAACTTTAGATGAAAAAGGCTATAGCTTCAAAGGTGAAGGTGGAGCTTTACGAATCTCTAAAGGTGCTCTGGTGGTGATGAAGGGAAAGAAAGAGAATAGTCTCTACGTGCTTCAAGGAAGCACAATCACAGGTACTGTTGCTGTCTCCTTAGTAGTTGATTATGATGTCACTAAGTTATGGAATTTGAGGATGGGACATGTTAGTGAAAGAGGTCTAGTCGAGTTGAGCAAGCAAGGATTGCTATGCGGTCAACAAGTTGAAAAGTTAGACTTCTGTGAACATTGCGTCTTTGGGAAGCAATGTTGGGTAAAATTCAACAACGCAGTTCATCGAACAAAAGGCACGTTGGATTATGTACACTCTGACTTGTGGGGGTCCTTCCCAAGTACCCTCTCATGGTGGTGGAAGATATATGTTAACCTTCATTGATGATTATTCAAGAAAGGTTTGGATCTTTATTTTGAAACAAAAAGTGAATCATTTATCAAGTTCAAACAATGGAAGACATTGATTGAAAAGCAAACCGGGAGGCAGATCAAAAGGCTGAGAACTGACAACGGTCTAGAGTTTTGTAACGGAGAATTTGAGAATTTTTGCAAGGATCACGGTATTGCCAGACATTATACCGTGAGGCACACCCCACAACAAAATGGACTTGCGTAATGATGAATGTAACTCTACTTGAAAGAACCGTGTATGTTGTCAAATGCTAGATTGCCAAAAGTATTTTCAAGTCACAATACTTGTTACTTGATCAACAAATGTCCATCAACAACCATTGGATTTAAAACTCCAGAAGATATGTGGTCAGGTTCTCCTGCCAATTATGAGAAATTGAGGATATTTGGTTGCCCTGCATATGCTCATATCAAAGAAGGAAAACTTGATGCAAGAGCACTGAAATGCATTTTTCTAGGATATCCTAACGGGTGTGAAAGGATATAAGTTATGGTGGCCAGAGAAAAGAAAATGTATTATTAGCAGGGATGTTACTTTTAATGAAGCTGAAATGCTAAAGCCTTATAAAAGGTCAACAAGTGAAGACAAAGATCCTAATATCTCGGAGAAGGTGGAGCCTACAAAAGAAAAATTAGTTGATCAAGAAGAAGACCAAGATCCAGGCGATGGTACTGATACCTCACAATTGCAACAGTATCAGTTGGCTAGAGACAGAGAAAGAAGACAAATAAAACATCCTGAAAGGTATGGCTATGCTGACCTAGTGTCATATGTTTTAAATATTTTTGGTGATATCAGCAATAGTGAACCTCGGTCATATGAAGAAGCTACCAACAATAGTGAAGTAGCCCAATGGACGACTGCCATGATGAAGGAAATTGAATCTCTTCATAAGAATCAAACTTGGGTTCTTGTTGAGAGGCCGAAGGCTCAGAAGATTGTTGGATGCAAATGGGTCTTCAAGAAGAAGGAAGGAATCCCTGGAGTCGAAGATGCAAGGTTCAAAGCTCGATTAGTTGCTAAAGGATTTACACAAAGAGAAGGTATCGACTTCAATGAAGTCTTCTCCCCCGTGGTAAAACATAGCTCAATCCGTATCCTACTTGCAATTGTAGCTCAATTTGATATGTAACTTGAGCAACTAGATGTCAAGACAGCATTCTTGCATGGTGAGCTTGAGGAACAAATATACATGAAGCAACCTGAGGGATTTGAAGTACAAGAAAAGGAATATCATGTTTGCCTATTGAAGAAATCTTTATATGGCTTGAAGCAGTCTCCCAGACAGCGGTACAAGCGGTTTGACACTTTCATGCTTGAAAATGGGTATTGTAGATGTGAGCATGATAGTTGTGTCTACTATAAAAGGCTTGCGGATAAGTCATTCATCTACTTATTCTTGTACGTTGATGACATGTTGATCGCATGTAAAAACATGTCTAAAATAAAAAACTTGAAAGCCCAACTGAGCTTAGAGTTTGAAATGAAAGACTTAGGAGCTGCAAGGAAGATTCTAGGAATGGAGATTCACAGAAATAGAAAAGTTGGGACACTTTTTCTGTCGCAAAAGAAGTACATTGAGAAAGTACTTGAACGGTTTGGCATGCAAAATGCTAAACCCGTCACTACTCCATTGGCAGCTCATTTCAAACTTTCAGCAGCCTTGTGTCCACAAACTGAGAGTGAAAAGAAAGAGATGTCAGATGTACCTTACGCTAGTTCAGTGGGCAGTCTCATGTATGCCATGGTGTGCACTAGACCAGATATTGCACAGGCAGTTAGCGTGGTAAGCAGGTATATGGCAAATCCTGGTAAAGTTCACTGGAAAGCTGTGAAGTGGATAATGTGTTACCTGAAAAGTACTACAGATATAGGTTTATTGTATGGAAACATCAAAGATGTCGGGAGAAAGATCATCGGTTATGTTGACTCAGATTATGCTGAAGATCTTGATAAAAGGAGATCACTCACAAGATATGCTTTTATACTGTATGGTTGTACTGTTAGTTGGAAAGCAACGTTGCAATCAATTGTTGCTTTGTCTACAAGTGAAGCAGAGTACATCGCAACAACAAAAGCAGTAAAAGAAGGCATGTGGGAGAAAGGTCTGATTGAAGAGTTGGGTATACAACTTGAAGAAACAACTATCTACTGCAATAGTCAAAGTGCTATACATCTGCCGAAGAATCCGATGCATCATGAAAGAACTAAACATATTGATGTTAGGATGCACTTTATTAGAGATATTGTGGAGAAAGGGATGGTTACAATTGAGAAGATACCTACTGCAGACAACCCGACAGACATGATGACGAAACCTGTTCCTACAAACAAGTTCAAACATTGTTTGGACTTGATTAGAGTTCAAAGACTCTAGTAAATTTGAAGGGAGAGCAACAGAAGAGAAGTTATAACAGTCTTTTAGCCAAGGTGGAGATTTATTGAATTATGGCTAAAAGAAATAAAGAAATAGTAAGTGATTTTGCACATGGATTTGGCACATGGTTTTCTTTGTCCATGGTATTTGCCAATGGTTTTGCCTTGAAGTTTGGCTATAAATACTCATGTATTATTCCATTCTACGACACACCAAAATTCATTGAGTTCTCTTCTCTCTTCTCTTGTTATAGTATTCTTGTAGTGAAGAAAGAATATTAGAGTGTTTTTTGAGAGAGTCTTGAGTGAGAGTAAAATTGGGTGTAATTGGGTTTTGGGTAGTGAGTGAAACACTGAGTGAATTCGTAATATCTCTTTGAATAGTGGAATCCTTCTGTTGCTCTCTAGCCGTGGAGTAGGCAAATTGTCGAACCACGTTAAATTCTCGGTGTTATTTTTTCTCCATTGTTATTTTATTCTCAAATGGGACTTCTGCTCCAACAAACTGGTATCAAAGCTCTTTGAGCTCCCTGGTGCTAAGTTATTTGATCTAGAAGAAAAATTCGGAGTATGCTCTGTGGTTGCAGCACTATCTGATCTTCCACACCAGAAAAGAATTGTTCTTGTTACTGAAAAAAATAGTAGTGTGAAAAGTGCATGTCTAGGAAAGTTCTGGCTAAGGAAAGACTTGGTATTTAAGCTTGTCTGCCAAAGACTCACCTCTCTTTCCTGGGACCTTACCTGGTGTACCTTCACGGACTACGATACTTTTAAGTATACGATCATTATGGCAGGTGCTAAATTCGATGTGGAGAAATTTAATGGAGAAAATGATTTCAACCTTTGGAGAATGAAGATGAAGGCTCTATTGGTTCATCAAGGCTTAGGAAAAGCTTTGGAAGGTAGAGGAAAACTTCCGGCGAGTTTGACCGAAGATGAGAAGGATGAAATACTGGACAAAGCACACAGTACAATTTTGCTATGCTTGGGAGATGAAGTTCTACGAGAAGTGTCAGATGAAACTATAGCTTCTTCATTATGGTTGAAGCTAGAAAGTTTGTACATGTCAAAATCACTCACCAACAGACTGTATTTGAAGAAAAGATTATATACTCTTCAAATGCAAGAAGGAAAGCCCGTAAAAGATTATCTTGACAAATTTAACAAAGCTATTCTTGAACTAAAGAATATCGATGTTAAAATAGATGATGAAGATCAAGCAATTCTTCTTTTATGTTCCCTTCCAAGTTCTTACGAGCATTTCATGGACACCATGATGTATGGTCGAGAAGATCTTACCTTGAACAAAGTCAAGGCTGCATTGCACTCGAAAGAACTGAAGAAAAGAGTATTAGATTCAAGATCTGAAGGCTCAGCTGGAAGTCTCTTTGTTAGAGGAAGAACAGAGAGGCGGAATCAAAATGGTGAAAGAGGGAGATCTAAGTCTAAATCCAAAGTGAAACCTGGAAAGTATAAATGCTTTCATTGTCACAAGGAAGGGCATATGAGAAATAATTGTCCAAAGCGCAAAGGCAAGGAAAAGATTTATGAATCTGGAGATGTGGCTGTAGCAGATGGCTATGCTAGTGCAGATGCACTTATAGTCTCAGAACGTGACTCAAAAGATGAATGGATACTTGATTCAGGATGCTCATATCACATGTGTCCCATTAAGGATTGGTTTACCACTTACCAACCCTTTGATGGGGGCAAGGTCCTTCTAGGAAATAATTCTCCTTGTAAGGTCGTTGGCATTGGCTCAATTAGAATCAAGATGTTCAATGGAATCATAAGAACATTGACAGATGTAAGGCATGTTCCAGACTTGAAGAAAAATCTAATTTCCTTGGGAACTTTAGATGAAAAAGGCTATAGCTTCAAAGGTGAAGGTGGAGCTTTACGAATCTCTAAAGGTGCTCTGGTGGTGATGAAGGGAAAGAAAGAGAATAGTCTCTACGTGCTTCAAGGAAGCACAATCACAGGTACTGTTGCTGTCTCCTTAGTAGTTGATTATGATGTCACTAAGTTATGGAATTTGAGGATGGGACATGTTAGTGAAAGAGGTCTAGTCGAGTTGAGCAAGCAAGGATTGCTATGCGGTCAACAAGTTGAAAAGTTAGACTTCTGTGAACATTGCGTCTTTGGGAAGCAATGTTGGGTAAAATTCAACAACGCAGTTCATCGAACAAAAGGCACGTTGGATTATGTACACTCTGACTTGTGGGGTCCTTCCCAAGTACCCTCTCATGGTGGTGGAAGATATATGTTAACCTTCATTGATGATTATTCAAGAAAGGTTTGGATCTTTATTTTGAAACAAAAAGTGAATCATTTATCAAGTTCAAACAATGGAAGACATTGATTGAAAAGCAAACCGGGAGGCAGATCAAAAGGCTGAGAACTGACAACGGTCTAGAGTTTTGTAACGGAGAATTTGAGAATTTTTGCAAGGATCACGGTATTGCCAGACATTATACCGTGAGGCACACCCCACAACAAAATGGACTTGCAGAACAGATGAACAGAACTCTACTTGAAAGAACCAGGTGTATGTTGTCAAATGCTAGATTGCCAAAAGTATTTTGGGCTGAAGCTGTCAATACAGCTTGTTACTTGATCAACAAATGTCCATCAACAACCATTGGATTTAAAACTCCAGAAGATATGTGGTCAGGTTCTCCTGCCAATTATGAGAAATTGAGGATATTTGGTTGCCCTGCATATGCTCATATCAAAGAAGGAAAACTTGATGCAAGAGCACTGAAATGCATTTTTCTAGGATATCCTAACGGTGTGAAAGGATATAAGTTATGGTGGCCAGAGAAAAGAAAATGTATTATTAGCAGGGATGTTACTTTTAATGAAGCTGAAATGCTAAAGCCTTATAAAAGGTCAACAAGTGAAGACAAAGATCCTAATATCTCGGAGAAGGTGGAGCCTACAAAAGAAAAATTAGTTGATCAAGAAGAAGACCAAGATCCAGGCGATGGTACTGATACCTCACAATTGCAACAGTATCAGTTGGCTAGAGACAGAGAAAGAAGACAAATAAAACATCCTGAAAGGTATGGCTATGCTGACCTAGTGTCATATGTTTTAAATATTTTTGGTGATATCAGCCAATAGTGAACCTCGGTCATATGAAGAAGCTACCAACAATAGTGAAGTAGCCCAATGGACGACTGCCATGATGAAGGAAATTGAATCTCTTCATAAGAATCAAACTTGGGTTCTTGTTGAGAGGCCGAAGGCTCAGAAGATTGTTGGATGCAAATGGGTCTTCAAGAAGAAGGAAGGAATCCCTGGAGTCGAAGATGCAAGGTTCAAAGCTCGATTAGTTGCTAAAGGATTTACACAAAGAGAAGGTATCGACTTCAATGAAGTCTTCTCCCCCGTGGTAAAACATAGCTCAATCCGTATCCTACTTGCAATTGTAGCTCAATTTGATATGTAACTTGAGCAACTAGATGTCAAGACAGCATTCTTGCATGGTGAGCTTGAGGAACAAATATACATGAAGCAACCTGAGGGATTTGAAGTACAAGAAAAGGAATATCATGTTTGCCTATTGAAGAAATCTTTATATGGCTTGAAGCAGTCTCCCAGACAGCGGTACAAGCGGTTTGACACTTTCATGCTTGAAAATGGGTATTGTAGATGTGAGCATGATAGTTGTGTCTACTATAAAAGGCTTGCGGATAAGTCATTCATCTACTTATTCTTGTACGTTGATGACATGTTGATCGCATGTAAAAACATGTCTAAAATAAAAAACTTGAAAGCTCAACTGAGCTTAGAGTTTGAAATGAAAGACTTAGGAGCTGCAAGGAAGATTCTAGGAATGGAGATTCACAGAGATAGAAAAGTTGGGACACTTTTTCTGTCGCAAAAGAAGTACATTGAGAAAGTACTTGAACGGTTTGGCATGCAAAATGCTAAACCCGTCACTACTCCATTGGCAGCTCATTTCAAACTTTTAGCAGCCTTGTGTCCACAAACTGAGAGTGAAAAGAAAGAGATGTCAGATGTACCTTACGCTAGTTTAGTGGGCAGTCTCATGTATGCCATGGTGTGCACTAGACCAGATATTGCACAGGCAGTTAGCGTGGTAAGCAGGTATATGGCAAATCCTGGTAAAGTTCACTGGAAAGCTGTGAAGTGGATAATGTGTTACCTGAAAAGTACTACAGATATAGGTTTATTGTATGGAAACATCAAAGATGTCGGGAGAAAGATCATCGGTTATGTTGACTCAGATTATGCTGAAGATCTTGATAAAAGGAGATCACTCACAAGATATGCTTTTATACTGTATGGTTGTACTGTTAGTTGGAAAGCAACGTTGCAATCAATTGTTGCTTTGTCTACAAGTGAAGCAGAGTACATCGCAACAACAAAAGCAGTAAAAGAAGGCATGTGGGAGAAAGGTCTTGATTGAAGAGTTGGGTATACAACTTGAAGAAACAACTATCTACTGCAATAGTCAAAGTGCTATACATCTGCCGAAGAATCCGATGCATCATGAAAGAACTAAACATATTGATGTTAGGATGCACTTTATTAGAGATATTGTGGAGAAAGGGATGGTTACAATTGAGAAGATACCTACTGCAGACAACCCGACAGACATGATGACGAAACCTGTTCCTACAAACAAGTTCAAACATTGTTTGGACTTGATTAGAGTTCAAAGACTCTAGTAAATTTGAAGGGAGAGCAACAGAAGAGAAGTTATAACTGTCTTTTAGCCAAGGTGGAGATTTATTGAATTATGGCTAAAAGAAATAAAGAAATAGTAAGTGATTTTGCACATGGATTTGGCACATGGTTTTCTTTGTCCATGGTATTTGCCAATGGTTTTGCCTTGAAGTTTGGCTATAAATACTCATGTATTATTCCATTCTACGACACACCAAAATTCATTGAGTTCTCTTCTCTCTTCTCTTGTTATAGTATTCTTGTAGTGAAGAAAGAATATTAGAGTGTTTTTTGAGAGAGTCTTGAGTGAGAGTAAAATTGGGTGTAATTGGGTTTTGGGTAGTGAGTGAAACACTTAGTGAATTTGTAATATCTCTTTGAATAGTGGAATCCTTCTGTTGCTCTCTAGCCGTGGAGTAGGCAAATTGCCGAACCACGTTAAATTCTCGGTGTCATTTTTTTCTCCATTGTTATTTTATTCTCAAATGGGACTTCCGCTTCAACAGTGAGAAATAAGCTATGGGTGAATTTCCTGTTGTTTATGATTTTCCTGAGGTATTTCATGAGGATGTAATTGATTTACCGCCAGAGCGTGAGGTGGAGTTTTTGATTGATTTAGTTCCTTGAACTAGTCCTGTTTCGATGGATCCGTATCAGATGTATGCTTCTGAGTTGAAAGAGTTGAAGAGTCAACTTGAGGATTTATTTGAGAAGAGGTTTATTCGTCTGAGTGTATCTCTGTGGGATGCACCTATTTTGTTAGTTCAGAAAAAGGAAGGTTCTATGAGATTGTGTGTTAATTATAGACAACTGAACAAGGTGACTATTAAGAACAAGTATCCACTTCCGAGGATTGATGATTTGATGGATCAGTTGATTGGTGCTTGTGTTTTCAGTAAGATTGATTTGAGGTCTGATTATCATCAGATTCGTGTGAGAGTTGAGGATATTCAAAATACTTCTTTTTGGAAAAGGTATGGTCACTACGAGTGTTCTGTGATGTCGTTTGGTGTGACTAATGCTCCGGGTGTATTTATGGAATATATGAATAGGATTTTTTATGAGTATCTAGATCAATTTGTTGTGGTGTTCATTGATGATATTCTGATTTATTCTAAGAGTGAAGAAGATCATGATGAGCATTTGAGAATTGTGTTATCGGTGCTGAAAGAGAAGAAATTGTATGCTAAGCTTTCTAAGTGTGAGTTTTGGTTGAAAGAAGTTAGTTTCCTTGGGCATGAGATTTCAGGTGGTGGCATTTTTGTGGATCCTTCTAAAGTTGAGGTTGTATCTCGATGGGAAGCTCCGAAATCTGTTTTAGAGATTAGAAGTTTTCTTGGTTTGGCTGGTTATTACAGTAAGTTCATTGAAGGATTTTCTAAGTTAGCGTTACCGTTGACGCAGTTGACGAGGAAAGGTCAAGCTTTTGTTTGGACTTTGCAGTGTGAAGCTAAATTTCAAGAGCTTAAGAGAAGATTAACAATCGCTCGTATTTTGATTTTTCCTAATCCGACATAACCATTTGTGGTGTATTGTGATGCTTCATTGATGGTTTTAGAAGGTGTGTTAATGCAGAATAGACAAGTGGTAGCTTATGCTTCAAGGCAACGTAAAGTTCATGAGAGGAATTATCTGACGCATGATTTAGAGTTGGTCGTAGTTGTGTTTGTTTTGAAGATTTTGAGGCATTATTTGTTTGGTTCTAGATTTGAGGTGTATAGCGATCATAAGAGTTTGAAGTAGCTGTTTGATCAGAAAGAGTTGAATATGAGGCAAAGAAGATGGTTCAAATTCCTGAAGGATTATGATTTTGGTTTGAATTATCATCCGGGTAAAGCGAATGTTGTAGCTGATGCATTAAGTAGGAAGTCTTTGCATATATCGATGTTGATGGTGCGAGAATTGGATTTGCTTGAACAATTTCGAGATTTAAGTTTAGTTTGTGAAGTAAGTTCTTCTTGTGTTAAGCTTGGTATGCTGAAGCTGACTAGTGGTATTTTGGATGAGATTTGAGAGGGTCAAAAATTTGATTTGGTCTTGGTAGATTAGTTGGTGTTGACCAATCAAGGTTGAGGTGGTGATTTTTGGATTTATTAGAATGGTATCATGAGGTGTCGTGATAGAGTTTGTGTTACGGATTTTGGTGATCTGACGAAGAGAATTCTTGACGAAGGAAATAGAAGTGGATTGAGTATTCATCCTGGTGCTACTAAGATGTACCAAGATTTGAGGAAATTATTTTGGTGGTCTGGTATGAAAAAGGATATTGCTGAGTTTGTGTATTCTTGTTTAATCTGTCAGAAGTCGAAGATTGAACATCAGAAACCGTCTAGTTTATTGCAGCCGTTATCCATTCCAGAGTGGAAGTGGGATAACATTTCTATGGATTTTGTTTCTAGATTTCTGAGGACTCCGAGTAATCATGATCCTGTTTGGGTTATTGTGGATAGATTGACGAAATCTGCTCACTTTATTCCAATTTTGATGGATTATCCTATGGAGAAGTTTTCCAAGTTGTATATTGAGAAAGTTGTGAGTTTGCATGGTGTTTCGTCGAGTATTGTTTCGGATAGATATTCGAGATTTACTTCGCATTTTTGGGAAGGTTTGCAAAATGATTTGGGTACAAAGTTGCGTTTGAGTTTGGCATATCATCCGCAAACCGATGGTCAGACTAAAAGGACGATTCAGTCATTGGAAGATCTTTTGGGAGCTTGTGTACTAGAGCATGGATGTGCTTGGGATAGTTATTTGCCTTTGATTGAGTTTACTTATAACAATAGTTTTCATTCGAGTATTGGCATGGCTCCATTCGAAGCTTTGTATGGAAGAAGGTGTAGAACGCTTTTATGTTGGTATGAATCTGGTGAGAGTGTTGTGGTTGGACCTGAGATAGTTCAATAAACTACGGATAAGATTAAGATAATTCAGGAGAAGATGAAGGTTTCCCAAAGTCGTCAAAAGAGTTATCATGATAAGAGGAGGAAAGATCTTAGCTTTGAGAAAGGTGATCATGTGTTTTTGAGGTTTACTCCTGTGACTGGTGTTGGAAGAGCATTGAAGTCGAGGAAGTTGGCTCCGCGTTTTATTGGTCCTTATCAAATTGCTGAGAGTGTTGGTGAAGTATCCTATTAAATTTATTTGCTTCCATCACTTGCTAATCTTCATGACGTATACCATGTATCTCAATTGAGGAAGTATATACCAGATATATCTCATGTTGTGCCTCTAGATGATGTGCAAGTTAGAGATAATTTGACGGTTGAGACTTTACCGATGCGTATTGAGGATTGAGAAGTTAAGCAACTTCGAGGGAAGGAAATCTCTTTGGTGAAGGTAGCATGGGGAGGTCCTGCTAGTGGTAATGTGACTTGGGAGCTTGAGAGTCAGATGGAGGATTTGTATCATGAGTTGTTCGCTTAAGGTAATTTTCGAGGGCGAAAATCTTTTAAGTTGGAGAGAGTTGTAACATCTCGATTTTTAATAGCTAATTATTAATTATTATGATATATTATAATTAATTTATGTTCTTGCAGAAAGAACTATGTTATTGATCTTAAGGGATGTGGAGGCTCATACAAGGGAAACATGGCCTCCAAGCTAAGGATCTAGCTTACCCCGCATATGGGAGTCCTTAGATATGATGTAGGAGACCTCTTTTGAGTGTGTGGCTAAGAGAGGGAATGAGAGAATGAATCATTCTTATGGCCCTAAGGCCTCATTATATAGCATAGCCATCACTAATGATCATAATGATGTAACCGTCCATTAATACTCGTAACCGATTACTTAATAACTTGTAACGTCCGTAACTGGCTCATAAGTAACGTAACAGAAACCAAACCGGCCTTATACTACTTGGCCAGCATAGGTCGGCCGCGGATATATGTCATCTCACGTCCGACCTAAACACTCGGCTCTGACCTGGACGACTTGCCGAGGAGTTGCCCGGTTATCATCTATTAGACTCATCTCGGCCCCTATCTGACACTCCTAGCCGGGGCAATATATTTATGTATGAACATAAGCCCCCCGAGCATATGGTTTCTAGATCTTGAAGCCTTATGGTCGATTTAATAGAAACATAAACTTTTGCCCCGGGCCGGACTTCCAATATCGACCTGTGCCTTAGTGCGAATTTTGAACACGGTGGTTTACCATTCTTCGCTTTTGAGGCTTTTTCTCAATGTAACATACGTCGCTGGAATCAATACTCCAGTTTCCTCATCCCAAACGTAACATTCTTTTTTAGTCCGAGCTGGATCCCAAGACGTATGGCCGGGATATATACCCGGTCCATACTCCGACTACTTCCCTTATACCCGAGATCCACCACAAACTCTGCCCACATTCCTCCATTCGGGTTTATTCTCGACCCTATACAAAAATTCCTTTCGACCTCACATCTCGGCTCGGACTTAGAACTTTGTCGGGCTATTGGTAGTAAGATTTATAGACAGACTAGCCCCCGAGTAATTTTTTCGAGGTTTTTTCAAGTCATACTTTAATCAAGTCTTCAAAAACTGACTCCAAGGTTTGAAGCCGAGCTGTGGCAAAATACCGGGTTGTGCCTGACACTGATCTAAGCAAAGTATCTTGAACAAAGGCTTTGGCGAAATGCTTGACGGAATCCAATTAAGGTTCTTCGCCTTATATGCTTGGTACAGACAGAGCCTTTAAGGTTGTTCCGAGTAGGAACAGAGCCTTTTAAGGTTGTTCCGAGTAGGAACGGAGCCTTTAAGGTTGTTCCGAGTAGGAACAGAGCCTTTTAAGCTTGTTCCGAGTAGGAACAGAACCTTTAAGGTTGTTCCGAGTAGGAACAGAGCCTCTTAAGGTTTATTCGTGAACAATTTTATGCCATATCACCAGCCCCCCAGCCACATGGTGCACCAAGCAAACCATGAAGTCTTTTTTTAAAGCACATAACAACTGTTCACGACACCAATTCAGTCATTCACCGCTTTAACGCGTTAGATACAGATCCCCCAATGGGTTGATCTGAAGTTGGAGGTTCAGAGCTTCTAAAGGGGTGATCCGAGACGGATTTAGAGCCCGAGCGAGGGGGACCTGAAGTTGGAGGTTCAGCGCCTCTAAGGGGTTGATCCGAGACGGAATCAGAGCCCATCCGAGGGTGACCTGAAGTTAGAGGTTCAGCGCCTCTAAGGGGTTGATCCGAGACGGAATCAGAGCCCATCCGTTACATCCTATTTGGTCTTTACAAACTAGAATTAATTCCAAGATGCCTCTTCGCCCACACAGGAGAGTAAGACGACACCTTTACATCTAGACGACACCCTATACAACGGTATTTTACATAATTTTTAATCTTTACAAACTTGTAACTATCTAATCTACCAGGTTTTTTCGTTGATCCTGTCTTCTATCATTCTTGATCAGGATGGTTATATGAGCCCCCCAAGCGTGAGGTTTTGTTGAAACAAAGTGAAACGCTTTTGACACGGAACCATCCCGATCAAGGAGGATTCCATTTGTCACTTAGTTTGCTGAGTTTATAGATTTAGCTTGTGAAACAACCGGCTGAACATCATCCGATAACTATATCAATAAAGTCGCCATCGAATGTTTTTTATCTCGCAAAAGGAGAAAGGTGAACGCATCGCGAAAACCTAAAAGGGATAAGGCACGGTCTTGCGACCGAGAGATAGGGTAAGGGAATCTATTACGCAAAGGGAAGGTATTAGCACCCCACGCGCCCGTAGTACTCTACGGTATCCACTTCTACTTTCTGTCTAATGGGTGTGTTTATATCTATTTACTACTTAATTGCTATATCTGTACACTAAAAGAAGAATGCATGTGAAAGAAAGGAAAGTAAAGAAAACACGGGGAAAAGAAGGAAGTATTTACAAAGTTCGCTCGATCGAGCCCCGTGACAAGATGCCTACGTATTCCCGCGTGCAATGGGAAAGTCAGAGCGCCGTAGTTCGGCTCACTTGTTTTGGTGGGTTTTATTTTTTTTACTTGCGAAGAAAAAAAAGTTTTAAACACAAAAGAAAATGCGCCCGTAAGCGAAAAAAAGAGTTTGTCTTGGTTGGTTGCTTTTGTTAGTGTTTTTAAGTTGGCATTATGTTTGGTAAAACTAGGCTTTAGCAATGTCATGATGGATGTCATGACATTCAGAGATTGAAGATAAATCCTACCTGCTAAGGATGTTAAAAGACAGCTCATAACTGGAAGCTAAAGTCAGGCGGAAATTTAGAAAATGATCGATGTTATAATGTATGTTATGACATTCGTGACATTCTGCTCGCAGAACTGCT
The DNA here is from genome assembly GCA_021764765.1 of Vicia sativa. Classification (NCBI taxonomy): domain Eukaryota; kingdom Viridiplantae; phylum Streptophyta; class Magnoliopsida; order Fabales; family Fabaceae; genus Vicia; species Vicia sativa. The sequence goes on along the minus strand of CM038793.1, from coordinate 149,321,805 downwards.
TGTTCCCGAGATTTTCGTGAAGTTTGTTGAGTGCTAAATATTGTTTTTCTATTATTAGAAAGCATGCTCACGTGGTTGCTAGGTTAAACTTAATTAAACCTAAATTGGTTGTTGAAAAGACCATGTTTTTAGGAGTAAATTAAGTGAACCCTAGCTATCTTTATGGAAGCCCAAAAGTTTCGTGGATCGCTTCTATAAAAGGAAAAGAACCCTTACAACCGTGTTGCCTTTGAATGTATTGAAGAGATAGCAGCTTGTGTTTGTGTAATCGTTAGGATTTGTAATTGTAATTGTGTAATTTAGTTTCTTTGTGAGCCAAGCAACTATCAATTGATAAGTGCATTGGACTAGGATTTGTCAAGGGTAGTTTATCACCAAAGCTTTAAAGCACGAGTGTTTGTCTCTTGGTTGAAGCTCAAGCAAGATCAAGATATTTTATTGAAGTGTGTCTTCACAATTCAATTAGTCAATAGGTTGATATCACCGCGTGATTGAGGGGAGTAGGAACTCATATCTAAGTAGGACTTAGGTAAAAGGATCATTGGGTAGTGATTAAGTGAGAAGGTCACAACCGTGTGTGGCTGTAGGGTCTTCGAATTGATACGCTAATAGTGAACTTTCTCCTGGCTTGGTAGCCCCTGATGTAGGTTTGTCGAACCGAACTGGTGAACAACTTATTGTGTTATTTATCGCTCAGATTATCGTGTGAATTGCTAACATAGTGTCGATATTGTGTCATAACATTCTCGGACATCAAGTATCCGCTGCCAGAATTTCAATTGGCATCGAAAGGGCACCCGCTTGTTATTTCCGGTGAGATCTAGGATAATAGTTTCGCGTAATGGATAAAGAAGGAGGATTTGGAGGAAGACCACCTATTCGGATGGGTCTAATTATGATTACCGGAAACCTCGATGGTTGCCTTCTTAAGATCATGGACATTAAAGCTTGGAGAGTCACGATAAAGGATGGAAACATCCCACCAAGCTTGAGAAAGATGACACTACTGTCTTGAAACCCGAGGAGGAATGGAGCAAAGAGGAAGAAGAGCTAGCTCTAGGGAACTCTAAAGCATTGAATGCTGCTCAATGGTATTGACAGAATATCTTCGACGGTTCATCAATGTGAGCCGCCAAGGATGTTTGGGACACTCTAACTACTCATGAGGGAACATCCAAGGTGAAGATGTCAAGACTTCAGATGCTCACTACCAAATTTGAGAATTTGAAGATGAAGGAAGATGAGAATATTCATGAATTTCACATGAATATTTTGGAAATTGCCAATGCCTCGTGAGCACTTGGTGAAAAGATGTCAAAAGAGAAGCTGGTAAGAAAGATTCTCGATCCTTGCCTAAAAGATTTGCAATGAAAGTCACCGCAATAGAGGAGGCTCGTGACATCAAGACCTTGAAGGTTGAAGAACCGATAGGATCTCTTATGACTTTTGAGATGGGAATCGGTGAAACTGACAAGAAGAACAAGAGCATAGCACTTGTATCCAATTCTAAAGAGGGATGCAAGGAGGAAGATGAGGAGAAGATATCTGAAGCTATAGCCATGCTTGGAAGACAGTTCAACAAACTGATCAGGAGAATTGATCCAAAGTCAAGGTCACATGTCAAGGACACTGCATCTGACATCAGGAGATCTTATGATTCCAGCAGAAGATCCAAGTCAGAAGAAAAAGGGAGTCAAGGCAGTAAAGTCCAATGCCATGAATGTGAAGGATTTGGACATATTAGAGTCGAATGTCCCACCTTTCTAAAGAAACAAAAGAAAGGAATGGTCGTCACTTGTCCGATGGTGATTCGTGAAGTGAATCGAGGAAGAAGGTGCCAAACTTGTCACCGCTCTCTCGAGTGTACAACTCGATATGGATTCTAGTGATGAGGAAGTGACATTTGAAGAGCTTGGAAAACTACGTGAAGTCGTATAAAAATGGTGAAGCATGTCACAGAATGAGGAGCGTAAAAGTCGATTGAGAAGTTGGAAGTCGAGAATGTGAAGTTGAAGGTCGAAAGAGGAAAACACACCACTATAAATCACCTCAATAGTGATATTGTTATGTGAATTCCAAACTTGATTAGATGTCTAAATCACAAAATGTTGAAACTGCATCGATAAGTTGGAAGAAATTCTTCACTTGACAAAATGCGGAAATAAGCATGGTCTAGGATATGTAGTGAAAAGCAACCTGTTGGTGACATTAAGAAGAAGAGACAGGAAAACAATGTCAAAGCAGTGTCACAACCCAAAACAGAAATGTGTCCGCTCAGTTATGTGGTGCAAAGAGATTTGCAACAACTGTGAATGGAACAAACCGGAAGTCAATGACAAAGAAGATGTCATACCACAAGCCTGAACAGTCTACCTCGTGGTATATGAAGACTAAGAAGTTTGTCTATAACAAACGGAAGAATGACCTAATAAACCAATGTCAAAGAAAATGTCACAACATTGGGTGCAACATCAAAATCATAGAAACATGAACAATCGCCTAAAGATGGAGATGTCATTATTGTGGAAGGTTTGGTCACATAAAATCTTTCTCATGACTTCATGGATATCCTATTCAAGGGTCTTATGTGAAGCCTAAAACCAACAGTGGTATCATACTCTCAACAAAGGAAGAAGAAGATGCTGTTCGTAGCTAACACTCTCTTAGTATGTCTACCAAGAAAGAGTGGTACTTTGATAGTGGTGCTCCAAGCACATGACCGAGAGGAATCTTCTCAATGATGTTCAAGATCACTCTACCACTGTGTTACTTTTGGAGATGGAGCCAAAGGAGAAATCAAAGGTATTGGAAACTCAAACCGTCCGAGTTCCAAATTTGAATGGAGTATTGTTGGTAAAAGGTTTGACCGCAAATCTCATTAGCATAAGTCACCTATGTGATATGGGATTCACAATACCACCAAGTCCGAATGTCTTGTAATCAATGGTGATCAAGTAGTGATTATGAGAGGAGTCGATCAAAAGACAACTTCTACAAGTGGGATTCTCGAGAGCACCACTGCCTCTATGAGTTCTACAACAAAGATAAAGAGGAAGAAAAGTCAGGCAAGAACTTGATCAATTTCATCTCGGAGGAATGAAAAGAATCAATTCCATGGAGGCAAAGGATACCAAGACTTCACATCGATAAAGGGAGAATCTGATAAGTGTAATGTTGGAAAGCAAACCAATGTCACAACCAATGTCTAGACATCCGACCGCTTCTAGAGTCAAGCAAGTTCCTAGGGCTTGGTATGATAGGCTGACCAAGCTACTTACTGATAAAGGATATAGGAAAAGAGTCTTGGATAAAAGTCTCTCCTTCAAGAATAAAGGAGGAAAGACAATGGTGATTCAAATTTATGTTGGTGACATAGTGTTTGGAGGAATGTCAGACACAATAATGGAAGTCTCAACACAACTTTCACAGAGCAAAAATGCAAGGAGGATTGACAAGGGGACTGGGATGAAGAATGTCAGCCATAAAAGGACTCCTGCTCCTCCACATTTGAAGTTGTACAAGAAAACCAGTGGTGAAAGTGTTGATCAAAACTTGGGTAAAAGCTATGTTGATGGATGTTGTTTCTTGAGAAACAATCACATGTTTTGGATCAGCAAGAAGCAAAACTACTTAACTTTATACAATGTTAAAGTTGAATACATAGCAACTGGGAGAAACTGTTTTAAGATAATTTGGATAAAACAGATGCTGACTAATCACAATGTCATACAGGATGTCATGACATTGTACTATGACATTGCTACTAAAGCTCTTAAGACTAGTCAACTTAAGACCTTGAGAGACAAACTGGGTACTTGTCAATATGTGAAGTTGTAGCAATTAACTGAGCCTACAACAAGGGATGAAAGGGAGTGTTTATTTCAACTGTTGTTTAAAGGGTTATTTAGGTATTTTCCTCCTTATTTTAAGAAGTCCAAGAATAGGAAGAGACATCCTCATATAATAGTTTCTTCTTTTGAAAGTAGTACCATCCTTTCTTCTCTCAAAAGAAATCTTGAAACCCTTTGCTATTTTCGCCTTCATCCTCTCAACAACCATCAGCGAAAAATGTCTTCATCATCCTCATCATCTCAAGAATCGGATCTCCATCTCTCCCCATGGTCAAGTTAGAGCAAACACAAGCCATGCAAGTCAAGCTCTAAGAGTGACACCATCTGCATAATGGCCACTAACCCGAAAAGGTCAAGAAGTTACGCACAAGAAATGCACGAAGGGCACAAATATCTCCTTCGTAAGACCTGTACCATCATCCTCTGCTCCCCGTAACTAGTAAATAGAGAAGGATCTAGGTCGCATGAGGCCATAGCTAGGATAGTGTCCGATATCCTAAATGAGAATAAGTCCGGCACGGATTTCGCCTCGACTATAAGTCCGCTAGCCCTAGCTTAGCAGCTTGATCCGATGTCAATAAGAATGTCAAGACATCCGTGATGATGTTGATTCCCGTTAAAGATGATGAAAATCCTTCCGCCTCAAGGATGTCAAGATGATAATGTAGTTGAATCTCCTGCTGTTAGTAAGAATGGGATCTCTGATGAAATTCTTGAGAAGTCTCCAGTTTAGTGTATCTCTCCTGTTATCTCTGCTGATAACATCTCTGATAGCATTCATGAAGAAATTCCAGAAAATCAAGATGATGGCAACCTGGAAGAGTCTTCTGAGAAAAACACTAATCAGAATGTTGATTCTCACATCATCAATCTAGATGAAGAGTTTTCTGATAATGACCTCATGGCAAAAGTTAATCCCAACATTTCTAGGAGGGTAATGAATAGGAAAGGGAAGCAAAATGCTATTCCAAGCCCTGTTCAGAAAAAGGTTACTAAAGCTTCTCATAGGTCTCCTAAGGCTGTGAACAAGACCTGAAGAACTGTAAAGAGAAGGCTAAAACTTCCAAAGGAAGAGTAAGATGAAGAGTAGTGTGGTACCTCTAAGACAAAGAGCATCTCAATTGTGAGGAAAAGGAAAGCACTGAGTCCTCGATCGGATGATTCCGATCTTGATGTTACAGAATGCCTCGACATTCACTCAAAAAGGAGGTCGGTTCTTGGGAAAGTGCCCATTGTCCCCGAGTGGCAATTGACAACATTTCCTTCCACCATCCCGAGAGTGCTAGCGGTGGAAGTATGTGTGTCGAAAAGAATTGCTCTAGAAAGGAATTGAATGCCCTTGAATGCAAGGATGTTATGGAACCGATTAAGGAAGTCTGATGAAAACGTGGGTCAAGTTTTCTAATTGTTATGATGGGTTAGTGAAAGAGTTCATTGTGAACCCGACAAGTGGTTGTGCCGATGGAATATCAAGACTTCAAGATCGTATGTGAGAGGAAGAAAAGTAAAGTTTTCCCAAGTATAATCAACAATTATTTGGGAAGATCGATGATGCTCAACCCGAGCTTGAAGAAACTGATAATCAAGTGTGCCAAACAATTACTGCCAAGCAAGTAAAACATTGGCCTGTGAAAGGAAAACTTACTGCTAGCAAATTAAGTGTCAAATTTGCTATTCTGCACAAGATAGGTGCAGCCAACTGGGTTCCCACAAATCACAAGTCCACCATCTCCATTGGTCTGGTCAGATTTATCTATGCTGTTGGCACTAAAACAAAGTTTGACTATGGCACTTATATCTTCGAGCAAACCCTTAAACACACTGAGAGTTATGCAATTAAGGGACCAATAGCATTTCCATCCCTCTTGTGTGGTATTATAACTGATCAATACCCTGACATTCTGGTCAATAGAGACTCAGTCTGCAAGAGAGCTCCTGCCCTTGGCTTCCACTACAAGTTATTTCAAGGGAAGCATGTTCCTGACATTGTCATGACATCAGCTGAGACATCAAATGTCAAAGCCAATTCTCGGCGATGTCATAGTTGTACTAAAGGAGACCTAGGGAACTTGAAGCAAGGAAGCACTCAAGCTCGATCTCCACTCTTGAAAAGGAAATAGACATGATGGTCAGTCAAGATGATGATATTCGATGGTCAGTCAAGAAGGTTCAAGATGCTTCCTTCCATAGTGCTTCTTCTAGAGAAGAAAGCACTTGAGATGTTGCTCCCTGCGCCTCTTGTCGTTGTTTTGTCAATTTTCCACAATTGTTTTCTCGCCTGCTTTTGTTTTTTTAGTTTCATTTTGGATGATTGTAATCATTGTATTGACAGATGTGTACCTCTAAAAACCATGCTGGTACTTAATTTTATGCTGGTATAATTGTTTCTGGTACTGTTTGATTAAAAGTTTGGGGAACTTGTATTGTTTCCTTTGGCCCTTTATGGCTAAAAAGGGGGAGAAGAACTACTGTATGACAGTAGTATGGGACTTGGGACTTTGGGGAAATTGTATGCCTGTTTAAAATTTTGTATATGGGGCAATTGTGGGAATTGTGGGATTTTTGTATGGGTAGAATTTATCTTCTAAGTTCTAGTTACTTGAAGCTTAGGAAAGCTTAGGAAAACTTAGAACTAGTTTATTGTCTTCACGCATAGGTACTGATGTGTTAGGTAGTTTTAGCCAAAATGTGCCAAAGGGGAGTTTGTTAGTGTTTTTAAGTTGGCATTATGTTTGGTAAAACTAGGTTTTAGCAATGTCATGATGGATGTCATGACATTCGTAGATTGAAGATAAATCCTACCGCTAAGGATGTTAAAAGACAGCGAATGAAGCTAAAGTCAGTTGAAATTCAGAAAAGATCGATGTTATAACAGATGTTATGACATTCGGTGACATTCTGCTCAGAATCTGCTTGTTCCCGAGATTTTCGGAAGTTTTTGAGTGCTAAATATTGTTTTTCTGTTATTAGAAAGCATGCTCACGTGGCTGCTAGGTTAAACTTAATTAAACCTAAATTGGTTGTTGAAAAGACCATGTTTTTAGGAGTAAATTAAGTGAACCCTAGCTATCTTTATGGAAGCCCAAAACTGAAGTTTCAGGACTGCTTCTATAAAAGGAAAAGAACCCTTACAACTGTGTTGCGCCCTTTGAATGTATTGAAGAGATAGTGTGACACCCCGATTTAATTTAAATATTTATTAAGTGAGGATTTAATTATTTAATTAAATGAAGTTTCGAGTATTAATTTTAGTGGATTAATTGGGTCATTAAATGAGGAAATGTGTTGAGGTGTGCAGAGTAAACGGTGGGTGTAAGAGAGTAAATCACTCTACTAATTATTAAGTTTTAATTATTTTATTTTATTGGAATAATTAAAAGGATATAAAAAGGAAAAGAAAGGAAATAATAGGTTTTTTTGGAGAAACTGTTTTCACGTGGAATTGGAGAGAAGAGGAAAAGAGAGGAAAAGCCGACACCAAGAGAATCGAAGAATCATCGCGAGGTAAGGGGTGATTTCGTTCGGTTAATATGCCTTATGGGTTTTGGGAATCATAGGGATAATTGGGTATGTTAGAGGATTTGAATTATGATGATTATGAGTTATAGGAAACAAACCCTATTTGTGTCGGTGTTGGGATTAGAAATCATAAGTATGTCAGGTAATTGATGAGAGTGAATAAATCATGTTGATTGATGTTAAAATGGTGTGAAATGACGATAAAATGATGTTCCTAATGTGCCAAATCGTATTAGTAAGTTTGGGAATGAGTAAGAATGGAAAATGCTGTCAAAAAGTAGTAAAATTGCTGTCACAGTCGTGGGAACCGGTTCCTCGTGGGAGGAACCGAGTTCCAGTGTTAAATTGCGTAAACCGGGAAAATAGATCGTGAACCGTTCCGATATGAAGGAACCGTTCCCCATTCAAAATCAGGGGCGGAGTATTTTCAACTTTCAGAACCGGTTCGTCTAGGAACCGGTTCCATGTGTATTTTTCCAATTTTTCTAAAACTTCAAAAATTCATATTTTCTAAACCGAATTCGATTCGAAAGTGCCGCGTTATTTTTAAATTTAAAATACTACCTTTCAAAATGGAAAATATTATTTTGCTAAAAATTATTTTAAAAGAGTCGAGCTCCGATTTTTGAAAAGAGTGATTAAGTTAAGGATAGTGTGGAACCGCACAATTGGTCTAAGTTACGGATGAAATATTAATGCTTACTATGTTGTATCCGGTTGTTCGTTATGATTGAATGCGATACATTGGTGATTGGCGAAGTGAATCTTGTTGAGATCGTAATCTATGAATTGGTTTAGATTGTTTGACGAGTTGAATGGAGATCGACGCTCATGTGATGTTTCTTTCCTTGTGATTTATTCATGATTGTATTGGTATCATGTGTTATTGTTATTATATACTGGTGATGGTCTTACTGGTTGAAGAGTAAGCGTTTGACATGGTTATGCTTTGTGATAATTTAAGTTATGATTATGTTGTTATCATGTGATAGATTGATATTGGTATTTATGTGGAATTATGTTGTTATCATATTCCGTTGAATTGATGTGCATGCTTTTATGATGCATGCATGAGCATTTGTTAAATTGGTTCATTCCCATTGTGCGGAGGTGAACTGGCAGAGCCAATAGACTTACCTGGTGCAGAGGTAGTGAGGCTAGATTCTTGACCCGGTGGTTATGGGCGAATCATGGAGTGGATTCTTGACTCAGTGTTCTGGGCGAATCATGGATTTACACTGTCTTTCCACGAGTAAACGGAGCAGTGGGTGAACGCGGTTCACGTTTTGGTACCACATGCATAGAGTCTGCATTGCATATGGGATTGTAACATGCTAGGATGGATTCCAGTGTTGCGATTTCCATTGTTTGAATTATGTACATGTTCATTGTGTGAGCTGTGTTGTGAATTGATTATGACTTGTGCTTGATTAATGGATTAATGTATCTTTTATCCTATTGTATTCTAAAAACGTATAATGCATGTTATATTGAATTGAGATCTCACCCTTACTCAACATTTTCAGATCCGAAGTGATTAGTTGCTTGGAGTTGGTGAGGATAACTCTAGCATTGAGTCAGTTAATTAGTCCGCGTGTCAGTGTCGTGCTCTGGTAGATGTAACACTGGGGGAAACGGTTGTTTGAATCCTTTAAACGGTTTCTTAATAGTCAGGAATTGTGTCTTGATTTAATATCCTGGGATTTCTTAATGTTTTGAATCATGTTTTAGTTCATTATCCTGGAATACTGTGAAGGATGTATTCGGAATTTTTGGTTATGTTACATTCCGCTGTTAAACATAATCTCTTGCATTATTACTTAATAAATTTCTTTCAGTGAAAGCATGACACCGTATTGATTGATTTAAATTATTTAAATTGTGACGCCTCTTGGATTGTGATTATAATACTCTGATTATTATTTATAAAACGCGGGTAAATAGAAGGGGGTGTTACAATAGTGGTATCAGAGCATAGTCGGTCGTTGTGACCAGTGTCTTAATGTCATTATTCCTTTGTACACGACAAGTGTGTGCAACACTGTCGGTACTTGTTGCCTTCTGATCGATTATTGCAGGAGTAGTGTGAAGCTGAGTGGGGGGAAAAGAGATGCTCCCGGATATGTTTCAATTGTAAGTCATTGGTACGAGTTACTGCTTGAAAAGATAGTGCAAGTGTGGTTAGAGCTGTTGGAATCGTTTGGACCATGAGTCATAGTTGGAAGTGCAAAAAGGTGAGTACGATTCTGAGAACGGAAAGTATGGTAATGATGGTTTATACTTCAGTATGATTATCGGATGTCTATTGACAAATTGAGGACTTGATCACCCTTAATCTCTTGTTGATAGTAGACGAAATCGTATTGGATGGTATATAATTGTCTTGCTATCTAATTGGGACATAAAGTGATGAATATGAATGAAGTGTGGTAAAAGCTTGTGAACTATATGAGTGGACGAAGACTCTAATAAGAATAATGAATTGAGATGGATGGTTAGAGTTGCGTAGATATTAATGATGGTGTTGTGGTATTTATGTTGTATTCTTCGACGGAAGTGAAAGGAAAATCTGAGAGCGATGAATTACCGGTAGTGAAGAATTGTCTTGAGATTGTTCCGAGTAAGTTGGACCGCCTGGTGGATGAATTTCCAGAGGTGTTTCCAGAAGACGTCGGTGAATTGCCGTCTGAGAGAGAGGAGGAATTACTATAGATTTAATTCCTGGAACTAGTCCGGTGTCGATGGCGCCGTATTGCATGTCGGCATCTGAGTTGTCTGAGTGGAAGAAACAGTTGGAAGAGTTAGGTGTGAATTCTAATGTTCCCTGATAATAATAGCGACTCATCGTTTGAGCAAGATGTTGGATTAGCTTGAGGCTACCCTTGGGTTGAATGTTTGAAGTAAACCAAGTGATTATGAATCGTTTTGATGAGTCGATGCATATTCTTGGCCTAGAAAATATTTAGTAACTAAGAAGGATGACTCTAGAAGATGAAGTCGGTGTGATTGAATGTTGCAACGCTCCTATTGATCGCGGTTGTCGGGAGAGACCTCTTTGTGTTCTTGAAAAGATTAATGGTGTCAGTGTCAATGGTTGATATAAAGTATGTAATGATGTGAATTGGTTATTGGAATTGTAACTTAACGCAATTAATCATGGAGAATGATGTGTGTTGCGGTATGTTGAAGTTAGAATCTCAATTTTGCATTCTATGATGTTTTGGGATTTTTCACTCTCACAAGGTGAGAAATCGATTACCTATCATAGGGAATTGATTTTCTGAAGCTGACAACATTATTTTTCGAAAACTTGTAAAATCCATAATTGGAGTTTTGGATGTCTGATTTGAGTTTCGTTTGAAGTGTTGGAAAGATAATGTGATGAACTTTGTTTTAAAAATGGTTCCAGCACCTGTAAGTAATTTATTTATCGTGTAGTGATGTTTGAGGAGAGTCGGAGTCGTTGTTAATGTCGTTCTGGGTACAAAACTTATTTCTAGGACACCGTACAAGACGTCAACTTTAGATATAGAAAATGGAAGAAGCTATTGGAAGGCGCTCAGAGAAATATATTTGTAAAACCAAGTGTATTGTTTTGGGATTCTGATTGTGAGGAAGGATTCCAAGAGTAGAAGAGGAGGTTGACCAGTGCTCCGATTTTAATTTTGCCGAATCCGGAAGGGTCCCTTGTTGTGTATTATGATGCGTCATTGATGGGTTTAGGTGGTGTGTTGATGAAGGATAAGCAGGTTGTGGCTTATGCTTCGAGACAATTGAAAGTGCAGGAAAGGAATTACCCGACTCATGATTTAGAGTTGGCGGCTGTTGTGTTTGTGTTGAAATTATGGAGGCATTATCTGTATGGTTCGCAATTTGAAGTGTTCAGTGGTCATAAGAGCCTGAAGTATCTCTTGATCAGAAAGAGTTGAACAGGAGGCAGAGGAGATGGTTAGAATTTCTCAAGGATTATGATTTTGGTTTGGATTACCATCCTGGTAAGGAAACCGTCGTGGCAGATGTGTTGAGCAGGAAATCCTTGCATATTTCGATGTTAATGGTTCGTGAATTGGATTTAGTGGGACAATTCAGAGACTTAAGTTTAGTATGCGAAACTACTCCGAATAGTGTGAAGTTGGGCATGTTGAAGGTGACTAGTGGTATTTTGGAAGAGATTCGAAATAGACAGAAGTCTGATGTTGGTTTAGTGGACAAGCTGACAATGATTAACCAAGGTCAAGGAGGTGAGTTCCGAATTGACGAGAATGGTGTTATGAGATTTGGTGATCGAGTGTGTGTTCCGGATGTTGCTGAGATCAGAAAGAGTATCTTAGAAGAAGGACATCGTAGTGGATTGAGTATTCATCCTGGTGCTACTAAGATGTATCATGATTTGAAGAAATTATTTTGGTGGCCTGGAATGAAAAAGGAAATTGCCGAGGTTGTCGCATGTTTGGTGTGTCGAAATCAAGATTGAACATCGAGGTCGGATCGATGGAACCATTGTTCGTCTGAATGGAAATGGGATGGAATTTCAATGGATTTAGTCCGTTTGCCGAGGACGGCGAAGAACTGTGATTCTATTTGGGTTATTGTCGATCGATTGACAAAGTCTCGCCATTCCGATAAGAATGGATTATCCGATGGAGAGGTTGGCGAATTGTATGTCGAAAGGGTTGTAAGTTTGCATGGTATTCCGCCTAGCATTGTGTCGGATAGAACCGAGGTTTACTTCTAAGTCCCGGACAGATTGCCGGAGGCTCTAGGTACTAAGTTGCGATTGAGTTCGCTTATCATCCACAAACAGATGGTCGACGGGAGGACGATTATCAGGAGTTAGAATTGAGAGGTGTTGGAAAGGTGGAGCTGGAATAGCCGTTGATAGAGTTTACCTACAACAATAGTTTTCATTCGAGCATCGGATGGTCCGCTTGAGGCATTGTATGGTAGGAGATGTCGGACACCGTGTGTTGGTATGAATCGAGAAAGTGTTGTGATTGGACCGAGATTGTTCAACAAACTTCGTAAAGGATTAAGATGATTCAGGAGAAGATGAGAACTTCTCAGAGCCGTTAGAAAAGCTATCATCATAAGAGGAGGAAAGATCTTGAGTTTAATGAAGGAGACCATGTGTTCATGAGAGTTACTCCGATGACGGGTATTGGTCGAGCCTTGAAGTCAAAGAAGTTGACTCCGCTTTATTGGTCCGCTTCATTACCAAAAGAGTTGGGAAAGTTGCTTATCGATTGCTTTACCGCCACTTGCTAATTTGCATGATGTTTCCATGTATCTCATTGAGGAGGTACATTATGGATTCGCCCCATGAGATTCAAATAGATGATGTTCAAAAGGGATAACTTGATCTGAAGCGGCTCAGAATTGAGGATCGGAAAGTGAAGCAATTGCGAGGTGAAGAGATAGCACTGGTAAGAGAAGCTTGGGGAGGACCAGCTGAAGGAAATGTAACTTGGGAACTGGAGAGTCAGATGAAGGACTCGTATCCCGAACTGTTCGTCTAAGGTATGTTTTCGAGGACGAAAACTCTTTTAGTGGGGGAGAGTTGTGACACCCCGATTTAATTTAAATATTTATTAAGTGAGGATTTAATTATTTAATTAAATGAAGTTACGAGTATTAATTTTAGTGGATTAATTGGGTCATTAAATGAGGAAATGTGTTGAGGTGTGCAGAGTAAACGGTGGGTGTAAGAGAGTAAATCACTCTACTAATTATTAAGTTTTAATTATTTTATTTTATTGGAATAATTAAAAGGATATAAAAAGGAAAAGAAAGGAAATAATAGGTTTTTTTGGAGAAACTGTTTTCACGTGGAATTGGAGAGAAGAGGAAAAGAGAGGAAAAGCCGACACCAAGAGAATCGAAGAATCATCGCGAGGTAAGGGGTGATTTCGTTCGGTTAATATGCCTTATGGGTTTTGGGAATCATAGGGATAATTGGGTATGTTAGAGGATTTGAATTATGATGATTATGAGTTATAGGAAACAAACCCTATTTGTGTCGGTGTTGGGATTAGAAATCATAAGTATGTCAGGTAATTGATGAGAGTGAATAAATCATGTTGATTGATGTTAAAATGGTGTGAAATGACGATAAAATGATGTTCCTAATGTGCCAAATCGTATTAGTAAGTTTGGGAATGAGTAAGAATGGAAAATGCTGTCAAAAAGTAGTAAAATTGTCATCACAGTCGTGGGAACCGGTTCCTGAGGAACCGAGTTCCAGTGTTGCAAACCGGGAAAATAGACTCGTGAACCGGTTCCCGATATGACGGAACCGTTCCCCATTCAAAAATCAGGGAGGAGTATTTTCAACTTTCAGGAACCGGTTCCGGTCTGGGTAGGAACCGGGTTCCATGTGTATTTTTCCAATTTTTCTAAAACTTCAAAAATTCATATTTTCTAAACCGTAACTCCGATTCGAGTGCCGCTTTTATTTCTTAAATTTAAATACTACCTTTCAAAATGGAAAATATTATTTTGCTAAAATTATTTTAAAAGAGTCGAGCTCCGATTTTGAAAAGAGTGATTAAGTTAAGGATAGTGGAACCGCACAATTGGTCTAAGTTACCGGATGAAATATTAATGCTTACTATGTTGTATCTGGTTATTCGTTATGATTGAATGCGATACATTGGTGATTGGCAGTAAGTGAATCTTGTTGAGATCGTAATCTATGAATTGGTTTAGATTGTTTGACGAGTTGAATGGAGATTGACGTTCATGTGATGTTTCTTTCCCTTGTGATTTATTCATGATTGTATTGGTATCATGTGTTATTGTTATTATATACTGGTGATGGTCTTACTGGTTGAAGAGTAAGCGTTTGGCATGGTTATGCTTTGTGATAATTTAAGTTATGATTATGTTGTTATCATGTGATAGATTGATATTGGTATTTATGTGGAATTATGTTGTTATCATATTCCGTTGAATTGATGTGCATGCTTTTATGATGCATGCATGAGCATTTGTTAAATTGGTTCATTCCCATTGTGCGGAGGTGAACTGGCAGAGCCAATAGACTTACCTGGTGCAGAGGTAGTGAGGCTAGATTCTTGACCCGGTGGTTATGGGCGAATCATGGAGTGGATTCTTGACTCAGTGTTCTGGGCGAATCATGGATTTACACTGTCTTTCCACGAGTAAACGGAGCAGTGGGTGAACGCGGTTCACGTTTTGGTACCACATGCATAGAGTCTGCATTGCATATGGGATTGTAACATGCTAGGATGGATTCCAGTGTTGCGATTTCCATTGTTTGAATTATGTACATGTTCATTGTGTGAGCTGTGTTGTGAATTGATTATGACTTGTGCTTGATTAATGGATTAATGTATCTTTTATCCTATTGTATTCTAAAAACGTATAATGCATGTTATATTGAATTGAGATCTCACCCTTACTCAACATTTTCAGATCCGAAGTGATTAGTTGCTTGGAGTTGGTGAGGATAACTCTAGCATTGAGTCAGTTAATTAGTCCGCGTGTCAGTGTCGTGCTCTGGTAGATGTAACACTGGGGGAAACGGTTGTTTGAATCCTTTAAACGGTTTCTTAATAGTCAGGAATTGTGTCTTGATTTAATATCCTGGGATTTCTTAATGTTTTGAATCATGTTTTAGTTCATTATCCTGGAATACTGTGAAGGATGTATTCGGAATTTTTGGTTATGTTACATTCCGCTGTTAAACATAATCTCTTGCATTATTACTTAATAAATTTCTTTCAGTGAAAGCATGACACCGTATTGATTGATTTAAATTATTTAAATTGTGACGCCTCTTGATTGTGATTATAATACTCGATTATTATTTATAAAACGCGGTAAATAGAAGGGGTGTTACGATAGCATTGTGTTTGTAATCGTTAGGATTTGTAACTTGTAATTGTGTAATTCTAGTTTCTCTTGTGAGCCAAGCAACTATCAATTGATAAGTGCATTGGACTAGGATTTCTGTAAGGGTAGTTTATCACCAAAGCTTTAAAGCACGAGTGTTTGTCTCTTGATTGAAGCTTTGAAGCAAGATCAAGATATTTTATTGAAGTGTGTCTTCACAATTCAATTAGTCAATAGGTTGATATCACTGTTGTGATTGAGGGGGAGTGAGTAGGAACTCATATCTAAGTAGGACTTAGGTAAAAGAATCATTGGGTAGTGAATAAGTGAGAAGGTCACAACCGTGTGTTGTAGGGTCTTCGAATTGATATCGCTAATAGTGAACTTTCTCCTGGCTTGGTAGCCCCGATGTAGGTTTGTCGAACCGAACCGGTGAACAACTTATTGTGTTATTTATCGCTCAGATTTATCGTGTGAATTGCTAACATAGTGTCAGATACTGTGTCATAACATTCTCTGTGACATCAAGTATCTGCTGCCAGGAATTTCAATTACCTTGTGAAAGGAGTTCAAACCATTATTAAGTGTTTTGTTTTCAAGAGAAAAAAAAAGAAAGCAAGTTTTAGTTTTAATTACATGCAAGGATGCAAAAAGAACTAGCAAAACAAAAAGGAGACTAACTAGTACTAGCCCTAATGTTGTCATGCAAAGATTGGACTTATGGTTGAGGATGTAAGGGAATCTCTACCTATGTCAACATGCAAAGGATGTAAATCGTAATGTCTAGGCTCGAGAATCTATCCTAACCGAGCAGCCCTACGGGAAAGCTATCCTATATCCGTCTTGATTGTGGAACCAAGGGATGCAAGGGGATGAAGCAAGCAAGTGCTTTGACAAAAGCACGCAAACAAACAAATGACACACAAGCGCAGGAAAAGGAGGAAGTCCCATAGCCTCGACAGTAACGAGCATACCGTGAGTCAACCAGGAGCCGACACATCCAATTCTGAAGAGCAATGATGCGAGTTCGCAATAAATGCGAACCCTGTGAAAGCGTGGAGAGTCAGAATAGGGAACTCTTGCCACTTTTATTATTGACTCGATAAAGGAAGCAACACGATTCGCGTGTGCTGAGCTGACACGGACTAGAACTGTGCGGGGGTTGGTTATGGACCCTCTCCGGCTTGCCCATATATCAATGACTCGATGACATGAAATATAAAAAGCGGGACTTTGCTTAGTGGTACCACGTCGGGCGTCCTAACCACTCGACCTATGCAAGCACAAATATAAACACTTACTGAGAATTACCTCCCTATGCAGATGGAGGATTTAAAACAAACCAAACACAATTAGCAAACAGAATTGCCTTAAACGGGTCTTTAAATAAACCAGAGGGGTTCCTGAACATGCTCCAACTACGGAAGCCCCTTCATGCATCTCTATTCCTACTTCTCATGGCAAAAGAAAGTCAGAAAGCCCTACTTCTCATGATATCTAGGAAAGTCAAAGAGAATGCGGTAAACAAGATAGAAACTACCGAACGGATATAGAATCCGAAGAGCAGCGCAAGCTAATGAAATACTCCGGAAAACTTCAAGTACTGCAACCATGCAATAAGAGTAAACCGGTGAGAATAGCTCGAGGCATCAAAGCAAAGAGGACGCGCGCTTGTGCGCATGTGAAGCAACAACGTCTGCAAGAAGGGAGTTAGACCCAAAAAGCAAACAAAAGGATGTACGCGTGGTGTACAACCACAAAACACCTGCAAGAAGGGAGTTAGACCCAAAAAACAAGTATAGAAATGCACACGTGGGTGTACAAATGCGAAACACCTGCAAGAAGGGAGTTAGACCCAAAAAAACAAGTATATAGAAATGCTCCAGAATACTTCAAGTGGCGTGAGTGAAACATACTTTTAATCATGTTATTAAAAACGAATTAAAAAAAATATTTAAAAAAATGTCAAAAATGTTCTAATATCCTAAAATGTCAGAATATGTTTTTTTTTATATTTTTTACATGCCAAAACAATCGAAATCAAAATCAAAATTGATTAGGTGTTAGTATTATGTACATGGAAGCAGGGGGGTGCGAAACAGAATTACAAAAATGAACTAAATCTATGTTATATAGCGTGCTGGGTTCAAAACCAGGGAGGTATGGCAAGGAATTTCGCTGAGCCCAACTTCTAAGTCCAGTTTGGTTTTTTTTGTTTGAGGTCCAATTGCTGTTTTTGTTCAAAAACCAACATTATTATTATTATTTTTTAATATTCAGATTTTATTAATAATACATGTCACATTCATTATATGTTTTTATGTAACATTCCATCAACTGGTCAATTACAACTTAAGTCAATATTCCAAATTTTATTATTATTTTTTTTTTATTTCAGATTTTTATTAAAATAAAATGTCACGTTTATTATATTTTTATGTGGTATATGGTACAACTTGTGTCAACTGGTCATATTTAACTAAACTATTCAGATTTTTATAATTAAAAAAGGAATGACACGTGTCGGATTAGGATAGGTCCATGGGAAAACTAGCATGTACCAACGAGGATGAGACACGCCTGGGGTTTGAATGCACAGGACGATACACGAACAGGACGCTTCGGTCATCCTCTCCGCGTGAGGTGGCCGGTAAAACAAATCTCGACGGAAAACAAAACAAACCAGTGCTGTCTAACTCGGTTTTCAAGGCTGGTCATGAATTTGCTCTCCATTTTCCCTAAAAGCTACCCAAACCTCATGAAAACTGAACATAAAACCTGGATCTAAAAGTTCAAAATTCCGCAAATTCGACATTCACAGACATATCTTTAGATTCTGCGTATTCCAAGGCATTAAACAAGTTCTAAGGAAGACAAATGATTAAAGCTAGTAGTCGGAAACTTACTTGACGGAGAGTACGAAAATGTCTTCGGAAAACTTCGGAAAACTTCAATGCCTTATGCTATAGCTTCCGATGATGACGACGAATCTGACTAGCTCGCATTCGTTGAAGATTCTTGAAACTTCGTTGACAAAGAAGAGCAATTCGATGTTCTTAGGATCGCGGAGAAAAGACCTCGGCGTTACACTTAAACCTTCGAAGAAAAGTTCAATCGGAGCAGATGCAGCGGCGGCTTCAACAGATGAACGACATAGGGAACGAAGTGCTCCTGTTCAGAGATAAAGAAGAAGAATTGGCTTTCAAGAACCTTTCGCCATGTCCGAGATCCGGAGTTTGTTACGGCATAATCATGACGGAGGGAATCCCGCTGTTATGATTGTTAGAGAATGACGCAAGAGTTGGTGGTGATGAGAGAAGAATGAAGCTCCGTTCGGTTACGGCTACCAGAGTTTGTTACGGCATTGAAGTGAAAAAGAAAACCGATTCCGGTGATGGTATGGTTGTTACAGTGAGTTTGTTGAGAGAGATTATGGAGAATGATGGTTTGTTGTTAGTTTTTGAGAGAAAAAGAATAACAAAAGTGGTGATGAATGGAAGTTATTGAGAGAGATGAAGAGTGATGAAGGTGTGGTGAGTGAAAGAAGAAAATGGCAGTGAGTTGAGAGAGAGTAGCGGGCATGGTGAGAGTGAAAGAAAAAGAATGAGAGTTCTGTTATGTGTTTATTGCAGATTCAACGAGCAATGATGAAGATGATTATGGTTCTTGGTGAGAGTGGAGAGGAGTAAAAGAAAAAGGATGGTGAAGGTGGAGAGTTACGGTGGTTAGAAAATGAGAGAAAGAGAGTGAGTGAGATGAGAGTGGTGATGGATGGCTATGGAGGTTTTCTGTTACGGCGACGAAGTTGTTACGGTGAGATGAAAAAAAAAAGAGTTGAGAAAAGTTTGTTATAATTATGGAAGGAGATCCTGGTTGTGGTTGTTGTGAGTGAGATGGGTGAGAGTAAAAAGTGGCAGTGAGGTAAAAAGTGAGCAATAAGTGTGAAAAGAAGAAAAAGCCAGGTGAGCATTAGTGATTTTGGTGATAACTCATTCTGTTGGAGTTTTTTTTTTGGATTGTTGTTACAGTAGAAAGAAACAGAATGAAGTTATGCCGTATCACACCCGCATACACATCGCAAGCATAGACGAGTGCAGAAGGAAAAATAAACCGTGTCCTCCCCTTTTGACGCTTCTATCTCAGTGTATAATAGTCTGGCCGATACGGAGAAAACGTCGACTCGAAGAGCGTACTTGGCATAACAACTTTGATGTTGAGTTCCCGATGAAAAATTGATCACACGCTCGCCGTATTTAGCTTCGAAGTCATGCCGACACAAGCTGACTGGAGTGTTTGAAAATTTTCTCTAAGTGTCATGTTTAATACATCAATCCATGTACCTC
Organism: Vicia sativa; assembly: GCA_021764765.1. Lineage (NCBI taxonomy): Eukaryota > Viridiplantae > Streptophyta > Magnoliopsida > Fabales > Fabaceae > Vicia > Vicia sativa. The sequence continues at coordinate 149,302,238 of CM038793.1, read as the reverse complement.
ACTTTAAGATTCTATAACTTTTCCGATACTCGACCAAATGACGTGAATTCGGTACCGTTGGAAAGCTCGCGTGTGATACTACAACTTTATAGTTCGACAAAAATCCGAACGAGGCCTTAATCATCGAGTAAAAAGTGTTTGAAATTTGTCCCGCGAGTGATTGATGAAATGCTTGGCTGGCTGGGCAAGTCTTGTGCATGTCATGGCAATTTCCAACTTCAAGTCACACTTACGGTGCTCCGAATCTTCCAGCTCTGACGTCCGAAACGGAAAAGTTTCTAAACGGAACTTGTAGATGCAATTACGAACTCAAACTTTCGTGTTCGGAATTTCTTCGTGCGTCGACCAAATCATTGACGAAAACAGCCCTGAACATGTGCACAAAAACTGTTCGAATCTTACAAACATAATGAGTTCTTATTTTCTGAGCTTTATAACTTCCGATCCGAGTCCCGAATGGATTTGACTCCTTCAACAAAGTTTTAGACCGCTGTGAGATGAACAACTTTCCAGTTGAACATTTTTCGATTCGGAGCCACGAACTATGATAAAATCGACCCTGAAGCTGTCAGCAAAAGCATAGAAACAAACACTTCAAAATATTTCTAAGTGTTGAGATTTGAGGAATGATAAACCGTAACTCCGAGCTCGTAATTTTTATACGCTTCCGCATGGATTCAATTTCTTCAGCAAAGTTGTAGATTGCCATTAAATGAACAACTTTGATGTTGAACTTAATTCGAATCGACGCCTCGAAACACGTGTAAATTGCCTCCGAAGTCGAGCGCTTGGACATGTTAAAAACACTCAAAATTTTACTAAAGTGTAAAACTTCAAAAGTTATGAACTTCAAACTTCGGAGCTTTATAACTCGAACCGGCGTCGAAAAATCTTCACCAGACAAAGCCGAGTATGAAATACGCTTTCCAACGACTATCAATTCACAAACTTCACCACGACGGTAAGATATGATGCGCAACATGGTCGTGAACACAAAGTACCTTAAAACTTAGAAAAATTTCTATGTCCAAGATTACTTAAAATGCAAGAAACCTCGTTTTCACCCGATTCTTCCGATTTTTCTCAGCAAATGATCGCATTTTCTCAAATGTCGACTTTTGACCGTAATTTTGACCAAAAACTCCACTCAGTCAAACTTTGACTTTTGTTGACTTTCTATTACACGCGCTCAAATATCATTTTGTCTGTTCGGTCTTGATTTTCTGATAAATCGCGTAGATCGACAAGCCAAATACCAATGCTTCACAACTCACGGAAGGCCATAGAATCAGTGCGGGTTCAAATATCCGACCACAACACACTGTAGCTTGAAATTGTAATCAGCATCCACCTGATAGACGATCAAAATACCAAAACTTGCGAGATAATAATCAGAAGCTTCTGGACACGCTTGCGTATTGAAATGATGCGCGAATTGACAGAACCTCAAATATTCAACTTTTGAGAAACAAACCTCTTCTTCAGAATTGTACAGATTCATACGATTGGAAAATCTCGAACCCATGATCAATGCATGAATGATATGTATGCGATGCACCTATTAATTAAGTGTTAGCCAATTATTTATTAAAAAAAATGAAGAGGGCGAATTTTGGGGTACAACAGCTTGTCGAATCTATTTGTCGGTTGGCCTCGCAAAACCATAATGAATAAAATATTGGATTAGGCAAATAGTATAATTAATATATAAATATGTAAAACCATAATGAATAAAATATTGGATTAGGCAAATAGTATAATTAATATATAAATATGTAAGAATATTTAAACATAAACACATTAATATCCATTTTGCATTATGACATGCAAATAGGTGGATAATTGGTAATTGATATAGCATGTGTGTTTCTACACCATATAGCCTGGAGAATTCTACCACATAGGTGTATAATCAAACAGTTTTATAGAAGTAAAATCAAAAATCTTTTGGCAACATTAATTATTAATTTGAACAACATCATGCTAACGTTATTAACATTATGTTTTAGCCTTCAACTTTACTATCAGTATAGAAAGTAGTCGTTCTAACCCGGAATGGGACATAAATAATAGAGATAAATTACATTAACCTATCAATTAATTGCATGATAGTTCAATAACGCACAAAAATAATGAGAATATTGAGATTATGTGAGACTTATCTGTTAATATCATGTGAGCAATTACTCTATGATCTTCTCACTCCCTTTACTCCATAGCTGCTCCCGGTAAAGCCAACATACCCCCCGTCGACTTGTAGTCCGGCTCGTCACATCCCTCCCTAGCGCGTAGTTGTTGGTCCTGCGTCGGGATCCTGATTTGTAACAGCGTACTTCAACAAAAGCCTTCTTCCTCTTTGGTAACAACCCTAATAGAGAAGGACATTGAATCTGGCTGAATCTTCACAGTTCGGACTTCCAAGATCCATTCTAAATCTTCCCATATCTCACTATGTTTGTTGCCAAAATTATATCAAACATCTTCGTCAATAAAATATGACTTCCCCAATGCCGTCCATTCTTCCCCCCGGTATATCGGTCTTCGCCATCTCGGAACTGAAGTATATTCTCCTTTCCTCATAGCAGTATTATGAATATCTTATTCAGTAGGAATTAGTAATTGAAATCAATAGTAATATATTCACGCATCCACTTCTTCAAAACCGTTGTTGACTATCCTGTGTAACCTTTTCCTTTTTATCTTGTGTAAACTCAACTGAAACTGTCGGAGTCGACCCGATGGCTCCTTTTGATTTCAATCATCCTCTGTACAGCAAGTTAGAATCACACATATATTTTGTAACATCTGCATAGCCAATCCTAAAATTCTTCGAAACATTGAAACGTTTATTTTTTATTATGGCGCATGCGTTTTTCTTACTGGTGAGCGTTTATTTATCATAATAACATTAAACCTTCAGTAACACAGCATTTATTGTTAATTCAATAGAAAATGAAAAGACTTATCTCGAGTGATGAAAGGCCTGAACCGACGTTGCCTTGCCAAAGCAGGACGATAGCTAGAGGTTGGCAATGTCTTGTTCCACCATGGGCTAATTTCAACATCTGTAATCCTTCCGTTTTTGCCACTTGATCGTCTCACCATCGAATTAAACAACGCCATTCAAATAGTCCTGGGTTCTAGTAACTTGTTCCATTTATGCAACATGTGACGCATGCATTACTATGCTCGACTGGTGAATTGACCTTTCCGCACACCAGATTATCACAACTTTATGTGCAGTTTGAGTATGTTCACCCCTTGACCTTTTGATAACGGTGTTGCTTTTGTTAGATATCTGAATTTCTGCTGCAACATGTATCACGTATGCATTGATGGATAATAGAAGTTACAATCGGAATTAACTTCTCGAGGGATGGTTACGATAACATTAAACACAGCTCTAACATTAACACAGAATCACATATCTCGGTTGTTGGTATGGACGATATCACGTAATGGATCATGCTTTTCCATTTTGGTCGGTAGCTCATATAATATAGACAACTGTACCGCTTTCATTTAGATATGTCGTCATCGTCGTCATGACGTGTTCTACTCTCAGATTCATCCATTATAGTTTGGAGCACCTTGTAGTTATCTTTTGATGGCGGCCTCGACAATTGTGATTAGCTCCTGGTGTCAAGACTATTGAACGACGTAGTCCCATAGATAGAATAATCCATCATATTCTAACCCCTTTGAAGAATGACTTGATGAACCGTCTTTCCCAAAACCGGAAAGCCGGCGATGTTGCGTTCTGGCAATGTGAAACTACGAAGAAAATATTTTGACCATCCTTGAGACCGACAGCTTTTGCATGTGGTGTGATGTCCATTGGCCTAAAGCCAATTTGTTGCAATACCGTGTAGATCTAGGCCGTAGATATTGTATAATATTTAAGTGGTTTTACTGTTATAAGAGTGGGATTTTTCATGGTATTCCCAATGAATAAAATGAATAATGAATCAAAAACCCACTTGGTTGAGTATATAACCTACACTACAAACGATCTGCTCGCCAAGGGTCTAGAATTTTGAGTTTGTTGTGTAGCCCGGGATTGGGGTGAGTTTAATCGGGCGATGACACTCTGTTGAATGTGGGTTGAGGTGTGGTCTAGGAAAATTTTTACCGAGGTTTTTCGGTGGGCGCCAATGTTCTTGCAGAAAGAACTATGTTATTGATCTTAAGGGATTTGGAGGCTCATACAAGGGAAGCATGGCCTCCAAGCTAAGGATCTAGCTTACCCCGCATATGGGAGCCCTTAGATATGATGTAGGAGACCTCTCTTGAGTGAGTGGCTAAGAGAGGGAATGAGAGAATGAATCATTCTTATGGCCCTAAGGCCTCTTTATATAGCATAATCATCACTAATGATCATAATGATGTAACCGTCCATTAATACTCGTAACCGATTACTTAATAACTTGTAACGTCTGTAACCGACTCATAAGTAACGTAACGGAAACCAAACCGACCTTATACTACTCGGCCAGCACAAGTCGGCCGCGGATATATGTCATCTCACGTCCGACCTAAACACTCGGCTCCTACCTGGAGGAGTTGCCCGGTTATCGTCTATTAGACCCATCTCGGCCCCTATCTGACACTCCTAACCCGGGCAATATATTTATGTATGAACAATTTAATTAGGTGATTTGAAATTATTTGAATTAGTGTGTTATTTAATTAATTGTGTTTTATGAGTGGAATAATGGTTATTTAGTATTGGGCCTATTATGGGAATGGAAGTAATAGAGAGGTGTTAACTATTAAGCCCAATAAGACAATCCTAGTTAGTAAGGATTAGAAGAGAATCATAATTAGAATTTCATTTGGGAGAAAGAAGAATAAGAAGAGAAGAGAATAGGAGAAAGAGGAAAAGTGGAGAAGAAACTCTAGAATCCAAATCTACAAGAGGTAAGGGGGAGAATCTTCATTATTATGCTTGTATATGTTGTTGGGTAGTAATTAGTAACATGTTAGGTTGTTTAATTTCAATTTCTATAATCTTTGAATGTTAGGGTTTGAAGAGAAATTATGTTTTTCAACTTAGAAATGATAACCCATGATTAGAAACATGTTAGGATACCCTTTAATGATTAGTAACATGAATTAGATTTGGGTATTTCAATTTCTAGGTTTTTGATTCACTTAGGTTGAAATTAGAATCCGAAATTGATGTTGGAAATTATGTTTAGACTTTTGTATTTGATGTTATATGTTGGAAATAGGTTATAACACCTTAAAATGGAGTAAATTGCATGTTTAAATGTGTTTTTGGGTCAAAGGTTCGTGTGAGAAGTTGTTGTCTTCGCAGAAAAGTTTCGTAAAAATGCGATCGCTTAGCGGTTTTGGGGCTCGGCTGTGATCGTGAAATTTTTCCAAAACTTCAAAAATTCATAACTTTTTAACTGTAACTCCATTTTGGGCGTCGTTCGAACCATTAGAAAGCTAATGAAATAACTTATAAGATAGAGGATAACCTACAGAGCACACAAACAATGCAATGCACAAACAAATGTCAAACAAGCGTAGGCATAACCTACAAAGCAAATTATGCGAGTTCAACAATAAATGCGAACCCCAGGAATGAGTGGAGAGTCAGAATAGGGGACTCTGACCACTTTTGTAATCGACTCGATAGTAATAGTAACACGATCCACGTGCACCATACAAGACACAGACTAGAACTGCGGGGGACGACTGGCGATCCTCTACGCTTGCCCATTTATCAATGACTCGATAGCAGGAAATATAAAAAGCAGGACTTTGCTTGGTGGTGCCACGTCGGGTGTCCTAACCACTTCTGACCTATGCAAGCACAATTGTAAACACAATGAAAGCGCCTCCCTATGCACGGAAGAGGATTTTAAACAAACCAAACACAATTAGCAAATAGAAGCGCCCTAAACGGGTCTTTAAATAAACCAAAGGGGTTCCTGAACACGCTCCAACTACGGAAGCCCCATCATATATCTTTATTCCTACTTCTCATGGAAAGGAGAGCGGTAAAAACCCTACTTCGCATGCTCTCTAGAAAAGCGGCAAAAGAATACGGTAAACAAAGTGAAATTAATACCAAACGGATAATAAAATCAAAAGAGCACTGCAAGCTAAAAATACTCTGGAAAACTTCGAGTAAACTGCCATCAACAAAGCAATAATAAGAAATAACTCAATCAATATAATCCACAAGGTGATATCGTGCAACATGTGCGTGTATCAAATAAGTCCTCACAACAAACGGAACACCTGCACAAAGGTTCATATACAGACAAAATAGCAGAACATGTATTTCTCGTAACATGAGAAAACACAAAGCAAAATGCATTTAAAACGCAAACATAACCACGGTAGAAGTGGTGTTGTTAGTGTACCAAGATTAGGTACCTAACCAAAATATCCTCAATGTACCTTGCACAAGTTAATAAACACGTCAAAAATAACAAGGAGGCGGGAATATAACTGCATACTTACATCACAAGTCAAAATATGATCCAAATGTGAAGAAATGGAATGTAAACAAGTATAAAAATATGAGAATAGAAAATCGGGCAGCCACACACACATAATGCAAAATAACCCATGAGTGATATCAAAATCGAGCTAAGTCCATCACTATAGTGCTCAAATGAAATGTTAAACATAATTAGAGACCTAGAGTAGTTATAAACCAAGAATTTATACAAAAATGGCCAAAGAATGCATTATTCACAAAAGAATCAAGGCATGAAGTGTAACTTCTAGTAGGGGCAGAAACTACCTATTCTAAAGCTTTCCTAAATATCTATAAAAATAGAGGAAAAGATCGCAAACTAAACATGCAAGAGGAACCTAGAAGAATTATGTAAGTATTAAACTAGTTCTGAATTTTGGTTTGGGATGATTTCTGTGATTTTCGTGCTCTGATTTCTTGATGTATGTTTGATTATTTTGAACTCCACGAGTTGCTTGTTGTTCCTTTCCATGTGATCTTCATTTTGTGCTTTGAATCATGAAAAATGGTTGAGAAATGAGGAAGCTATGATGATCAGAACTTGGGTGTGTAGGCTGAGCAAAAAACGCATTTTAGGGCTTGTCTAAGGTTGAAGATGATTAGGTGGCGCGTTCCTATTGGTCATATTCTTGGCTTCATTAATTTTGCTTTAATTGATTTTGTGATTTTATTTTCTTGATCAAAACTTGTCCAAAAATTCTTAAATAATTAGGGCAATCTTAGAATATTAATTCTAACTTTGTGTATTTTTTGCATAACTTTTAAACATCATTTGATTGATAAAAAAAATCAGAGTTTAATTAATTGATTTTTGTGTAATATTTTTTATTAAAATCATTTTCAAACTACAAAAATTACACAAAAATTATTTCAGGTCATTTGATTATAATTGATCCCTGATTTTTATTTAATTATTTTGCTTTTTTTGCATAATTAAATCATTTTTGTGCATTATATTGCATTTTGTACATTTTAATTATCATTAAAATATTTTCCCTCATATAAAAATTGCATAAAAAATATTTTGCATCATTCTATCCATGTATATTGCATTTCTGATTCTTATTTCATAATTTTTGCATTTTTGCATCATTAAATAATTTTGTGCATTAAATATTTAATTTTCATCTCACATTTTGTATCTTTATCATTTTCTCCACTTTCTTTGATTATAAAAAAAATCCAAAAAAATACTTTTTAGGATCCTCTTGGTCTTATGTTAATTTTAGAATTTTGTTTGTGAATTTCATCACTGATTTTCATTGGTTTTTACTTTTGTTTGAATTGACCAATTGAACTCCTATTTCTTCCAAAATACTTTGTCAAATATGTCTTGTTTGAGTTCCATCTCAACTAGTTTTGAAATATCAATTTTATTTTCAATATTTTTCAAACATTCAAGGATCCAAGTTTATTTATTCTAACTTTTATAAGACTCAAGTGTTCTAAAACATTTTTGTTTAGATTTTATAGGCCTTTTTCCTATTTTGGATTGATTTATCTAAATCTAGTTAACTTTGGTTACCTAGAGTAGAAGTTACATTTGGTTAACTAATTTGCCTTAACTTTTGAGATCACTTCTGTTTAGTATATGTCAATATGGTAATCTAGGGTCTTAGATTAGATTTTGTTAAATTTTTAGGATTATATTTGTTATTTTTCCCCTTTCAGGTCAAAATTAGGCTTCTTAGCTTGATCATCTTGTGTACATTGCTTACTTGTGCATTTTCATGCTCTACTTAAAATTTGCTAATTTTGATTTGTGCTTGATGATTCTGAATTTTAATTGTCTTAAGAACATTGTAACATTTTTATTTTAATTTTACAATCTTTGTTGCTATTCTTGAACCAAGCATCTCTTCTATATATGCATTGGTGTTTCTTTTGGCTTAGAGGTATATTGGAATGCATTTATGCAACCCTTGGGGAATCAACTTCTCATTTCTTTTCATCCTCATTTCTAATTTAGGGATTTGAGTTCATCAATGAATAATTCAATTTCTCTAAATATACTTTCTTTTTCAATCTTGTTTGATGTTTCCTCATGATCAAGGTTTAGGAGGTAGCCTTTAGGCATTACTTCTTTAATAACTCATGTGAAGCAACTTGGTTTATAATACATTTTGATTATGATCTTGCAAGTGTCTATTTGTCATAATTTGATGCTTCTATGAACCCATGAATGACATTCCATTGTTACTTCATCTTGGTGTTTACTGTGGAAAATGGTAAACAACCGCTGGTCCTCCCTAAGTCCTAAAACTAAGGGTTACTTGCAAGATCGACCAGTTGATCTTAAGACATGTGCTAAGATTTGGTATATTATACTGATTCTGCAGAAAAAGACCTTGGCCAAGAAATGGTTTTCAGAGACCAAGGGAAACAGTATAATGGCTTTCCACACAGACAGAATTTTGACTACCTACTAACCGACTGCAGGCGCTAGATAAACAAGACTCAACCGAACACTAGTTGGTGACTCGTGACCAACAATTGACGTTGAAGTGTTTAGTGAAGAAATCGTTCGAAATGAAACAGAAGTAAACAAACAGTGAAGATAAACTTAAACATAAATTGATTGCATTGATAGTAAATATGGTGATTCACGTACATCAAAAGCTCGAATGACTCTTTCTTCCTTGAGCGCGGAATTGGGAAGAGTTTTGGCAAGAAATTTGGAGATACAAGTGAACACACCTAAAATCCTAATAGAATGACTTATTTATAGCATTTTACAAGGTAACTTCTTAGAGTAATCAAAGGACGAGATTCAAACTAAAGAAAACTACTACACACGATTTCTCCATTCATTTAGCACTTCAAAATCACGACCTCTTGAAGTAACTGCCCATGATCTCTACACTTTGACTCTTTCCCGCTTTGATACTTCAAAAAAGGACTAACTGCCTCTGGTTTTGATATACCTTCAGGAAATGATAATATTCCCTAAGTCCTTTGACCTATATCTTCGACAACGTTGATCCTTCGACCAACTCCTTCTAAAAACATGTCGAATCGACCAACAGTCTTTCTTCATCCATCTTGTCGATATGGTTTTTTTTCTGACGTGGTTTCTTCTAGATGCTTGGTCAATTTGGTTGGTTCTCTGGCTGAACTTCTCAGCCGACACATGTTTTCCAATATTTCTAACTTGGCTTTATAAGGTTTTTCTCAAAGAAGCTATATTCGTTTAGAATCGGCCCTTAACTCGTAGGGACACTTGCCTTTAATAAGCGCCCTCAAACATATTTAGAAATTTCCAGTTAACACTTGGTCTCTCTTTTGAAGCTAAATTGGCTATCCTTGTGGCCTTGCTCTTCTTTCATTCACTCGCTCGTTTCCACTTCATCTTCTTCTTTCTTTTGTATGCATTTTATTTGTGTTCGTTTGTGTGCTTTTGCCAAAGCGTTTGGTTTGCTTCTTCCCCTCTTATCATTTGGTTTTTTAACCAAGATGATTGATCTTATAGATTTCCTTTTGGATCACTCGATTAAGTTAGTTATCGAGTTTAGACCTTAGGTTAAGTATCCATGCATGCCAACATTAGGTAGATAATCTAAGTAGTTTCCCTTTGTTTATATCCATAACCTAGGAACAACTTTGCATGATAATAATTAGGAATAAGTTAGTTTCCCCTGGCTATTTTACCTTTATCCTTTTTGCATACTTAAAATTAAAACTTTGTTTTGTCAAGTGCATTCAGACATCCTAATAATATTGAAACTCTTTTTCAATGTAAAAGATACAAACCAATATCCTTAGTTTTAGGACGTCTCTTCGTCCCCTTCTGTTGCTGACGTCTCGTCGCTCCTTCGGTTGATGTAGTTTCTTCGTCCCCTTCTTCTGCTGATGTCACATCGTCCCTTCTGCTGCTGATGTCACATCGTCCCTTCTATTGCTGACGTTCCATTGTCTACGTCTATTGGTGTTCCGTCGTCCTGTCTGTAGATGATGTTTCGTCTTCATGGAGGTGTTTCGTCATCATTGTCTGTTGTATTGTCTTCTAATAAAAAAACACAAACCAACCAAAATAAGTGAGCCGAACTACGGCGCTCTGAATTTCCCACTGCAAGAGGGAATACGTAGGCATCCTGTCGCGGGGCTTGATCGAGCAAACTTTCTAAATATTTTCTTCTTTTCCCTGTGTTTTCTTTCTTTTCTTTATTCTTTTTTCCTTTTTGCATGCATTATACCTCACATATAGATACTTAGATAGATTTTACACCCATTCAGATAGAAAGTAAAAGCGAATACCGTAGAGTACTACGGATGTGTGAGGTGCTAATACCTTCCCCTCACGTAACAAACTTCCTTACCCGACCTCTCAGTCGCAAGACCATGATTTCTCCATTTCAGGTTTTCTCGATGTTTATCTTTCCCTATTGGTGACTTCATTGATTTATTTCTTTGAATTTTCTACCGGTGCCCCTTCCCTTTCAATGTGTTATATCTATCTATCGTTTAATCGCTACAATGCATGAGAAAGAAAGGAAATAAAGAAAAAACGGGAAAAAGAAGCAAGTATTTACAAAGTTTTGCTCGATCGATCCCCGTGACAAGATGCCTACATATTCCCCCGTGCAATGGGAAAGTCAGAGTGTCGTAGTTCAGCTCACTTGGTTTGGTGGGTTTTGTGTTTTTTATTTCTGAAAAGAGTTTTAAACACAAAAAAAGTGCTCGTAGGTGACAAAGGTTTGCATTGGTTGGTTTATTTTACCTTTGAGAAAGGAGTTTTGAACCATTATTAAGTGTTTTAGTTTTCAAAAGAAAAAGAAAGCAAGTTTTAGTTTTATTACATGCAAGGATGCAAAAGAAACACGAAAACATGTAAAGGGAGGCTAACTATTTCTACCCTAATGTGATCATGTAAGATTGGGCCTAAGGTTGAGGATGTGAGAAAATCTCTACCTAGGTTGACTTGCAAAGGATGTATATCCTAATGTCTAGACTCGAGAGCTATCCTAACCGAGAGATCCTAAGGGCAAGCTATCCTAATATTCATCTTGGTTGTAGAACAAAGAGGATGCAAATGGATGAAGCAATCAAGTTCTTTGGCAGAAGCACACAAGCAATGCAATGCACAACCATATGTCACATATGCGCAGGAGAAGGAGGAAGTCCCATAGCCTACAACAACACCGATGTACCGGAAGCAACCAGGAGCCGACACATTTGATTCCCGTGAAAGGTATCACATCTTGACATAAATTTTCAAGTGTGAAGAGCAATGCGTGCAGGTATCAGCAGTAAATGTGAACCCCGGGAAGGTGTGGAGAGTCAGAAGAAGGAGCGCTTGCCACTTTTTATTATTGACTCGATAAAGGAAGCAACACGATTCGCGTGTGCAGAGTTGACACTGACTAGAACTGTGCGGGGGTTGATTGCGAACCCTTTTCGCGTGCCCATCATATATATATATATTGTCGCACCCCAAAATTTACCCGTTTAATTTAAGCCTATGTTTCATCAAATATTCGTGTACTGTGGTCGAACCGAGGTTTTCTCAACTTTCGTATTTCCTCTAAGCTGCAGAATTTGGGTTATGTTGTCAATCAGTCCAAGATGGCTCTCATGTTCTCCTACTCTTCTATTTATTCAGTCACCAAGGCTTCTCCTGATTCGAGACACATTAATTGATTCTTTGTTTCGTCCGATGAGCTACAATTGCAAGTGTTTCAAAGTAATTTTCATTTTCTTATCCAATAGCTCTTGTGCATGGATTTCAGATCATTGAGGTACTTGACGTCTTTATTGATGTAATTCTTGAGGCATCATCAAGGTTTTCCATAATTAAGTAAATTTGGGGCTACTGATTGGGCCATGGAGTTTAAAGATGAATATTGAAGTTTATCATGTAGGAAGTGTGAATTGTTGGACTTTTAGAGTGCATTTCTTGAGTTTGTTAGAAGTAAGTTTAAAGAATGCAGTTGAAGAGAATTTTGATTCTTTTGTATCATTAATTAAGAGATTTTCCATCTTGGCAAGTTTGGAAATGTGAGGAAAAAGTTGGAATTGGATTTTGTTTCCGAGCACCATGATTTAAGGCAATTTGATTGATGTACACCATTCAAAGCTTGGTTGCATTCTTGCAAGAATTCTACAAAGTTTCTAATATTTTCTACACAAAGTTCAAGTGACTCATTTCAATTAAAGAATCCTTCAAGTTTCAACAAAGGTTTCGCATGTCTCATCCATTTGTTATTTCACTCATCAATTACAAGTTCCACACTCTCATTCCAATTTTTTTGAATCTTCGCAAGGAGGGAAACATACATTGAATACATTGTTTTTTTTTAGAATTTGATTTGCATAAATTTTACAAAAAAAGTCATTACAAATCCATTGTTATATTACTACAAGAGTTGACTTAGTTTGTATTGAAATACAAGTTTTATTACAAGAAATGCAAGAATCGCCTAATTCTAAGTTTCTTTGAAGTCTTGACAACTTTCAAATCTTCATGTTTGCTTCTTATTCATCCCTCGCCATCCAATCTTCAAGATTTCCTATCCTTTGTTCAACCTCCACATGCCATTGAAACAAAGAAAAGCACGGGTTAGAAGTTACAAAACATAATTGACACAAAAAGCAAGAAACTATCAGAGAATTATTCTTTTGCCGAAACATCATCATTAGGCGTTGGCGGGAATCAGGTTAATTGCTAAAGCCTCAGAATCTTAAAGATTAATCATCGGCGAGATGGCTTGCTTGCAAATCGCGGGCTAACTCGGTTCACAAACAAGCATAACGGACTGCAAGAAAAAGAAGCAACAATTCTAAATTCCGGGCAACATACATATCAGTTATCAGTTCATGATTTTATTCCCAACAGCCCAACAGCCCAACAATTTGCCAAATAGCTCCAAAAAAGGTTCAGTTCAGCCCAATATATGAAAAAGGAGGTCAACATATTGCAGCATGTAACATATATCAGCGGACAGAAATAGGCAGCAAGAGAGAGTGACATTTTTTTTACCCAATTACTTGGTTATCAACAGAATGTGAATGATTTTTACCCAAGCAGCAGCAGTATGTAGTGACAGAAAAAGCAGAGCAGCAGGCAGCATACACCAGATTGGAGAAAGATGCCAATTCAAATTTCCAAAAGTATAATAGGACTTATGCAGAAAAGAGGAAATTTGAATATGGTAACAAGCAACATAATACCACAGACTGTGTTTCCAAAGAGGGACAGCTAGAATTTGCACATAAATGATAAAAAATCCAATTCTGGGCAAGAGGGAGAAGCAGGATATGTTTCATAAAAATACCAGTCAGCAGAAAAAGAGAGATAATCAGTGATCAAAGACAAAAGACCAAAGACTAATAGTATATGTTCTTATAAACCCAAATGAACGACCAAATGAAGAGGAGATCCATCAGTTCAAAAAAATCCCAACACCAGAAAACCAGCAAGCATCTGTTCTAACACAAACCCAGAAAAACCAACACAGTTCATACCAAAAACCCAAACCAAAAAAGTGCATCTGTTCTATCAGCAACAACAACCAAACAGAAAACGTTGACACAATCAAAAAACGAAAACCAAACAGAAAACACATAGCAAGCCAACATCATCATTTTCACACACCAACTACCTTCAGTTTTGTTTTTTGTCAGAAATCATATTCCGATTCGAGAGAGAAGAAGAAGATTAGAAAGGTAATACCGGGTTTCGACGAGGAGGTTGCGGTTTCCATCGCCGTCCTTTCCCTTTCGCTTTCACCAGTGTAAATCAAGCAAAATCGAAATCAAACAATCCTAATCGAAACATGCAGTAACAGGGATGATCGAGAGAGAGACGGCGGATCGATCGAGAGAGAGAACGCGAAATCGCGAAGCCGTGAGATGAGCGGCGATGGACAATCGCGTCGAGAGAGAGAGCGGAAACAATCGCGGCGAGAGAGAGTGACCGGCGAGGGTTTCGTGAAGAGTTCGAGAGAGAAACCCAAAAACGTGCAAACGGCGAAAGTGAGTTGGAGAAGAGAGAACCCAGAAGCGTAAACACGCGAGAGAGAGTGAGGAACTGAGTTCTGTGTGTTACCCACTTGGGAATATTTTTTTATTTTATTTTTATTTTCTTTCTTTCTTAATTTAAAATACATAAAATAAATTAATTTTTCTTTTCCTATTAAATCTGGTGGTGACAAGTGTCACCACCTTGATTTTCTTTTATAATAGAAAAATGCTTTTATTATTCTTTTGTTTTTAAAAAATAATTCCACTAAAAAATGTGTTAGTATAGAACAAAAATGTGTAGTATGTCATTTGGACCATTGGATTATTTTCAAAGAAGGAAGATCCGACGCACTCAAATCGCCGCAACGATGAAGTTTTGCGTAATGATCAAGTTCAAATGGTTTTCTTTCCACACCGTCCTAATCACGACAATCCGTGCTATTTCGAACTTATTCTATTTCGATTAATTTATTTTGTCGTAAATAATTTTGTTGATGTACTAAATAATTATTAGATCCGATAGTTTTGTTTGATGATTTACCGATTAAACTATTAGCCGATTTTTCATCAAATGAAAAATCATCTCTAATAATTATTTAAATTTCGATTGTATTGTATGGTATTTTTGTCTGTTTATCTATCCATTCAGTATTTATTCACCAATGTACACTTTGCATACGATTAAATTTAAAATCAATCCGATTCCATATTTCATCTCAGCACGTATCTCAAAAACACTTTCAATAAAACTCGATCCAACGTCGAGTCTTCTTCTCAAACCTCGATCCAATGTCGAGTGCATTTTCGAAATCTTTTTCATAATAAAGTACAAGTTTTTTAGTCATTAGACGATAGCCTAGTTGCTAAAAAACTTGTCCCCCAAACAAACTTTAGTCTTTAAGTCGTTGGACGCTAGACCTGTGGCTTAAAGACTCCTAAATAGCGTGAACTCGTTTCACTTCACTTTTTCTTAAGAAAATCTTTTTGGGTGATAGACGACTCGGGCGAGCATTCGTTCCTCGGGTTTCTAGTATTTGAATCGTGAGACGCTAGCCTCGTTGTTCGGTACTTTTTCATCTACATAAAAAACAATTCAACTCATTCAAATCCTTTTATCGCTCATACGCGATCATAAAAAAACTCTTTTCGGATAAAGAGAGTGTAATAGTCGTTTCAAATACGAATGAGGACTTAAGCTTTTCAAACAAACAAAACAAGTCCTAGTTCAAAGTATTTGAAATGTCTAAATGCACGATTTTTCTTATAAAATCAATATAACAAACTTAAAACCTTTTTAAGAGGAACTACAGAGTTTTGACTTTCCCATTGCACAAGGGAATATGTAGGCACACGGTTCCGAAACCGTGCCAAACTCAAAATAATAACAAACAATTTCTTTTCCTTTCGGTATTCATGACTTAGCAATAAACACACACACAAACGCGTAGAATTTAATGGGTCCCATCGAGTACGATGGATGTAAGGGGTGCTAATACCTTCCCCTTACATAACCGACTCCCGATCCCACTTTTTGGTCACGTAGACCGCCTTATCCGCATGCTTGGGGTTTTATCTATATTTTCCCGTTCTTTTTGGAACAAATAAAATTAGGTGGCGATTTCACTAGTTTTCGAGAATTTAAAAGATTTTTGAAAATCGAGTTGCTTCAGTTGGCGACTCCACTGGGGAAGAGACTTTAAAGCGAGTTAACCCTAATTTAATTCTTCGCTTGTGTGTTTGTTTATTGCTTTGATGTTTACTATTCATTGTCTATTATTTCTTTATACTATCCTGTGATGTATTTTGATATTGGGGCATTTTATTGGTTATGATTCATAGATAAGCCCAATACCCAGGCTTCTAGGAAACATAAGCTTAGAGTGGTTGAGTAGCTTAGGTCCACTAGACATCCGTGTCTTTTGGATCGACGTGAAGACCACAACTTAGAGTTGGTCTTTTTAAGGGAGTTATTGCATCGTACGATAGTGCGGGATGATAATTCTTGGACAAAGGGCCTATAACTCTAAGTATTAGGATGTCCAAACTAAAGCCGACCGCTCAAAGGATTTTTGAGTATCCCTTTAAGAGCCGCTTCTTGGAGTATACTTTTGGAAGTATTATCCCCACATAGTCTGATCGCGTGGTGATAATATTTCTAAAAGGGATCCGAGGCTCCAAGAAGCATTTAGCACAAAACATTAGAACCAACCTTGTTTAGGGAATTGTGGGTCGAAACCATGTCCGACCGCCTTTTAAACCCTTGTGCTATTTGGCTTTACATGTGATATGTATCGCATCACATTGCATTCTTACATGCATCACCATCATACGGAATTTTATATGCATTATCATTACATCGCATTCTTACATGCGTTACTATATTACATCGCATTCTTACATGCCCATTATATTACATTTGCATTCTTTCATACATTACCATGCATTTCATCTTCATCAAAAAGCTCATTTCATTTCTTCTGTTCAGAAATATCAAACTGTCTACTCGACGCACGTTCAGAACTCCAAGGATGTCTCAGAGGACTATAGACGAGCTTCGTGGTCGAGCTATCAAGGCGGTTAAGCACTTGAAGAGTCAGATGAGTCTGGTCTTGGATCTCTTGCAAGTTGTTTTGAAAAGAGAATGCAACATCACACCAATCTCCGCAAGTTTGGTCGCTGCTCTATCATCTGATGTCTCCATGAGTCAAGGACATCCACACGTAGTGAACTCTCCCAAATTCTCCCATCGAGTATCATCCTCGGCCTTCACCTTCAAGATTCCTCGACAACAGAATTGCTTGCTCCCGATCAAGAAGAAGGAACCAAATCAGATTAATCCGCATTATCACGATATGCTCAACAGGATATCCAGCCAATCCCGATGTCGTATTCTCAACTATTGCCTTACTTGATTCAGAGTGGTGTTGTGATACCAAGGGAGTTGAAGCCAGTGCCAGGGGTTGCTAAAGCTTGGTTTGATGAGAGAGCTAAATGTGCTTTTCATGCTGACTCTGTAGGACACGAAACTGAGAATTGTTCGGCCTTCAAATGCACAGCTCAAGAGCTAATTGATGATAAGATTCTTTTTCAAATGAATGGATCGAGCTTAGACATTTTGCTTGCAAGGTCTAATCATAGCAACTTTGAGGAACTTCCAAAACTCATTGGGACAATTGCTTGCCAAAAGGAAGTTGAGACTTTGAAGAGTAGTGATGAAGTAGACCAGATGTTCACTTCAGAAAAGGTGGTAACCTTCAGCAAGGATATCTCAAGTTCTAGCAAAGGGAAGTCGGTTGCAACACCAACTCATTATCCTCCATTACCATCTTTCAAATCTTTGCATCAACAACTTTTGTCTGATCTTCCTCAACTTCAGAGTCAGAACTCTCAAAATCAAACTGTGCCTCGGAATAATTTGGAAAGAAGGAATGCTCCTCTTGATCCAATTCCAGTGACCTACAGTCAACTTCTGCCATATCTGGTTCAAAGTTCGTTGGTGGTTCCCAAGTTTCTTAAACCACCAAATTTATTCCCGCTTGGTTATGATTATAACGCGCGATGTGGATGCCATGATGGAACCGTAGGACACTCGACAGAGGATTGCAACGCCTACAAAGCCAAAGTTCAACAGTTGATCAACTAGAAGTACTTGACTCTTCAAGGAGGAAATCTATTTGTGAATGGAAACTGTTGCACCCCAAAATTTGCCCTCCTATCTCGGTTTTATCTGGTTTAGGCTTCGCGTTTATCATAACACTCACATGCATTCATATCACTGGGTCTATGGTTACGGATTGGGAGTTGATTCCCAAAGATTTCTCTGTTGAGCAGAAAAGGCGTGGTGTTTTCGACCAATTCTGGGACATTTGAAAATGACGAGGTTTAATGTTGAATCTTATCCGTTCGTATCTATGGATTTTCGGGGTTTGATGTTCGATTGTGGAATTGAACGGTCTGTTCTGGATGAAGCGGCGGAAGTCTGTTTATTTTGAATATCATTACCTCCTTATTCAGGAGATCAATTCATCACGAGTTTGGGTTTTGCTGTTGTTTCGAGTCCATTATTCAAGATGTAAAAGGGTGGATTGTGATTATCCGTTTATTGGTCAACAATACAAGTTCTAGTGCGTTTGGTTTGCTCGTCAGTTTTGTTCACTCTTGGCAACAGTGGATGTAGGTGGAAATATTCGTCCAGAGGGTTTGTTTGTAAGATTTGAGGGTGTCCAAGTTGCCACGTGTTTAGATCTTTTCTAGTTGCGTTCATCGCTCACGAGATTCAAGGCATTCAATGAAGATTAGAAGCTTCTTTTTGAAATTCGTTTGGTTTCAAACCTTTTTTTACTACCGAGTATGGTTCAATTTGGAAACGCGGTGATAATTCCATTAATTTCAAGTGGAATCTATCGCTCGATTCTTAAAAGAATCATGAAACCGACAAGTCAACTAAGGTTTTTGATCAAGAGTTCTATTTGAAACTTAGAGTTTCAATTTTTGTCTCAAGAAGCAAAAGGCTCCGATTTTCTACATGAATGGATAAAAATGGAAACTTTGTGGCCGGGGAAATTCAAAAGGATTCGAGTGTTTCTGAAACTTAAGCCATCAAACCATCTTTGTATTTAGAGGATAATTCTCAAGTTTTGTATACTAGAGGGTTCAAGTTCTAAAAATACAACAATCATGTTATTACTCATTTGATTCAAGAATACGGATGGGAATGGTGGACGGATTTGGATTTAGGCGCGTGCCTTAAGTCAACATTTCGACTTAGTATTGTTTTAACCAAAGTAATTTTGGTTCATGACAATTTTTTTTGGAATGTTTGGTTCGTCGTGAATTTTCAACTTTCATGCACAAAATGCTACAACATTGAAGATCACATTAGTAGTATTCAAGAATTTGAAACTAGAACTCAAATCGATACATAACTCTCAATCTTGTATTCATAAAAATTCGAGAGTTTCCAAATTATTCTTTTATTATACAAGAATGCAAGGTCTAGATACATGTGTTACAAGTTGTCAATCCTCAAATGCAAATTGCAAAGTTTGAATTACAATGCACTCCTAATTAATACAAGTTTGGTTCTAAACTACATGAAGAGTTTCCTTTAAAAACTTCTGATGTTCCTTAAGCGCTTCAAGCTTTTCCAAGGATCCTGGCTCGCCTTTGTGTTCGTCAAAGCTTTCCTTCTACCATCCATCCTCACCGTCATTTGCAATTCATGAAAACAAAGCAAAAGAATATGATTAGCAAATAACGGACAGCAATGATAACACAAGAATACCCACAAATTCTATCTCATCATTAGGATTTTCTTTCCGGAATCAGGTTGTGTGGTGGTTTCGATCAAAACTGGGGCCTCATGTACAAATCATCGGCCATAAAGCTCACTATTGCAAATCCTCAAGGGTATCCTTGGTTCACAATAGGAGGTGTGGAAAGAAGATGAGGAAAAGCAGTTATAAAAAGCAGTTTTGGCATGACAGTACTGTAACCTTATGCAGGGCAGCAAGGGTATACATCTTTTCGGGCAATGTTTACCATAAACAATGCATCAAACAGCCAACATATCAGGAAATACAACACAGAACAGCCCACATATCAGAAAATGCAACACAAAACAGCCAGAAAAAATCAAAACTATCAGCCCAATACAAAATGATGCAAGCCCATCAAGCATTGGTAAGGCTTGTTTTTCAAAAAAGATCAGGACAACAAAACCCTAAGTTCTGGGTATATAAACATTCAAGTTTATAACATAAAGAGGCCACTGTTCACAACAAGAAAACCCTAGCCGAAATCCATCAGAAACAAAACCCTAACCGCATACTAACACTGACAAGCCAAAAAACCAGGAAACCAAACACAGAACAGCATCCATCTAAACTAATATCATCATTTTCCAGAAAGAAACCCTTCAGAAGGCGAAAACGAGGAAGAAGCAGAACACAAGGTAAAAAAAAGAGAGATCTCACCGGGGTTGCGGCCACCGGCCGCCATCCACCGCCATCCCGATCTCTGAATCACCACCATGGCTCTTTTCCTTTTCGCTTTGTCATGTTTTCATCATGTATTTTCCATCAGAGCACCATCGTTTTCGCCAGATTAGGATTTAGGGTTCCGTTTCCCTCTTTCAATGCCCACAACCTGTAATCATCAAGTAAATATCTTCTTAAGTCAGTATAACAGAGCAATAGTAAGATCGAGAGAAAAAGAGATGAGCTAGTTCAGTGAGGAATCGCGGTGAGCACTGAGAGAGAGAGATCGCGACAGAGGTGAGGGACTCTGAGGACGATCGCGAACAGCGATGAGAGCGGCGATAGAGAGCAGCGTCGAGCATGTGAGAGAGCGAGGGTTCATGAGATGAGCAGCGATGAGAGATGAGAGGGAGACGATGAGATTTTTTTGGATCGAGGAAGATGAGGGTGAGACCGATTATTTTCTTCTGTATAAGTTTCATTTTGTTTGTTTATAAATTAAGTTTTAGTTAAAATATAATTTAAGTATTAGTTAAAATATATATTAAGTTTAGTTTTATAAATTAAGTTTTAGTTTATAAATTAAGTTTTAGTTTAAGTTAAAACTAGTAAATAACCCGTGCTGTCGCACGGGGCCGGTCGAGATTTCATATAATGTGGAACTAATCTTGTCATGTAACAGAAAATTCATTTTTAATTCGGCCAAATTTAATGTATCAAACTTATTTGAAACTGTCATTAACTTGTGTAACGTTTTACGAAATTATTTTTAATATTATAACTTATTTCCGTTAATAAAAATAATTATATAAATATAGATTTTTTTTTTATAAGTGTCATTAACCTGTGTAACGTTTTACAAAATTATTTTTAACTTATTCATGTTAAAAACAATTGCATAAATAGTTGAATTTTTTTATTATAAAAATATTTGTAACTTATTCCGCTTATAAAAATTATAACTTCTTTTTGTTTATAAAAATAATTTTTATCATGTTATAAAATTTTATGGATAAAAATATAATTTATTTTTATTATGTTATAAATATGGAAATAAAAAGAATAATAATTTTAATAATATAATTATTTTGTTTTAATATAAATGTATTATTGATAATTAAAAAAATTACAACTATAAATAATAATATAACATTTATTATTATAGATATCCGTAGGGAAAGAAATAAAAAATTAGATCTAAGAATATCGAAAAATCGCTTAAAATATTAAATAATAATTTAACATTTATTATTGTTGATATTAGTAGAAAAATAAAAAATTATCAAAAGAGAGAAAGAAAAGATATCTTCTTTATTTAAATAAATCATAATTTTTATTTTAATTGGTTTGTTTGCATCATTGATTTTAATTGGAATAGAATTAATGAAATGACAATGTATAACCACTTTTAAATTATTTTTTTATATATCATATTTACAATTTTTCCAAACCTACAATATATAACAACTCATCGTCAAATTTTAATCTTTTAACATTAGCTAAATTGTGAATATTGCAGGCTCTAACAACTAATATTATATATATTTTATTTCAATAACATTCAAAATCATATAGTTTTTTCTTAAACTACTTTGAAAATACTATTTAAAATTATACCAATATTATATATTTTATTTCCATTATTTACATTAAATTGATTTTTAATGGATCAACTAATATTTTAAAAATAATTTAATTGAATTAATTGATCAATTAACTCTTTAATAAAATTACTATACATATAATCGAGTAAATGATTAGCTAAATAATTATTTTTTTAAAATACATCATTTTTATTAATATTTCATAAAAATATATGATCTTAAATATTTTTAGTAACAAAATAATATTTAAACTATAACAAAATGTAACTTATTCAATTTATAAAAAGGATTGTATGAATAAATTTATACCTTTTATTATTAATTTTTATGATTATCATTTTTCATCAAAATTTCAGGACTACAATTTAACATTTTTTTTATCATGATTACAATTCTAAAGTTAATTTAAAAAGATTGTGATATGCTTTATTGATCATAAATTTTTGAAATCAAATCATGCATAAAAATAAAATGTATTAATGTTACTATTCAAAATAATTTCTATATATAATAAAATTAAATAATATTAATAGCTCCATTCAAAAGATATATTTGTAAATTTTTGATTTAATTATTTTCATATTTTTATATATTCTAATGTATAAAATATTGGTACAATATGAAACAAGATCAAACCTATAATATTAAAAGAGAATTCAAATTTGATTGATCATAATATTTTACAAAATCAAATCATACATAAAAATTAAACATATTTATTTCACCTTTCAAAATAATTTCCATATAAGTATAATAAAATAAATTATAATAATGTCTTCATTCAAAAGATATATTGGTAAAGTATCGAATTAAATGGTACTCAAATGTTTGATTAAAAAATTGTAATATTTGTTTCTAATATTGTATAAAAATATATTAATTAGTCGTACTTTAAAAAAATAAATCATAAATATTTTATTAAAAATTATAATATTTATTTCTAAAATTATAGCAATTAAAAATAAAAAAATATCAATACAAAATAGTATTTAAGATCCCTATGCTTTAAATATTTAAGATAAATATTAGAGTTCTTATTTACTTTACCTTTTATATATTTATAATATACTTTTTTGTTAATTTTATTAACAATATATTTATAGTTAGCAATACATCGTTTAAACAACGTTAATTTTTTCAAGAATATAAATGTAACCTTTCAAAAAAAATATAAAATGATATTATATAAATTTAATTTCATGAAATAAATTTATTAATTAAGTGTTATATAAATATTTAATACATTATATTATACCATTAATTTATATGAAAGTTATATTATAACATTAATTTATATAAAATGATTTCTATATAATTCCATTCAAAATTCCATTGATCATAAATTATAATTCCATTCTATATTATATTGGTTAAATTATAATTCCATTCAAAATTTATTGATCATAAATTTTTGAAATCAAATCATGCATAAAAATAAAATATATTAATGTGACAATTCAAAATAATTTCTATATATAATCAAAATAAATAATATTAATACCTCCATTCAAAAGATATATTTGTAAAGTTTTGATTTAAGTATAATAAAAATAAATAATATTAATGTCACCATTCAAAATAATTTTCATATAAGTATAATAAAAATAAATGATAATAATGTCTCTATTCAAAAGATATATTAGTAAATTTTCGAATTAAATGGTACTCCAATATTTGATTAACAATATATTTATAATATACTTTTTGTTAATTTTATTAACAATATATTTATATAAACTACGTTAATTTTTTCAAGAATATAAATGTAACCTTCCAATATATTAACCATTTCTGTATAAAATGCAAATGAACACAGAAGAACAATATGAAAGGTAAAATTTGAACACATGAAATGCATTGCATATATTTTAAAGTACCAAAAAATTCATAAGACAAAATGTATTAACAAAAGTTGGGCTAAAGAACCGCCACTTAAATCCATAATTCTGAAATCGTAGACAAAATAAAAGTAATGCATCAAAGATAAACTTAAGTGATTCAGACTAATAACTTATTCATTCCTTCTCAATCTTGATATTTTTCAGAATCCTATCTCCAGCAACTTGTATAATTCCTCTTTTAACAGGAGTGCAATTGGCTGAATCTGTCTCAATGTCAGTTGAATTAGAAAATCCATCAGAGATCTATAGAAAAAACAATGACCAAACATCAATAATATGAAGATATAAAACAGGGTTCACAAAAATAAAATAATTTGAATTTAAACAGGTTTCACACCTTCACAACTGAATAATTTAAATTTTGAATATCTCCCGCAGCATTATCATCTGGAACAGCTGAAGTATTCAAGTCATCATCACCAAATCCTAAATATAACCAAATTCACAAATGTCTAAAAATAACATTTTAATACGAAATAAAATGAAACATAGTATCATCAACCTTTGCAACAGATTTTGAAAAGGAATGTTTGATCAACAAAGCCACCAATTACTTTAGGCACAATTGTTGGCTCTGATTCCTAAAAACAGAAAAAAGACAGGTAATATGTAGTTTATATTGTGATAGTTTACCTCCTCTTCTTTCTTCTTCTCAGCTTCTTCAAATGCTGCCTTCTCAGCCTGCAAGAACATGTTTTCACCAAAGAGATTAACATTCATTCAGGAAAATTTCAATAAGGCAAATAGGTATGGTTAATCGAATCAACTTACATCCTTCTGTTGCCCCATGTTTCTTCCGCTAGTAGCTTGGCATACTCGGATCATCGATAATAACAACATTGTCAAACAATGTTCCGATTTCACCTCAAGTTATGATAAACTATGATAATATTATCAACCATACTAAAACCATGGTGAATAATTCAATAAGGGATATTAGTTGGTATAAGAAACATTCAAAACTATCATCAAACATCACATACTCCTTAAAATATTGAAAGAACTATCATCTTACCTTGAGCCAATTCACAAAATTTGTTCCTTAATGCACCTAAACAAATTATTTGACTTGTTTAATTCATGGACAAACTCTTCAATATCGTCAAGGGAAGGCTCACAACTCTTGTTTAATTCACTGCAGACATAAAATAAGCTGGCGTTGTTGTTGTCGTTGTCGAAACTACCGCTGTCACTCACTCCTATATGAGTCATTGCTCCAACTGTCAGGAAGAAGCCGGTGTTGTTGTCGAAATTCCCGCTTCACTAACTTGAACCTTGACGGTTTTATTGAATAGAAAACCGACACTAAACGTATGTTATTCCTGGGCATTTCATTGAACATTAGAAATGCATCAATAAAAAATCTTTGAATGTATGCCAGTTTTATAGGTGTGTGACTTCTGTGCATCCTCATTGTAGATAGGACCACACATTTGATTCTCTATAAAAAAACCTGCACTTACAAAAGAAATTAAACCGAAAATCACCCGTTGAAAATGATTGGAAAATGCATTTCCTCCATTGACAAACTCAACTTAGTCTCACCGAATCTCCAGACTAAATCCACAACTTAAATCAGACAAATCCATCAATAATTATAGAAAATAATTATCGGACCTTTTCCTTGATGCAACTTTTATTTCATTGGAATTAGCTGCGTTATTATAAATCCGAACAATATCTCAAAGAACTCGCACTTACAAAAGAAGGAAAATCACCCGTTGAAAATGATTGGAAAATGCATTTCCTCCATTGACAAACTCAACTTAGTCTCACCGAATCTCCACAGACTAAATCCACAACTTAAATCAGACAAATCCATCAATAATTATAGAAAATAATTATCGACCTTTTCCTTGATGCAACTTTTATTTCATTGGAATTAGCTTATTATAAATCCGAACAATATCTCAAAGTTCAAAACCTAAACCTATCAAATACAATAGAATAAGTTAATAACAAAACCTAAATCAAAAGTCACATCGAAACCTTTTCAATTCGACCACCACCACAATCATCACTGGAAACCCGTTGCCATCACCACCACACTCGTCGTCAGAATTTGTTGTCTCCACTACATATTTGAATCTTAATATACTTACAGGAAAAGGAAGAAACCTAAAATATAATTCCACAATAACAAACCCTATCATCCGCACATATAAAATTAAATTTGTAAAATACCTCCTCCACATGTAAACAACATCACAAGAAAAATTTGAAATCAAACCTCCTTCGAATTACGATTTGGAAGAGTTAATTGTTTCTCTGAATCTGCAGGAACTTGATCACAATCCTTAGTTTCAACTTTCTTTGAATCTGCAGTGTCTTGATCACAATCCTCGTGTAATTAACTTCATTGTTTTTGAATCGCAATCTCATTATCGAACTATCAATCTCTATTACCTCTACAACCGTCAACTTCAACATTCTTCAAATCCGCTCTGTCTTGATCACAATCCTCGCTGAAACTAACTTGAGATTTTCGAATCTACAATCTCATTATCGAAAAATCTTCGCCTATTACATCTACTTCACAATCCTCACTGAAACTTCCTTCAGCGTTTTTTGAATCTACAATCTCATTATCAGTTCTTTCTTTGCTTGAAGTTTGGTGATTCGGTGACAGATTAGGGTTTCATGGGAAAAGAAGGACAAAAGAAGATGAGAGAGATGAATAGAAGGAAGAGAGAAAGGACGGCTAGGGTTTTGGTCTTCCATTTGAATTTGAATTCTGATTAACAGAGGCATAATGGTTTGGCACATGGGGAAGAGGAAGAGAGGCACAATGAATGGCAAGGGATAATGAATTGGTATTCCCCATGTGTAGTAGATGATCACGCTTCTGTTTTCTATGTTTAAAAAGTATAATTTTAAAAAGAGTTTATTTAATATTAAGGGATGGGCTGGGATTAATTGAAAAAAAAATAAATGAAAAATTGGCCAAAAATTGTGGGAGTGCCACATCAGACCCAAAACAATGTGGTGCCAGGAATTTTTGAGTTCACTATTATACCCTTAATGAACAGACCAAATAGGAATTTTTTAAGCTGGGGTATAGTGGTATTTTCCAGGTACTTCTGTTTTTATAGATTTATAATAGATAATATTAAGCTTCAATTAAGATATTAGTTAATTTTGTTTTATTTTAAGTAAATCAGTGAAATAAGCCTTGGATTAATATGTAGTTAAATAAGTGTACTTAGGATAAGCTTTGTTGTTTAGTCCAGGTGGTGACACTTGTCACCGTCTGTATGGTCTGCTTGGAATTCAGTACAGGTACACCCATGGTAACTATCTTGCACTCTCATCCACAAGCCGCCAGATCTGTCAAGATCCAGATCCAACGCTCCAGAATGGTGGACCACACTTTCTTTCCATGGAGTTTCTATACGAGATCTAGCAGCATTGTTTTGGGCTTGGACTCAGATTGCTACTCACACCCTCCAGCTTAAAGCTTCAAACAGGCCCATTCCTAAACTTTTCTCTTTAAATTCAATTTTTATGCAAGTTTTTATATATAATGATGTATTAAATAATATTTGGCATATGGTAGTTTTTTATTTGTTGAATCACCAATTAAATTGGTAGTTGATTTTTCATCAAGTAAAAAAATATCTATACTAATAATTATTTAAATTCCGATTTGTATTGTGTGTTAATTTATTTTCTTTTATTATCCGCTTGTATGTTTATTACGCGATCGAACACTCCACTCTCACATTAATATGAAAACAACAACGCCTCCGCTCTCTCTTATTTTTGGTTACCCACACCAAATTCTCTAAGGGTCTCATGGTTGGGGATGGGCATGGCCATCCTCACGAGGTTAATTAGGGCCTCGTTGCCTTGATTAATCATAACCGAAAAATAATTGGTCCATATACCAATCACCATGCACTGGTCTCATGGTTGGGGATAGGAGCACCTATCCTCACGAGGTTAATCAAGTCCATATACTTGGTTAATCATAACCCGAAATATCATTTCTAACGCCGCAATTTTCAACACACTTTCAAATCAAAAAAATAGTGTTATGGTACTTAATTAAATTGTTAGAGGTTCGCCCAACGATTTAATTAAAATGTAAAGTATTCGGGCCATTAGAGGGTAACCCAATGACTTGAATACTTTATTCCATATACTTGAACATTTAAAACACTTTCATATTAAATTAATTAATTGAATTTGTTTTCTTTAAATCAATTTTTCTACAAAAACAAAAAAAACATGGTGCTATGGTATTTAAGTAAATCGTTAGAGGTTCGCCCAACGATTTAATTAAAATGTAAAGTATTTGGGCCATTAGAGGGTAACCCAATGACTTAAATACTTTATTCCATAACACTTAATAAAAGTGAACTTTGTTTCACCTCACTCCTTTCATAATAAAGATTTTGGATGAGAGAAGATCGGTTGACCTCAATCACCAATCTCGAGTATCGAATCGTTAGAGGATATCCCAACGTTTTGGTACTTGTCATCTACCATTAAAATCAATTCAACCCATTCAAATCTTTTTTCGCTCATATGCGATTATCAAAAATCAAAAACATTTTCAACTAAAAATCAATACAAACAATCCAAGACATTTTCAACAAGAACTACGGAGTTTTGACTTTCCCATTGCACGAGGGAATACGTAGGCACGCGGTTTCGAAACCGTGTCAAACTCAAAATAATAATAAACAAACCCCTTTTCTTATTTCATATTTATAATTTAGAAATTAACGATTACACACACACAAACACATTTTGAACTAAATGGGTCCCATCGAGTACGATGGACGTAAGAGGTGCTAATACCTTCCTCTTGCGTAACCGACTCCCGAATCTATGCTTTTTGGTCTTGTAGACCGCCTTATCCAATTTTTGTGGGTTTTATCTATATTTTCCCGTTCTTTCTAGAACAAATAAAATTAGGTGGCGATTTCATTGTTTTTGAAAATTCATTTAAAATGATTTTTGAAAATCGAGTTGCTTCAGAAACCCCGTACTCAAGTGAGCACCAAGCCTACTGAATTCATTTGAATCTACAAGTCAAGGCGGAGCTCAAGTCTCCTCAAACAACGACAGTCGTTTATTTCTTTACTGCATTTTCATGTGTACCTTGTTTAACTGTTTAAACTTTGTTTGCATGTAGAAACTTGTTTGTTTTAACTTTAATGCAATGAGTATGTTTGTCTTGAAGCAATCCATTCGTTATCACTCTTTAAATAATTTGCGAGCATTTTGATATCAATGTTACCATTTCTTTCGCTTAGGCAAAGATTTGGAGGGAGGATGACGATAATTGAAAAACGTCAGGTCGCTAGTCATGTGCTTTTGAGTAGAACCCTGCTAATGATGTACAGGCCTTGTTTCAAATCCCCAAACACCGGAGTTATAAGGGAGATAAACCCTCGTTAACCCTCATTGAGCCTTGAAGTAGGAGTTTCTTTTCTGTTCAGAAAAAACCCTCATCATTTTTACCCTGTGGGCGGGTAGTGTTCAGTTAATCTGATCAAGCGTTCCAAACTCATCAAGAGAGTAAGCATTTAAGGATACAACAACGGATATCCTTCAAAAGGTTGAGAAAGGTCAAAACCGTAGTAGTCGACCTCCATCTATCAATAGTGTGCATCAAAGGAGAATGGTACCATGTTGGGTATCTCTCGCACATCATAAAGGTCAACAGATGACGACACCGCAACGGTTACCCTTCATCTACCAAGGACTCAGACAGTCACCATCACTTTAACAAATCAAAGACCGTGTATAGATCCACGACTTGTTAAAAAAAAAGATGAATAGAAAGAGACAAAAAGCCCGCTAAGTTGGAACTTATTAATAAGTCGCTTAGGCAAAAGTCAGGCAAAAGTCAGGCAAAAGAAAAAAAGAAAATCTTGAAATGCATTATCAAAGAAAGATTTTTCAACAAAGAACAAGTTGTGTGGTCAAATACCAAAAGACAAAATGTGAGTGATTGTCGTGTCCAAGAAACCCTATATTGGTTCCTCAACCATCATAAACACCTCTCGAGAGAGGAGTGCTCGTATTAGGATAGTTGAACTTAGGACTGAAGGACATCATGGAGGATGGGCGGGCACCAAATATTTTGAGCCTAAAAATCTTTTTTTTCTAAAAAAAAACCCGTGAACCAAGCCACGTTACAACCCTCAAGAGTCCTAATTGAAGCATGGGTTAATTCAAAAGCATATAACGAAGAGATCGTGTTTACCTGACTCCTACAGTGTGTGTTAAGTATCTGTGTTGGTATCATATGCTCGTCTTATCTTTCAAAAAAGAAAATTCTCAGTGTTGCACTCCAAAAAGTGTTTCACTCACAAAAAATCATAATGTTTTTCATACAAAACTTCAAGACACATAAATGTTGCATTACATTGTCATAATAAACATTCTTCTACATGTAAAACAATTGTTTGACATTGAAGAAGTTCTCTTAATGAACATCAGTGAAGAGTTTAACTTTGTTCAAAAAAGAGAAACTTGATTATTTTGCTGAGTTAGCAGTTATTTGTAGCAAGGGGAAGGACGTCTAAGGACTTCTTTGAGCATATCATAAGTTGTCTTCTCAAGATTCTGTTAATGTGGGGGCAATCAAATCGAAATTCAGCTCCTCGAATTTCTGCCAATCCGGGGGCAAATCCTTAAGGAGCAATCAGCAGATGATTTGGTCTTTCTCAAAGAGCAGTTAGCTTGAGACAACTGTCATTCCATGTTTCAGTCAACTTGAAGCAATCACCTCGAGACATGGGAGTCTCTCTAAGGCTGTTTACATTGGGGCATTTCGCTTCAATCTTTTTCGAACCAATCAGTTCCAATCAATCTGAGACAATTACTTCAACACATTTGAAGCCTTCTAAAAAAGAGCTCTCATTCCATCAAGTTAGTCGCTCACTTGTTGTTGATCTGAAGCAGTTACTTCATAATGGTGAAGCTCTTAATTGGAGCAAGGGTTCGTCAAGAATCAATCAGTCTAAAGTAATTACTTCGAGACGTAGAAGTCTCTCTAAAGCTCGTCCTGGAGCAGGTGTTCCCCATGTTTGCATAGCTCTTCATTCAGATGCAGTCAATCTGAGGAAATTACTCGAGATGTAGAAGTCCCTTCAAGATTCATTCTAAAGCAAGCTTGCTGAAAAGATTCATTTGAAGCAACTACGTCGAGACGTTGAAGCCTCTCCAATGTTCATCCTGGGCATGTCGTCCATTTATGCAAAGTCCGTCACTCTGAGGTTCAATAAATCTAAGGAGGTTATTTTGAGATGCGGAAACACCTCCAAGACTCCTATCGAGGCACGATATTCCCATATCAGGATATCCAGTTCTTTTAAAATACTGATGATTAGTAAAGTATTGCGTCAAAATACAGGATGCCGGGGCACTCCTTTTTGGGAAAGATTTTTAGAAGGTCTACCAGACCAGGGCATATTGAGATTCTGAAGCGCAAAAATCTAATGTCGCTGCATTCCCACGCATGGAGCACGCCTCTCATCACTTGATCAATTCAGAAGTTTGCTATTCTTCTTTCTACAAGAATTAGCATTGCAGCCCTTCCAACGGCAATTCAATATTTGGAGCTTGGTCAATCATCTTGTTGTGCCATGTTCTTTTATCCTCCGGACTTACGGTGTCGAGGATTCAGTTTGATAAGCCACATATTAATGATATTCATGCATTCATTCATGCATTCATATCATATACTACATAGCACATTCATTCATAAACCTCAGCCAGGACTCGGGTTATTCCAAGATCGGTTAGTGATTTTTCTCAGCAGAATCATAATTTGAAGACTATTTTGAATGACAAATTCAGTTCTTCCGATCACAAGTTTGAGGGCTCGACCATAATTGGTCTACAACGATGATGATTCTCGAATTAAGTCCATTCAGTGATTGGTTTCCCAAGCGAATTCTTGTATCAATGGTTCTTCTTCATAGAGTTCCTTTCAAAAGTACCCCATTACGAGCGGAAAACTTTTCCCAAACGATAATCTAGCTTTTCTCCCCAGTGCAAGGAGAACGCTTGGGTGACAGACAGTCGACAGTAGTGTCAATTCTCCAGTGAAGTCTCTTCCCCAGAGAATCGATTGATCATCCCCAGTGAACTCTTATGACAACAAGATCGTTCAATTGAATTCCCCAGTGATGTCTTCCTTCTCTTAACAGTATCAGGAAATCATACATTATTTGCATTAGAAAAAAAACATATCATGCATATCATACTCATGCATTAGCTTCGGCTATTTGTTTTGCAGATGTTTCAACTGAAACCGTAAATATCCTCGTAAGGATCAAAATTGAAGGATTAGTTCTCAGACGACAAAATTATCCTCTTTCCTACAGCACAAGTTATATACTTGTATGGATCTCAACAACTGATGTTTTCTCCAATCGAGATTTCTTCCCCAGCGAAACGGTTGTCTCTTTCAGATAGACTCTAATGTCAGCAAAATTATTCAACCGGGAATCCCCAGTGAATTCTCCACACGGTTTTCTTACGGAGTTTCCCCAGCGAAGCTTAATTTACTCCCCAAGTGAGTCTCCTTCAGAAAGGACTACTACAATATTATTCTTGGTATTTTCAAAGACTTCTTTCAGACAAGAATCTTCTCAGCAAATGCTATTGGCAGTGGCTTCCATAATTTACTCCTATGAGCCGTTCTCAGAAAACTACATCAAACTTCTGGTGCGTTTATTTCCCTAGTAAGTCATCAACTACTCAACAATAAATATCCACCCGACGGGATGTTTATTCAATCTCAAGATATTTCTCCAACTCAGACGTTGATCCACATATCCACTTGCTGCAACGCATTGTCCATACAATGTCAGCAAATTGAAGCTCATTACCCTAGAAGTTTTTCATCATAGGTGAATCGATTCTTCTATCAACGGTAAAGCTATCGCATACAAATTGAAGATCTTGTCAACTCGGTTGTTCAACATGTCCGTACATGTTCGGTAAGATCTCTCATCGGAAATGTCAAACAAGATTTATCGACTTCATAAACATCTATATCACGCCGTGCTGGATATTGTTTTGTTTATCCCGAGAATTGTACTCTCGCGCATCGATTTCATTCTGCGGGTAACTCAGAGGTTACACGGTCAAAGACATTCAGCATGCCATGGCTCCTCGCACTTTCGTGCACCAACAATTCTGATATTGTTCTAAGCCATCTATTCAGGGAACTCTTTGTTAAGTTCTCAATCATGTCAATCAGGAAACTCTTTGTTAAGTTCCCAATCATGTCAATCAGGGAACTCTTTGTTAAGTTCTCAATCATGTCAATCAGGGAACTCTTTGTTAACTTCCCAATCATGTCATTTCAATTCTGTTTAAGGTTTCCAGGTATTCCTTAGTTTTCAGAGAACTCTTTGTTAAGTTCTCAATCTTGTCAATCAGGGAACTCTTTGTTAAGTTCCCAATCATGTCATTTCAATTCTGTTTAAGGTTTCCAGGTATTCCTTAGTTTTCAGAGAACTCTTTGTTAAGTTCTCAATCTTGTTAATCAGAGAACTCTTTGTTAAGTTCTCAATCGTGTCGTTTTTAAATTTCGTTTAAGGTTTCCAGGTATTCCTTAGTTCAGAGAACTCTTTGTTAAGTTCTCAATCATGTTATCAGAGAACTCTTTGTTAAGTTCTCAATCATGTCATTTCAATTCTGTTTAAGGTTTCCAGGTATTCATTAGTTTTCAGAGAACTCTTTGTTAAGTTCTCAATCTTGTCAATCAGAGAACTCTTTGTTAAGTTCTCAATCGTGTCGTTTTTAAATTTCGTTTAAGGTTTCCAGGTATTCCTTAGTTCAGAGAACTCTTTGTTAAGTTCTCAATCATGTTATCAGAGAACTCTTTGTTAAGTTCTCAATCATGTCATTTCAATTCTGTTTAAGGTTTCCAGGTATTCCTTAGTTTTCAGAGAACTCTTTGTTAAGTTCTCAGTCTTGTCAATCAGGGAACTCTTTGTTAAGTTCTCAATCATGTCATTTCAATTTTGTTTAAGGTCTCCAGGTATTCCTTAGTTCAGAGAACTCTTTGTTAAGTTCTCAATCGTGTCATTTTCAATTTTGTTTAAGGTTTCCAGGTATTCCTTAGTTATCAGAGAACTCTTTGTTAAGTTCTCAGTCATGTCAATTTTTTTCAATTTTGGTTGTTTTTCTTTTCGCTTGAGAAGGTCGTTTCTCTTCTCTTAGCATTTTCGTAAATTATTGTCAAAGTCATTTCGGTTACATGGTTATCCCCAGTGTTGTTAAAATCTCCTAGTAATTGTGTTAAAGCATTACGTTGATGCTTAGCAAGTTTTCTCTTCAAGCGTTTTTTCTTGGCTCCGTAGTCAAGATATGTTATCTGTTTTCTTTTGTGGCTTTGGTTTCCCGCGTAGGGAAAATTTTTGGGGTTCTCTAGTATTCAATCCTCTTCCACCTTGAACGTTCGAAAGTTGTCAATCTTTCTCACTTACCAGGTTTAAGATGATTGAATAGGGGCACCTGTCGCACCCCAAAATTTACCCGTTTAATTTAAGCCTATGTTTCATCAAATATTCGTGTATTGTGGTCGAACCGAGGTTTTCTCAACTTTCGTATTTCCTCTAAGCTGCAGAATTTGGGTTATGTTGTCAATCAGTCCAAGATGGCTCTCATGTTCTCCTACTCTTCTATTTATTCAGTCACCAAGGCTTCTCCTGATTCGAGACACATTAATTGATTCTTTGTTTCGTCCGATGAGCTACAATTGCAAGTGTTTCAAAGTAATTTTCATTTTCTTATCCAATAGCTCTTGTGCATGGATTTCAGATCATTGAGGTACTTGACGTCTTTATTGATGTAATTCTTGAGGCATCATCAAGGTTTTCCATAATTAAGTAAATTTGGGGCTACTGATTGGGCCATGGAGTTTAAAGATGAATATTGAAGTTTATCATGTAGGAAGTGTGAATTGTTGGACTTTTAGAGTGCATTTCTTGAGTTTGTTAGAAGTAAGTTTAAAGAATGCAGTTGAAGAGAATTTTGATTCTTTTGTATCATTAATTAAGAGATTTTCCATCTTGGCAAGTTTGGAAATGTGAGGAAAAAGTTGGAATTGGATTTTGTTTCCCGAGCACCATGATTTAAGGCAATTTGATTGATGTACACCATTCAAAGCTTGGTTGCATTCTTGCAAGAATTCTACAAAGTTTCTAATATTTTCTACACAAAGTTCAAGTGACTCATTTCAATTAAATAATCCTTCAAGTTTAAACAAAGGTTTCGCATGTCTCATCCATTTGTTATTTCACTCATCAATTACAAGTTCCACACTCTCATTCCAATTTTTTTGAATCTTCGCAAGGAGGGAAACATACATTGAATACATTGTTTTTTTTTTAGAATTTGATTTGCATAAATTTTACAAAAAAAGTCATTACAAATCCATTGTTATATTACTACAAGAGTTGACTTAGTTTGTATTGAAATACAAGTTTTATTACAAGAAATGCAAGAATCGCTGTTTCTTTGAAGTCTTGACAACTTTCAAATCTTCATGTTTGCTTCTTATTCATCCCTCGCCATCCAATCTTCAAGATTTCCTATCCTTTGTTCAACCTCCACATGCCATTGAAACAAAGAAAAGCACGGGTTAGAAGTTACAAAACATAATTGACACAAAAAGCAAGAAACTATCAGAGAATTATTCTTTTGCCGAAACATCATCATTAGGCGTTGGCAGGAATCAGGTTAATTGCTAAAGCCTCAGAATCTTAAAGATTAATCATCGGCGAGATGGCTTGCTTGCAAATCGCGGGCTAACCGGTTCACAAACAAGCATAACGGACTGCAAGAAAAAGAAGCAACAATTCTAAATTCCGGGCAGCATACATATCAGTTATCAGTTCATGATTTTATTCCCAACAGCCCAACAGCCCAACAATTTGCCAAATAGCTCCAAAAAAGGTTCAGTTCAGCCCAATATATGAAAAAGGAGGTCAACATATTGCAGCATGTAACATATATCAGCGGACAGAAATAGGCAGCAAGAGAGAGTGACATTTTTTTTACCCAATTACTTGGTTATCAACAGAATGTGAATGATTTTTACCCAAGCAGCAGCAGTATGTAGTGACAGAAAAAGCAGAGCAGCAGGCAGCATACACCAGATTGGAAAGATGCCAATTCAAATTTCCAAAAGTATAATAGGACTTATGCAGAAAAGAGGAAATTTGAATATGGTAACAAGCAACATAATACCACAGACTGTGTTTCCAAAGAGGGACAGCTAGAATTTGCACATAAATGATAAAAAATCCAATTCTGGGCAAGAGGGAGAAGTAGGATATGTTTCATAAAAATACCAGTCAGCAGAAAAAGAGAGATAATCAGTGATCAAAGACAAAAGACCAAAGACTAATAGTATCTGTTCTTATAAACCCAAATGAATGACCAAATGAAGAGGAGATCCATCAGTTCAAAAAAATCCCAACACCAGAAAACCAGCAAGCATCTGTTCTAACACAAACCCAGAAAAACCAACACAGTTCAGACCAAAAACCCAAACCAAAAAAGTGCATCTGTTCTATCAGCAACAACAACCAAACAGAAAACGTTGACACAATCAAAAAACGAAAACCAAACAGAAAACACATAGCAAGCCAACATCATCATTTTCACACACCAACTACCTTCAGTTTTGTTTTTTGTCAGAAATCATATTCCGATTCGAGAGAGAAGAAGAAGATTAGAAAGGTAATACCGGGTTTCGACGAGGAGGTTGCGGTTTCCATCGCCGTCCTTTCCCCTTTTCGTTTTCAGTGTAAATCGAAGCAAAATTAGAAATCAAACAATCCTAATCGAAACATGCAGTAACAGGGATGATCGAGAGAGAGAGACGGCGGATCGATCGAGAGAGAGAACGCGAAATCGCGACGTCGTGAGATGAGCGGCGATGGACAATCGCGTCGAGAGAGAGAGCGGAAACAATCGCGGCGAGAGAGAGTGACCGGCGAGGGTTTCGTGAAGAGTTCGAGAGAGAAACCCAAAAACGTGCAAACGGCGAGAGTGAGTTGGAGAAGAGAGAACCCAGAAGCGTAAACACGCGAGAGAGAGTGAGGAACTGAGTTCTGTGTGTTACCCACTTGGGAATATTTTTTTATTTTATTTTTATTTTCTTTCTTTCTTAATTTAAAAATACATAAAATAAATTAATTTTTCTTTTCCTACTAAATCTGGTGGTGACAAGTGTCACCACCTTGATTTTCTTTTTATAATAGAAAAATCTGTTTTTATTATTCTTTTTGTTTTTTTTAAAAAATAATTCCACTAAAAAAAATGTGTTAGTATAGAACAAAAATGTGGTGTAGTATGTCATTTGGACCATTGGATTATTTTCAAAGAAGGAAGATCCGACGCACTCAAATCGCCGGCAATACGATGAAGTTTTGCAGAATGATCAAGTTCAAATGGTTTTCTTTCCACACCGTCCGGAATCACGACAATCCAGGCTATTTCTGAACTTATTCTATTTCGATTAATTTATTTTGTCGTAAATAATTTTGTTGCGATGTACTAAATAATTATTAGATCTGATAGTTTTTGTTTGATGATTTACCGATTAAACTATTAGCCGATTTTTCATCAAACAGAAAAAATCATCTCTAATAATTATTTAAATTTCCGATTGTATTGTATGATATTTTTGTCTGTTTATCTATCCATTCAGTATTTATTCACCAATGTACACTTTGCACACGATTAAATTTAAAATCAATCCGATTCCATATTTCATCTCAGCACGTATCTCAAAAACACTTTCAATAAAACTCGATCCAACGTCGAGTCTTCTTCTCAAACCTCGATCCAATGTCGAGTGCATTTTCGAAATCTTTTTCATAATAAAGTACAAGTTTTTTAGTCATTAGACGATAGCCTAGTTGCTAAAAAACTTGTCCCCCAAACAAACTTTAGTCTTTAAGTCGTTGGACGCTAGACCTGTGGCTTAAAGACTCCTAAATAGCGTGAACTCGTTTCACTTCACTTTTTCTTAAGAAAATCTTTTTGGGTGATAGACGACTCGGGCGAGCATTCGTTCCTCGGGTTTCTAGTATTTGAATCGTGAGACGCTAGCCTCGTTGTTCGGTACTTTTTCATCTACATAAAAAACAATTCAACTCATTCAAATCCTTTTATCGCTCATACGCGATCATAAAAAACTCTTTTCGGATAAAGAGAGTGTAATAGTCGTTTCAAATACGAATGAGGACTTAAGCTTTTCAAACAAACAAAACAAGTCCTAGTTCAAAGTATTTGAAATGTCTAAATGCACGATTTTTCTTATAAAATCAATATAACAAACTTAAAACCTTTTTAAGAGGAACTACAGAGTTTTGACTTTCCCATTGCACAAGGGAATATGTAGGCACACGGTTCCGAAACCGTGCCAAACTCAAAATAATAACAAACAATTTCTTTTCCTTTCGGTATTCATGACTTAGCAATAAACACACACACAAACACGTATAATTAAATGGGTCCCATCGAGTACGATGGATGT
The DNA here is from genome assembly GCA_021764765.1 of Vicia sativa. Taxonomy (NCBI): domain Eukaryota; kingdom Viridiplantae; phylum Streptophyta; class Magnoliopsida; order Fabales; family Fabaceae; genus Vicia; species Vicia sativa. The sequence goes on along the minus strand of CM038793.1, from coordinate 149,263,770 downwards.
AAGGGGTGCTAATACCTTCCCCTTACATAACCGACTCCCGATCCCACTTTTTGGTCACGTAGACCGCCTTATCCGCATGCTTGGGGTTTTATCTATATTTTCCCGTTCTTTTTGGAACAAATAAAATTAGGTGGCGATTTCACTAGTTTTCGAGAATTTAAAAGATTTTTGAAAATCGAGTTGCTTCATATATATTATATATATATCAGTATTAAAGCAGGACGCAAAGAGATATCAGAGTGGGCGTTCATAAACATTTGAAACAAGATAACCTGCAAGAAATTACAATCAGACAATAGGATGCACGTTCGTACTCAAACGAGTGTTAGAATGAGCACTCGTGCATATTCGAATCACATGAACCTACAAGAGAAGTGAAAACCAAACAAGAAGACAAAGGTTTGTGCATTCGTACGCAAACAAGTAAAATAATGTGCGTCCGTGCACATTCTAATCAACATAACCTGCAAGAGAAAACCCACAACAACCAGACAATAGAATGTATATGTATGTTCACAAGTAATGGAATGCGTGTTCGTACGCATTCAACCAAACGGATAACCTGCAAGAGAGGTGTCAATCTACAATAATTAGACAATAGAATGTACACGTATGTGCACAAGCAATAGAATGCGCATTCGAACGCATTCAAACAAACAGATAACCTGCAAGAGAGGTGTCAATCCATAATAACTAGACAAAAGAATGTACACGTATGTGCACAAGCAATAGAATGCATGTTCGTACGCATTCAAGCAATCACATAACTTGCAAGCAAGGTGTAAATCCAACAGACATACAATAGGATGCGCGTTCGTACGCAAACAAGCAAAAGAATCTGTGTTCGTGCACATTCAAACAACTGGATAACCTGCAAGAAAAGGTGTCAATCTAAGCAATATAAAAATCATACGGGCGTTCGTACGCATACACGCATTAGAATGTGCGTTCGTACGCATTCAAAATTGGATAACCTGCAAGAAAGGTGAAAATCCAAGATAACAGACAATAGAATGCACATGTATATGTGCAAGCGCAAGATAAAGATGACACAAGTCCAAATTTCAAGTAAAAGGAGTCAAAATACCTTGCACATGAAATAAAGTGTCAGAATTAACAAAGAAAGTGCTAGAAATAAAGCACCGAATGCAAAACTGATTGAAGATATGATTATAAACTAGTATAAACATGTAAGAAGTGAAATAAAATCACAAAAATCGGTATGGGAAGGCGATTTTCCGAAATCGGAGAGAAAAGTACATTTCTCAGAATCGATTCAAAATCGTATGGTTGCTTGCAAAAACATCAACGAATTCAAAAACGTGATCGGTTTGAATTAATTCCTAATGGAGGGACGTTTTTTTGGACCTTAAAGTGACGGGGCAGCAACTCCGTTGAGGCATGTTGCACTTAAAATTTGGTTCGGAAACCTCCAAAAACGATTCTGGAACGTGCCAAAACATAGGGGACACGTACTGTTACTATGGTCTTTTGCAAAAAAATGCGTTACGATGCATAAAACCGTTGGAAAACGCTTATGGAACAACAAAATTCATGTATTGAATTAAATTCCGATTCACTTTTGTTTTGATTTTTAAAATGTGAAATGAATCGAAATTTAATTCACGTACATGTAATCAACAAGCCAAAACAAAGTAGAATGTAAATTATGCAAAACACAAAGTTGTTTAAAGAAGAATGGATACAAAAATGCATGAAAATGCATGTTTATTCCTCATTTTCACATGGCATTTTGATGTATGGGATGAGAATGAATGATATGCAATAGTTCAATACATGTTCGATGCAAACATCATCCAAGAAAGATGCAAAGTATGGATAAATGTCGAATAATGTCAAGAGTGTGATGTGTTATGGTGTAGTGATTTCATACAAGCATGCAAGTGTGTTCAATACATGAAAAGTGAGTGAAAGTGAGGTTCTGACACATTTTAACGTCATTAAAATCATACACCGACACATAAACTTGATTTAATTATTCCATATGCATGTATGTCAATGCATGAGCATATAAATTATGTCCTAGATGCAAGTTTAGATGCATGATGTACAATGCAAATGCTACCTACATTTAAGATGTGCTTAAAGCTACATTTCGACACAATTATGTATGCAAATTATGCCTCAATTCACATGATCCAATGTAATTTGATCAACCTATATGCTATCTAATGCATGAGCATGTGATAGATGATGCAAATATGCAATTAAAGTGATTAAAATGCAAAGAAAAGTGACTACACAAGTATATGCATGTGTTATGTTCAATTTCCTTCACGTCGACACACTTTAACGTTGCAAAATCGGAATCAAATCAAGGAATTCACAATCGAAAATTCAAGAATCGAAATCCACACGGAAATTGCAATCAAATTCAATAATCAGTTTCAAGAAAAGTCAAAATCGGAAAATTGATTAAAATAAGTGCTTATTTGATATAATCACTTACTTGAACTTGAAGAAGCAAGTTGAATTGTTGAGGAATTCCTTGAAATCTTCAAAGAAAATACCAAATCGAAGCTTTGATTGATGATAATAAGAGAAGGAAGACTTGATTCCTTAAAAATTAAAGAAAGTTGAAGGAGAAGGTGCTCCTTGATGCTTGACCAAGAAAGATGGAGGAGAGTAAGGAGGATTCCGAGTTATCCCAGCAAATTAGGAGAAGAAATCGTCCAGAGCGTGGCCGGAACAGAGAGGAAGCACGGCTGGAACGAAGATCGGCGAAGGGAGTTGGCCGACTGGGACCGGTCGCTGCGCGGAGAAGGAGTGGCACTAGGAAAAATAGGGCGGGGCAAGGAGTCCAGTTGGTGCTGGAAGGGAACTGGCTGGTGGCAGTAGGGAGTAGGCCGTTTGAGCTCGGTGCAAGAGAGGGAGGAGCTTGGCTTGTTCTTCAAGTTTTGTTTGATTTGCTTTGAGAGAGCATTGAGAGAATTAGAGTGTGGTTTAGGAGAAAAACTATGCAAATGATTGTGTGTTACCAAATTTTGAAGGGGAAAATTTATTTATAGTGTGAAAAGTTGGGCCTAAGAATGTCTTGGATCAATAATTAAACCCAAATCGCGATTATCCGAATAATTTTCGTATTTAGTCTAAAACAGCCCGATCCGTGCAAAATTTGAAGTCAGAATGTAAACCAATATTGTCCAGAACGCGATTTTGCTTGCAAGAATCAAAATTTTGACTCAGTCGGACGAACGGTTCAGGCGATACGATTTTTTGAAGTTTCAGCACACTTTTCGGGCATCTGACACATGCAGAATTTTTATTGCGTTGTTCAGAGAAATTGCCTCGAACGAGGCTCTTCGGATCAAAATCTGAACTTGGAGTTGCCACAAAAAATGAAGCCAACGAAATTTTTGAACTTTTGGCACTGGTACCACCTCATTTCAATAAAAATCGAGCGAGATATGATTTTTCGAACTTTGCATATCAGATGAAAATTGCTCGGTTCATCTCAAAATCAAGTCCAAAGAATAAATATCTGCTCTTAAATGGTAAGGAATTGACTCTGGACTTGTTTATGAGAGTTGTATAGGACTTCGATACGGATTTTTAGAAATCAGCTCCGCTCATTTTCGATGTTCCAGATGGGAGATATGAATTTTTTAGCACGTCGAGAACACGGTGCAACACTAAAATTCAGTTTATACGACTTGAAAGATCAATTTCTTTGAGGCCTTTCCTCACACAATTTGCTTCGAGCTTTCAAATGAAAGTTGTAGATAATAATGAGAGGGACTTTCCATTCAAAAATCATCAAAAAATACCCGACGAGCTGAGAGATATGCCTTCCGGAGCCCCCGAAACGCACCGAAGACCCAAAATTCACTTTATTCAGAAATAAGCAATTAAAGTATTTTTCTTGACGAAACGGCCTCCGATCTGAACAAATAAATTGGAGAATATATTGAAATTATCCCAATTCTCATGGAACCAAATCAAAATAGCTTTCTGATCAGAAAATCTTGCATCAAGCATACGAACCAAGAAATATCAATTTCGGTCTCGAAATGATCAAAGATAGTCTAAACGCACAGTTTGTTTCACAGATTGAGGTATTTGGAACCTGATAACCATGTGATAAATGTTATACATGATGTTCATGATGATACAATTATATGCCAGAAATACTGAAATGAAGAGGATAAATTTTGGGGTACAACAACTGCCCCTATTCATTCATCCTTCAACATGGAGTGAGATTGGCAAGCCCTCCTTCCAAGCGACAAGGTAGAAGGTGATTGAATACAAATATGAACTCAAAAATTTACACTCTGAATTGCAAAGAATGGAAACATTTCCCATACTTCAAGGGGATATATCGAGAATGTTGTATCAAGGAACGACTAAAACACAACAAAAGGATGCCCAAAATAAATGCTGAATTCTACAAAGAGAGACAAGCGTAATACTTGTTCTCGATAGGCACAGGTGAAAACCTGACCCAAAAAGAATTGGCCTCGACCCAATTCAACCTCATTATGTCAGGGAACGACTGAACATGCTAGCAGATCGCATTATGCCAGGGAACGACTAACATGTCACGCAAAAACTGACTAGACCAACCGCACTGTACCAGGGAATAACTGGACAAGCTAACAGAGTAAGGACTAGAAATTCCAATTAGACTTTACCAACTAAGAACGTTGTACTATGAGGATAGAAACAAGTGTAATACTTGCTTCTAAATAGGTACAGGGGAACGACCTGACCTAGGGGTGTTGTACTAGGGAATGACTGGTAGTGCAACAAAAGTAACACTGGAAATGCTGACCAGACTTCAAACACAGTGTAGGGGACGACTACATCATGTGCATAGGAATGAGTGTGATACTCGAACATGTTCAAGAATTGGTAGCGACTCAACTCTTGTGCAAAAAGGATTTTCTTAGAATAAACGATGAATTATGAGGGAGAAAACAAGTGTAGGGCTTGCTTTCAAGGAGGTACAGGGGAACGACCTTCCTAATCATGTTGTACCAGGGAACAACTGGTATTTCAACAATAAGGAATGGAATAGACACATTTCACTAAGGAATGAGTGGAACACAGCAGACTTCACGGGGATACGAACATATCAAAGAATTAACCTTGATGGGACTTTTAATATGCTAGACCTGTCAAAATTTTATAGGAGCATCAATGGAGACAAAGATTATCATTCCTGACTCATAATTCCATGCAATGTATGAATTTTCTAAGGAGTAATGCAATACGATGATGCATGTTTGCGAAAGATAAAAATGAGTAACCGATGACCATAAATTGGATCACAATCTACTTTAGATTGCAAGATCCACTAAGGGAAGAGCACATGAGGGTGCCATTGAAGTAAGAATACCACCACTGATTCAGCAATCACTGGGGAATTCTAGTAACGAACTTCCTGGGGATATGATCTGTTGAGGAAATCAATCACCACATAATGATCCACTAGGGAAAACATTTGCTAAACAGCGATCAACTGGGGAATGATTAGAAACACTTGAAAAAGAGCTTCCACCGTTACGTCCACTGAGAACATCAGATCCTCAACATAACTTCAGCTGAGGATGTCACGAGATATAACCTTACTGGGGATATCAAGAGATTCTAACTCAATAGGAATGAACATCCTCTGCCAATGGTTCAAACGCCGCATTAGTTGGGGAATAAAAGGATAGAGACTTCTATCAAAAGTAATTTGCAAATCCAACAGGCATTCACCGAGGAATATTTTCTGGAATGGGTATCCACCACTTGCATTGGGGATATACGCACTACTTTGTGATGATACCCTGCTACTGACCTTGGAGCCTGATTCTCTTCGAAAGATAACCTCCACTGGGAAATCTTCGTCAAAGTTCACAGGAGATGAGATACTGGAATCCTCTACCGAGGATTATTTGGGATTTCAACAGGCTTTCACTGGGGAATTTTATCAGGGATGCCATGCTGAGGATAACCTTTGAATCTAACCCTTTTGGAAGGTACAAGTTCACTTGGGGACGTATTGTCAATGCTTACTATGGAAGGGATGCTGTTGACTTTTTACGCTGGTACATCGGCTACCTGCAAACAAGCAAAGATCCTTGCAACATATTTTTAGTGGAATTCCCCAGGTGTAGCAACATAATAGGCCCACATAGAGATTTTTTGAATCTCGACGTAACTGCTTTAGATTGATTGACTTTTGAAAGTATTCTCCCCGAGAAGACTTCATACGAGTCTATGTTGAGGATAAGGATCCTGAATGCACTTAGAGATAATGATCTTGAACTTCAGGTGAAGAAAGACCAACGCTTATGGACACAATACGGTATAACCTAAATATCACCCGGTAAAAATAATACTTTACTTTTTGCTTGCCACTATATCGCTTCAGCAAAATGGTGCAGTTGCTGGGGATTGGTGTTTATTGTTTTGCATCGCAATAATTCCTTTATTTTTGAGTTTTGTAATTAATGTATATGTTGTATAGAAATTGTACATGAATTTGTATATGTTTATCAAACTTGTAAATTTTACTTGTTTTGCATAATTGTGAATTTAGTGTATATGTTTGTTTCTCTTCACGTTTGTTAAGTGTTTAGTTAGGTTTCATCGTCGGTGGGCGCTAACCGTGTAAAGAGGAAACTTGGAGAATGTGTATAAATAACAGGCGTCGAGCTCATGACGTAAAATAAGCACATTTTTATTGTTTTCATTTTTGTTAGTTTAGGTAGTGTGTTGATTATTGTTTAAACAAATTAAAATTGGACCTTCTCTAAAATCTCAAATCTTCACTTTTCAACTTGTTTATTTCACTTTCATTCGGTTTTTTTTCCGTTGTAGTTTGGACTTGAATTTTTGTTTGATAGCTTGAAGTGCAATTTGTGATATTCTAAGTTTGATTGTTTCAACTTGCGGATGTATGGTCATGATAATGTTTTGAAGTTAGTACACGTCAGGTACTCGTTTATCGCTTTCTATGGCGTAACATGTTTAGGAAACTTTTCATTTGTACAAATTTCATGCCATTCATTCTTTTCCTAAAAAATCTGCACTTAAATCACTTCTGTTAGTTTCACATGTCAGGACATCTGCTGTGACATCTGCTACTTCAGTATTTTTCATGGAATTTTTTGAGCAGGATGTTTTACCAAAATTGCTACCAATCCATAGAACTAACAAGTACAATACGTAAGCATGTAGGGGAATTTGAAGTGTATGGTATGTACTATATTCTTCGTGGCTATGTTTCTCAAAACATTATCTTATGATGTTTTACTTCTGACTTGAAGTACTAAGCTTGGAAGATATCTCTTTCTCATTTTTTCCCATTCTTCTTTGCTAGATTGATTCTGATATGATGAATGAAAGTGATTCGGAAGATGTTTCATTGTTTTAGAGTTAGAGTATTTCTGATAATTAAATATTGTCTTTAGATATACAAGAAACATGAAATCTAAGGAACAACTTCTTTGTTTGAACGAAAGCTTTTCTAGTTTATACATCTTGATCAGATCTTTGATTTATGATAACAACTTTTTGACATTGCATGTTTGATGTTTGATTTCTAAAGCAAAAGATTATGTCAGTACATCTGAATTTCTTATTCATAATTTTTTATTTGACCCTTTATTCTTGACTTATGATATTGGATTTTGATCTTATATTTGAGCTAGAAGAACAAACCTTTTGTCAACTACTTCTTTGTTTCTGATCCTTTTCCTTTCTGATCTTTATCTCAGATGCTGAGTTGGAAGCAAAAGCTTGTGACAGTGATCCGCTGTCACACGCGGATCATAAACAAGTATTTTTAAACTGTAATATAGAGACAATTGGATCGAGTATCATATCTCAAGGATTCTTGTATTATTATTAACCAACTGGAATCAAATTGGGGGTTTTATGTTTTAGGATCGATTTATAACACAAAATAAGCTGAAAAGTCAATCTGCTGATTTTGTTCCTACCTATCATCGGCTATCGTAATTCCAACCTCCTAAGTGGATTATCTATTCCTATTCAATTATAATACCCACTGACAAGCGCAATTGATAATATAAGTTGTATGTTCCTATTATCCGAATTAAGCAAACAGAATTAAGTTTCATGAATTAAGAAAACATGAATTAAACGGACACGATAACGAATTAAACAAACGATAACGTGGCTATGGTTACGATCATACAACCAATAGAATTAAATCAATACACTCTATGAAATTTGGATTAAGCAAACAAGAATCATAGAATAAAATTGAAAGGAATAAAAACTGAATTGAAATTGTTATAACCTCAAGGTGTCGAAAACTGAATTCAGCAAATCAACGGGGTGGATTAGTTCTCCTTGAAAATTCGTACAAGAGCAAAAGTATTTTTTTATCGTGGGAAGAAGGTTATATTCCTGTAGCACAGATGATGCCCTTTTAATAGAATAAGGGTTTCAATTCTAATACAAACCGGGTCAGAAAACTTAACCCAAACCCATAAAACAATGACCCTAAAATAACTTATGCTAAAGGTAGAAACTTCAACGAAACTTTCAACCTTGCTACAGTTTGATTCAGCTTCTGGCTACAAAATGAAAGTTGTAGATCTTTCTCTTAGATTTTTGACAATTATTAGAATGCCTCAATCTGATTTCCGTAGCTCCAGTTATGAATTTTTATTGAAAAATGCTAATGCTGAAAATATAATACGAAAATTATTAAGTGAAAAAATAAACTAAATTATAAAAACATCATAAAATAGAAAAATAAATAAACTAAACCATCGAAATGATTTATTGAAAACTTGGAGGAATGTGCATCAAAATGCACTAATTAAATTCCCCCACACTTGAACTTTTGCACTCCGAGCAAACTAAAATCAAAACAATGAAACACCACTACATTCAGATATTCATTCTAGGCTATAAACTCTTCTTCAGTTAAGATTGCATCGATGGATACTAATATTGCACACTAAGGATACCGTAAGAAAACAAATCCAATATTGTGCAGTCATAAGCCTCATTCTTATACAAATCAAACTGAATAATGTTATCATGCCTCAAACTAACTTACTCATCCTCTTTTTTTTACTCTCTTTCATTTTGGCACAATCACAATAAGCCTATTATCTCTGAAATTCTGGTGAGGGAAGACTCAGGATGTCGTGACATCTGATCTGACATTATAAAACAAACAAGGTAGAGTATAACAATTGGCAATGTAGAAAACAAAAGAACACAAGAAGTAGTTAACCCAGTTCGGTTCTAACCAACCTATATCAGGGGACATACCAAGCAAGGAATGAAGTTCGCTATCAGTAGTATTAATTCAGAGGAAAAACTCCATGTTTACACTCTCACTTAATCAGACTACCCAATGACCCTTCTACCTAAGATACCACACTTAGATATGAGAACTTCCGCTCACTTCCAACCACCTCAGTGATGTCTATCAGTCACTATCACAACAGCAATTGCACCAACTGCTTGGCTCCTAACACAATCAGCTTGGAAATAACTCACTCCAAACCCAACTAAAACAGTTTGAAGATACCAAAATTCAACCAAAATATAAAATAGTCACACATGTGACACAAACAAAACTCGGAATTGCTTCACAGCTTCTTCCAAGGACACAACTACACTCATTGATTCACAGCTTCTGAGTGATTATACTAATCCTCTTGCCTACAGGCTTCGAGGTACAAATTAGTGACCATCCCACAATCCGGGTGGTTCATTTACATGGCTAACCTTAAAGATTACATCTTTCTGAAACTGGCTAGCTTTCTAAAACTAGGTTACAACTGATTATTTATAACCCATTACCCAACTTGATTTGGGCCTTCAAAATAACAACATAACCTGTAACAATTCTGCATAAACAAACTTTTGCAGAAATAAATATGCAGATAGATTCTGCTACAATCATGGTCCTTGCTGATCTTTCTCCTTAGCTCTTGGACCTCCACATGTGCCTTCAAAGTAACTCCACATAAGATGCATAACATTACCAGAATATTATGCTCTAATTAAAACAGAACTGTAACAAACTTAATGGTTTCTGTAGCGTGATGTCCTGATGTCTAATGTCTCAACATCTACTATGACATGATATTCCAGATGTTGAAACTTTTCAACACAGCGTGTTATGGTATTCTATATAGGATTATCAGTTATGAATCCTACTGTACAAAACATTGTTACTGCTATTATTTGTTTTACTAAAATTTTGACAATTCATAAAAATCAGGAACTTACAGTCTCCCCCTTTGGAAAATTTTAGCTAAAACAAATAAGTACAATTACAAGCAGTTTAAATTAGCAACAACAATTTACAATAAAAAATAAGAGAGTCTTCAGCAGTCTTTAGATTATGACCTTTATGTCTCGTAGTCCTTTCACACAACTTGATTTGGAGATGAGCAACCTCTTCTTCAGAGTTCTTCCAAGGGAAGATCAGATGGCCTGCTAGTTTGAGATGGTGGCCTTCCAGATGAAGATGATGTCCCAACATCTAGTCTGACATCTTCTCATGTTTCTAAATCTCTCCATTGAACCAGTCCAGGATAAATGGAAGGAAAGTCTAGGTGTACATGAGAAAGAAGATAACTTATACTACCCCTTAAGCTAGAAACCAATTCTTGTCACTTGGGGTGGTAAAAGAGGGCCATGGTAGACAAACTACCTCTTAAGAGATAATCTGAAATTCCATTAGGAAACTCAGAACACAAGTCACAAGTAGATCAGTATTGTGACGACTTGATTTGTGATTAGGGCATCTTTTTGCTCTCTGCTTCTTTTCTTTCTTCTGCTGTATTTTCTGTATGACATTATTTCTCTCCCCCTTTTTAGCTTGAATTTGACAATGAAAACCTTCACAAAACCAAATCCAGACACAGTTTTCCCAAACCTTTATAAGCGCGTAATGGAGACTGGTTAAGTGTTTGCTTATGGTTGGAGAATAACTGAGATCTCTTATAAATAGGGTAGCGGTTTCTTGGTGATTAACGACATATTAATTGTTGGTCAAAGTGCGTTAATATAGGCTGAAAAATTGTCACTGACTTACTGAGCACTGTCCAGTCTACCCTTGAAGGCTTTTAATAGCCCTTGACTATTTCTTTGGAGATAAAACAGTCCTAATGTATGCATAAATCACATCATTTATCATGTCCATTCAGAGACATGTTTTGTATAATGTCCTGACATCCAGTCATACATTGTCTTCTTACTTCATGTGACTCACTTTATCACAAAAGTGGATTCTCTATGATATTGATGTTTTAACATCATATGGCACATTCATACAAATTCCATCTGCCTTGGCTCTGAGATAATAACATTGTTTATTCAAGACTTTCAGCACACAGCAGTTTACACTCCCTATCACATCTGCTAACATATAGTTTCTCCCCCTAAACAATAGATTGATTTAGATCAACACATTATAGCAGCTTCTCTTCCTTTAATAAACATTACCAATGGCACTTGACATTGTTGCTTTTACAATTATTAACTGACAAGTAACAATAGACATTTGCTCTTCAAATATCCAGTTCCTCTTCATATGGATAGTTGCTTCTTTAAATAGATTGTTGCTTCCCCCTTAATATTAAACTTCCTCCTTTTAGCTTCCAAGATGAAGCTTTTCATGATGTTATAACTCTTACTCCCCCTGAGTTATACAAAATAAGGACACTTTTGATTTTGGTCCTTATAATACTTGAAGAATTCTTCATTTGGACTTGCCACAGTTTCCAAATTAGGAATCCTTAGTTTGCTTGCTATACAAGTTTCAGATTTCCACACTTTGTACCTTACAATAGAAGTAACTTCATAGTTAATCATGTATAACTAATTATCTGTCTTCAAAAGATAAGTCTGAACCTTATCACCCTTCTTCAATCTATGGTGTCTTCAATAGTTGTGATGTTACATCTTCATGTAGAACATTCTTCATTATTCATCAAAGTCTTCTTCTCTTTCTTGATTCACATTTCCATACAGTTATCACAAATATCCAGCTCCCATCAAGATATTTGACAGCATCTTTATGCATCACTTTAGGTTGAATCAGCTCTTCAAATAATCATCAGATAACATTACCACACATTCTAGTCTTGTGAAGATCATAGTGAACTTTAATACTGATATTCAACTCACAAAATACCATGAATCCATCAGACCAAATACTCAGCTCCCGACAGAGTATAATTGGTTTGGCATTCAGGTAACATACTAATAAGTACTGAGTCTCTCGTCAAAGTACCTACCAGTTTAGTCAGTTAGAATTGTCTACTCAAACTAGATCATCCTAACTGATTACATCTTCACACTCACTTCTAATTCCAAGCAATAAAATATATATTCAAAACTGAAGACATTTAGATGATGTTCCAACATCTCATACGACATCATATATCATAGAGTGGTTCTGGGGGTAACATCCACATTTTCTCATCTGTAACATTTAGGGGGGAACATAGGAAGCACTGTAACTGTCAACTTTACATCCAAATAGTTTACACATCAAGGAATAATATGATCAATATCTCAATAAGCTTTTCTTCATACTTTCACACAAAGCACTTTGTTTAACTTCGGAAGCTAGACCAATTTTGAAAATCGAAAAACTATTTTGGTGACTCAGCCGCAGCTGTATAAGTCTTAGACTAGCCGAGTAATCTCTATTTTTGATATAATGGTAGTGCTTCAAACGTTGCACGTTTACAATAAACGGATCACTAGGTTTTCCTTTAATTTCAACAGCGCCACTTGGGAGTACTTTAATAACTTCAAAAGGTTCTGACCATCGGGAATGGAGTTTTCTTGGAAATAGTTTAACATTGGAGTTAAAAAAGAGCACTACATCTTCCTCGTTGAATTCTTTCCTAGAGATGCGTTGGTCGTGCCTAAAATTCTGGTATTAGATGAGATGACGAAGGTAATGTCACGACACTTATATCTTCTTAGGACATAGTTAAAAAGAACAGACTATAACAGTGCAGAAAGAAATAAAAACACAAAGAGTTGTTAACCCAGTTCGGTTCTAACTAACCTACGTTTGGGGGATTATAAGCCAGGGATGAAGTTCATTATTAGTATTATTAATTCGGAGCTAAACCTTCCCTGTTTACACCTCCTCACTTAATAAAACTACCCAGTGACCCTTCTACCTAAGATATCACACTTAGATATGAGAATACTCCGCTCACTCCCTCAGTACCACAACCCGTGATACTAAAAACAACTAAAAACTAAAGATACTCTTCAAAGACACACAATCACACTTGCTTCAAAGCTTATGGTGATTGAAAACTAACAACTTAAAAACTTCTTTCTCAAGTAACTAACAAGAGAGGCTCACAATTAACAACTAACAACCAAAACAATGAACAATCAAAAATAAAAACTAAACTCTCTAAACTAGTACGGCCAACTGCAAAATAAGGATTGCAGCCCTTTAAATAGAGTAACAGCAACTAGGGTTGCTTTACTCACAAGTCTTCAGCGCCTCCTGTCTTCTCTCCATGAAACCAGAATATTAAAACTCCAAATATATTGCTGAAGACATTTCACAAGCTTCCTTAATCGAAGCACACAATTAATAACAAACTGACTTCCTAAAAAATCTGCACTTCTATCAATTTAACATGTTAGGACATTTGTTGTGACATCTACTACTTCAGTAAACTTCAAGATATTTTTGAGCAGAATGTTTTACCAAAATTAATGCCAATCAATAGAACCAATAGTGCCATTTCTTATTTCGTTCCTTATAGATTTTGGCATTCTCATATGCATCTAGTATGAGTTGTTCCAATTCATCGATGTCTAGAATTCTCTTTTCTCCAACAACTTTGTAATTCAAATTTAGGGTTTTAATAGCCCAATAGGCTTTATGTTCGAGTTCCTCGAGTAGATGGCATAACTTACCATAGATTAGTTTGAAAGTTGTGGTTCCGATGGGTGTCTTGTATACTATTCTATATGCCCACAGTGCTTCATGTAGCTTAGACGACCAATCTTTCCTAGATGTGGCAACAATTTTCTCAAGTATTTGCTTAATCTCTCTGTTAGAGACTTCTACTTGCCCGCTTGTTTGTGGGTGGTAAGGTGTTGCTGCACGGTGTCAGACTCCATACTTTGCTAAGAGTTTATCAAAAATTCTGGAAATGAAATGAGAGCCACCATCATTGATGACTAGTCTCGGCACACCGAATCTCAGAAAAATTATGTTTTTGAATAATCTAATCACTACTTGTGCATCATTTCTTGGAGAGGCTACTGCCTCTATCCATTTAGATACATAATATATTGCAACTAGTATATAATTGTTACCAAAAGAAGATGGGAAAGGTCCCACAAAGTCAATTCCCCACACGTCAAAGACCTCTATTTCTAGGATACCCTTTTGAGGCATGAACATATTTCCATAGACTGGGCCAATAAAGTCCAGCTTGTAGAATTTTCGCACAGGTCTTTGAAGTGCTAGCATGGCCACCATAAGGGGCTTCATGACAATGAGAAATTATGTTCTTTGCTTCGCTCTCTGGAACGCACCGATGGAAGATACCGTCGGGATCTCATTTAAATAGTAAAGGTTCATCCCAATAATAGTGTTTGAGATCGTGAAAGAATTTCTTCTTTTGTTGATAAGTTAGATCGGGTGGAAGAACTCTCACTTCTAAGTAGTTGACATAATCAGCGTACAAGAGCAGTGAAATCTAAGTAGATACTGCTTCCACTTCTTCAGTTGTCTCGTTATTGTTGCAAAATTGAGGGCATTCTTCAATTGAGCCTTCGGATTCCATTCGGGATACCAGGTGTTCATATGGAAAATCGTCATTAATAGGTATCTTTTCAGGTTTAAGATTTTCCATTTTAGATAGATGGCCAGCTACCAGGTTTTCAGAACCTGGTTTGTCTTTGATTTCCAAATCAAATTCTTGTAAGAGTAGGATCCATCTTAATAATCTTGGTTTGGCATCCTGCTTAGCTAATAGGTATCTGATAGTTGCGTCATCAGTATAGATAATAATCTTTGCGCCCACTAGGTAGGAACAGAATTTATCTAATGCAAAACCGATTGCCAAAATTTCCTATTTTGTAGTGGCGTATTTTATCTACGCATAATCCAAGTTTCTACTTGCATAATATATTGCATGGAGCTTTTTGTCTCTTCTTTGTCCCAGGACTGCTCCTACTACGTAATTGCTCGCATTGCACATTATCTCAAATGGCAGACTCCAATGAGGTGGTTGAATGATAGGTGAGGATATTAGAGCTATTTTTAACCGTTTAAATACTTTTAAGCAGTCATCATCAAAGATGAATTCAGCTTCTTTCACTAAGAGGTTGGTGATCTATTTAGAAATCTTTTATGAAACGTCGGTAAAAATCGGCGTGGCCTAAGAAACTTCGTATTTCTCTTACGGTCTTTAGAGGTTGGAGGTTTTCTATTACTTTAATCTTAGCTCTATCTACCTCAATCCACTTCTCAGAAACTATGTGTCCAAGCACGATTCCTTGTTTTACCATAAAATGGCATTCTTTCCAGTTCATCACAAGGTTTACTTGTACGCATCTCTCCAATACCTTTTCTAGGTTTGACAAGCATCCTTCAAAACTTTACCCGCATACAGAGAAGTCGTCCATAAAGACTTCCATGATATCGTCTATGAAATCGGAAAAGATGGACATTATACATCTTTGGAATGTTGCAGGTGCATTACATAGTCCGAGTGACATTTGCTGCTAAGCAAACGTACCATAAGGACACGTAAATGTTGTCTTTTCCAAGTCATCAAGGTGGATAGGAATTTGAAAGAATCCTAAATAATCGTCCAAATAAAATTAGTAGGAATGCTTAGCCAATCGCTCAAGCATTTGATCAATGAAAGGCAGAGGGAAATGGTCTTTTCGAGTTTCTTTGTTCAGCTTTCTATAGTCAATACACATTTTGGCTCCACTCACGACTCTTTCTGCTATATGTTCTCCAACTTTATTCGCTGTTACTGTGATTCCTCCCTTCTTGGGTATGTAGTGTACCAGACTGACCCACTGACTATCAGAGATTGGATAAATGATTCCTGCATTTAGAAGTTTTGTAACTTCATCCTTTACTACAGTGCTCATGATTGGGTTGATTATTCTCTGATGTTCTCTAGAGTATTTACAGTCGTCTTCCAGCATGATGTGATGCATGCAAATGGAAGGACTTATTCCTTTTAAAATAGCAATGTTGTATCCTAAAGAAGATGGATATTTTCGTAAAACATGCAACAGTTTTTCTGTCTCAAGTTGTCCTAAGTCCGCGTTGACTATCACTGATCTTTTAAGTTCAGAATCTAGGAACTCATATCTTAGGGTTTTGGGTAGAACTTTAAGTTCCAAATTGGGTTTCTTTGGACAAGTCATATGATTTGGTGTCACTGTTAGACATTCTCTTAAGTTGTCATCTCGATATTACGGACATTAATTATCATCTTCAAAAATCAAGGGCATCAGAATCTTCATGGTTTCAAAATGAGGTTCTTCTCCTAACTCTATCTCTTTGCCACATTCTTCTATGACGTCTAAAAGATAGCACGTATCATCTATAGCTAGGGCTTGTAGGAACTGTGTCAGGATGAATTCAACTTTCTCTTCTCCAACTTCAAAAGTTAATTTTCCTTTTTTAACATCTATGATAGCTCCAGCAGTTGCTAAAAATGGCCTTCCCAATATTATAGGGGTGACGCTATCTTCTTTGATGTCCATAATGATGAAGTCTCTTGGGATATAGAATTGACCTATGTGTACTGGAATATTTTCAAGATTTCCTACGGGGTATTTGACTGAACGATCCTCTAGTTGTACTGACATCTTAGTCAGTCTTAATTCTCCCATATCCAGCTTTTTGGATATGGATAAGGGCATAACAATGATACTAGCGTCTAAGTCGCATAGAGCTTTGTCTATGACATAATTTCCTATATTACATGGTATAGAGAAGCTTCTGGGATCCTTCAGGTTTTGAGGCATTTTGTTCTGAATGATTTTGCTACACTCGGCAGTGAGTGTAACTGTCTCGTTATCCTCTATATTTTTCTTGTTAGACAATATTTCTTTAAGAAACTTAGCATACGAGGGCATCTGAGTGATTGCTTCTGTGAAGGGTATCGTGATATTCAACTGTTTTAGAAGTTCAACAATTTTCTTGAATTATCCTGCGCTTCTAGATTGAGTGAGTCTTTGAGGATAAGGGATTGATGGTTCGTAAGGTGGCGGAGGCACATAGGGTTTTTCTTTTTCTACTGTCTCCCCCATCGTCCATTGTTGAAGATATGGATAATTAACCATTCTTCTAGGTTTGAGTTCGAAGTTATTTGCCTTGATGGCAGGAGCAACAATGTTGTTGTGCGGTTCTTCTGGAAAAGGAATGGCATATGATTTGAGTGAACGTGGCTGATCACCCATGTTTGGTCCTTCAACTGGTTCGGAAGAAATATAAGATTGAGAAATGGGTTGATTTGTACGAGGTACTCGTACGTGGCGTCTTCTAATAATAGAGCACTCAGGTTTGGGAATTGGTAGCACTCAGTCTTTGCCTCTAGAGCGAGTACTTAGAATATAATTGGGAATGGTGCCTTAGTCTCTACAGCGTAACTAAAAGAGTTACGATATCGACTTGTTAGTCCCCGGCAACAACGCCAAAAACTTGATCGCGACTTTATGTGTCTTAAAGAATCTAGATCGCAAGTATGTAGTCCTATCGCGTGTAGCTTTAAAGATTATCGAATCCCAAGGGACTAAATGTCGACATATTGTTATCTAAGGTTACTACGTAAATCTAAGGCTAATAATGTAAATAATTGGGTTTAGGGAACCTAATTGATTATAATCTAGTTTAGATTCATGTGGGGAATATCAGTATGTCATGGTCGGACTTCAGGGATTTAGCAACTCATTGACTTGGATTTGAATTATCAAAACAGTTTTAGTAGAAAATATTTGTTTGAAAACTCTCTTCTCAAACTCTCGTGTTTATTGATTCAAATCCTACAATCAAATCTAAGTGAGTGCTCCGCAGTTTCAATTAGAGTTTAAAAATATTTTTTGAAAACAAATAAAACCTAATCAACTTAAAAGCGCTCTCATTGTATTTTAAGTTGATGCACAATTACTATTGTCCAATTATTATCTCAAACTCTCGTTTTATTGATCCTAACTTCTAATTTATATTTTACTCTCGTAACAAAACAGCTAGTATTTAGAACTAGTAATTGAAACCAGAAAATTATTCTTTTTAAAACGGAATGAATCGAATGGCATTGCTAAACCGCGTCGGCTATATGACCTTACATACCGATAACTAAATTTAGCCTAGGATGTTGTATAATCCAGTTATAGCGCAACAGAAATAAACAATATTAGACAATTCAAGTAAACCACGCATTTCAGACAATTTTGGCATAAATAAATAAAACAATTAAATTAAACCTGAAAATAAAAATGCATAATATTTGGCTAATTTCAAGTGTCTCCCACAGGTCGGTGAGATTTTCCCTTTGTCGCTCCAAAAAGTAAATGCGATGAAGGAAATAAAAAGGCATAATTCTAACGTAAGGTTAGAATCAACAAAGGATCGCAGCAATCACTGATGTGGAAATTGCTACGAGAAAATAGAAGTAGATACTAAAATTATAAAGGAAACCGGAATCGACAAAATAAAAGGTAAAGGAAATAAATACTGGAAAAATTGGCAGAGTAACAATAAAGGAAGCGCAAAAGAAAGTATCTAAAAAATGAGGGTTTATGGTCCTATTTATAAACTTGGAGACGCGTGATCATTGAGGGTTTTTCTCCTCCAGATCCTCCTCCATAGCGATTGCTACAGACCGTTGAGCTAGGGTGTGACGATCGTCACGCATTCCTTCTCGAGGAAGTCTCCTGCTTCGTCGCTATCGTTAGGGCACGCGTGGCAGATCGTTACCCTTGACTCCTGAGCTTGGCTTTGTGCGTTGGACTGGGCTTGCTCTTTCTATTTTATTTTTGAAAGCATTTTTGCTTGTAATGCACCCATATGTTTCCATACACCCCACAATTGCATAATTGCTTCTTTTTTGTGGATTTTGATTATGATTTGCTCGATTTTTCTCGACTTTCTTCGCATGTGCCTTGTAAACATTAAATTCCTGAAAACATAGAAAATATCGGCATAATACGAATAAAGAGTAATTTAATTAATTAAAATGCGGATAAAATTCGTGTAAATTGATCCAAATAATCGATACATTTTTGAGTTATCACCTCATGGACTTCATCTCTGAAACAAGGCATGTGCTGGTCGATGATTAAGGCATGTGCGATAAATTGGAAACAATGGAAGAAATCCCAGACTAGGAAGAAGAATAAAAGCTCCTCAAATCTACAAGTTATAAAAAAAAGATTTGTAGTCCAAGAAATTCTTTTATGTATTTCTACAATAGTGAATCGTGCTACACACCACCAATTTTCAAGATCTCATTGGGGTCTATTCAAAACATTCAAAATTCTTAG
This sequence comes from Vicia sativa, assembly GCA_021764765.1. NCBI lineage: Eukaryota > Viridiplantae > Streptophyta > Magnoliopsida > Fabales > Fabaceae > Vicia > Vicia sativa. The sequence continues at coordinate 149,244,246 of CM038793.1, read as the reverse complement.
GATATAGGGGACATCATTACCATTAGACACAGGGACGCATCAGGGCCTCATTGTGAAACATCGTTGATCAAGAGGAAGACATTTAATGAATATATTTTCAAATGTTAATGGCGTCCCATTAAGACTCTTCACTTACTTCTGTTAAACAACCACCCTAAATATGTATCTCGCAAAGACCTTATTCTACAAAATAGAAACAAATGGCTTACGAGCAACCGTTCTGGAAAGATCTTAGGGTCAAGTGAAAAAGTTCTAAGAGCGAACCTCAAGTTGAAAAGCACATAACAGATAGACATTCGCTATAACTAAAAGCAAGCAATTATGCCCCTCCCCAGTGCATCAGTCACTGATCGATCCAATATAACACCTATATCACTATATGCACAGTTAAGTGCATCATATGCGAGCCGTTTCTACTGCTCTTGGTACATAAGGGTAAGTGCAAAATTTCTTGTATCCAAATTTATTCTCACTAACACATTACTTCTTATTTTTCTTATTGACTTAGGTTGAAACGTTAACCTTATAGGCCTATCTCCATTCTACATCATCAGAAGTACTGATTCACTGCAATCTAACTCAATTTCACTATCTCAACTCTCATTTTTAGTTCCTAATCGAATAATATTTAAAAAAAGTTTAAAATATTTTTTAATCTTGTATAGTGACGAAAAACTATCTATAAATTGCCTTATAATTAAAAAAAAAAAAAAACTTTGAGATTAATGTGAGATCAAAAAGATGATTTAATCTTTAAAAACCTGAAGTTGTCAAACATAATTTAATTTCTTAAAACAAACAAATTAAAAATTCATGTACATACTAAAGATTTTTATTTCTAAATTAAATTAACCATGACGATATCCTTAATGGCTTGAATAATGGCATGCAATTCGCGATGGCTTGAAAAACGCCATGTCGGTTGTGGTGTGATGCATTGCACAATGCACATCCACACTCCTCTATAAGACAAGCTGCAACTTGCAGTCTGCTAGTCCGCGAAACTGTCAACAACTACAGTCAACAACACTTAGTCAACTCTCGCACTAACAGCACACTTTCTTTTACTAAAAATAAATAAGGAATGTGTGTTTCTTTTCTTTCTTAACGCAAGAATACTTTTAATTCTCATGTACTATCAATGTAAAACAATTTACATCATCATCAGTGAAATAATAATTTAATTCTCATGTTCTATCAATGTAAGAAAATTTACATCAGAAATAATTGTTTTTTTTTTATATTATTAACTATAATATGTAATAATTTACATCAGAGAAAGGCACAGTCACACTGTCATAATTTTATTGACTTTAGTAAAAATTAAATAGTGCAGATTTAATATTTATAAATAAATAAAAAATATAATAACTAATCAAATGGTTAATATTACTATGCAATTACTATTTGACTGCAAGGAATCCACTTCAAAATTGTAGCAACTTAACGACAGTGTGGTTTTAATTTCCTTTTGTTGCCAAGATTATGCTTCTCAATTGAATTGATTTGATTGTGATGATGCTATTTTATGGTCATGCTACTAATATTATTTTATTAAGTGATGTTAGTGTTTAATTAAGATTATAATAAATTTATTACACGTCTTACATATTTTTTTTGTTTGGTGTGTGATTTATTACTTTGAATTCAAATATAATTTGTGTGCTGTAATGTTGTAATTTATTTTATTTTTAATAATAAAATTAATTGAGTCTTTTATATATATATATATATATATATATAAAAGATGAGAGATTAAATTACACCATTAAATTACGTTTAGAACTACACTTTTTAATAATGGTTGATTTTGTTAACCATTTAATACTCATATCTAATTTATCGAAATAATTCTCTCTTATTTTGATAATAAATAAATTCTATTTTATCAAATCATAATATCGTATTTTTATGAAATAAAATATTTTTCTCTCACTTTTTCTAACAACTCCAATAATTTTTTTATGTTATTTATTAAAAATGACTTCAAATATTATTTTAAATAATCACAATTATAAATAATAAATGTTTTCCTAATTTTTAAACAAATATATATTTTTTAAATTAAATTACATTCTATTCACTTAAAATAAATACTGAGAACGATATATATTTATATTGATTATGAAGTAACAATAAAAATATGACTTAAAAATTAAATAATAATGAGTATATTGAAATATAGTTATTAATTGAAAATATTTAATCAACATATAAAATAACATTTGTTTAAAAATATTTTAAAGTTAGAGAAATATCATAAATGATATTGTTCTATTTATATATATTTTTTCAATTCTAGATTAATTATTATGAACTTTTTACTCTTAATTTTGTTTTTCTTTATTTTTTATAATTTTTTTAATATATATTTTTTAACTTATTTAAAATCCTATAACATTTTATGGTTTAATTAAGCAAATAGAAAATGACTTATTCAAATAAAATATATTAAATAATAACAAAATTTAATCAAAATTAAAAAAAAAACAAATTTTATTAAAAAAACACATTTATTTTTAATAAATATTTAAAATAATATTTTTTAGATATATTATAATAATCATCTTGGTTGGCTACGAGAGTTGTTAACAAATATTTGAGAAAGGTATTTTGATTTAATAAAATACCTTTCATTTTAGTTATAAATACATTTTATTTTATTAAATTAAAATAGCTTTCTCTATCTTTTTTAATTTATATAAATAAATTATATTCTTTTCACTTAAATACACTATAAATTTTATAATTTTTTAAAAAAACATAAAATTATATCAAAACATTATATAAAAAAAGTTTTAAAAAATTAAATAATGAGTGTGTAATATTAAGTTATAAATTGAAAAATATAAACAAAGTAGATAATGAAATTGATAAAATTTCTCTCATTTAAAATAAATGTTATATCATATATTCTTTTAAATCACAACTAAACTGTTATTTACTCATTATTTAAAAACAAAAGAATTTTATTAAAAATACAAATTTATTTTAAAATAGGACTTAAATAGTTTTTTGTCCTTTAAGTTAGAGTGTTTTTTATTTTCATCCCTACAATTTATTTTTCTTGAAAATGGTCCCTGTATATTAAAATCTTTTTGGTTTTAGTCTCTAAAATCAAAAGCCGCAGGAAAATCTACAGGTTTGATGCAAATTTTGCTTTGAATTTTTCTGCAGATTTTGGTTTGAGGGACTAAAACCTAAAAGGATTTTAATATTCGTGGATGATAACATTTGGGACTGAAACTTAAAATTTTCCTGTAGATTAGTGAGGTTGTCAATCAAAAGTAGAAGTTAGTGAGGCTGTTAGTTAGAATCTTTTCTAGAAGCAGTTCTTAGTTGTTAATTAGCTTAGCATACTTTTGTTGTGCATGCATGAATTTTAGTCTTGTGTATTTAAACAAGTTTATTATAATGAAATCATAACTCAATTTTCACTATTGAGAGTTTGTTATGTTTTCTCTCTTCTCTCTCTTCTTTCATCTTCATCTTTATCTTAAGCCTTGTGTATCAACAATTGGTATCAGAGCTCTAGTTCGATTCACAGGAAAACGCGAATGTACGTGAGGCGTGTGCGTTTGATTTTGTTTCTTGAATTCACTATGATTTCACGATCAAAATCGTAACAAAATTGCATTTCTTAATTTTGCGGGATCGGGAAACACAAGTGTTTTATGATATCTACATGAGTTTAAGTGCACAAGAACAAAAATAAACGACGAAAACAATTTGAATACAAATCTTCCAGTGTTTGATGAAAAGAATTGGAATCAGTAGATGATTCAGATGCATGTGTTATTTGATGCTCAAGATGTTATTGATCTCATCACCGACAGTTACGTTTCAGTGGCGACAGATGTGACGAAGGAAAAAGAAACACGCAAAGAGATACAAGGAAGAAAGATAAAAAATCATTTTTCTATCTCCATCAGTGTGTGGATGCGAATGCGAATACGTTTGAGAAAATTATTGATACCATATACAAACTCACAACCAGGGAAAGAATATACATGCATATTTTATACAATTTAGAACCACAATTGTGACTCTGGCTAGCTATATGTCGGTAGAGTTAACAATTAGTGTAATCTAGATGTACATTGTGCGTCCCCTATGGAGCTTGGTAAAACTATTTAGGGCCACACAACCATATCCAACATCCACCTCTTATTAGCCCACGATGGTAAGGGCAACCACCACCAACAACAATAGTGGTTGAGCCTCCATACAGGAGATGCTCGCCACTATGTAAGAACTTCATCATCAAAACAATACATTGCAAGACAAAATACATGATACTACATCTGGTCCTATTTATCAGAAAAGTTCACTTTTTAGATACATTGAATAAACAATATATCGGGACAATATATTATCTAGATACATTATTTATTCAATGTATCTAAAGAGTGAGCTTTTCTTATAAATGGGACTAGAGGGAGCATATAACAACTACTATAATCAATATTCGATGATCAGGAAGACCCCGTGGATCCTCAACTTTTAGTGGCAGGGACTTGAGATGTACATGTCCTAGAAAAATTCAGTCCTCTCTCTATGGTGATGTTTGATGGCAAACATAATCCTTAACAACACTTCATTATTATCAACATGCAAATGACCATTATTAGGGCGACTGAAACCATTAAATATAATTGATAGCGGGAGAATTGAAAGAAATCATGGCTAGGGCAGCATGCTACATTAAAGGAAAATAAATTAATTTTAGATGAAAAACCAAGGGTACGAAGGACTGAAGTGGTATTGCCAAAGCAAATTGAACACCAAAAAATTAGAATGTAATATCGATCCGCGAGAAAGTTAATTTCAAACCAATTGAAAGACCTATGGAGCATTTCACTCCTCTAAATACATGGAGGGATAGGATCCTACAAGATGTCTACCACGCCAAAATCAATCATGAGCATCGTGATCTTAAAAGATATCCTAAGGGAATGGTCATAATAAATTAAATGAGTACCATATGATACTTAGTTATAGTGACGACTATCACCATCTGAAACAAGAAATTAAAAAGCTAATTCAAGGAGAACGCCTGTATAGGTATGTGTAAGGAAACACTCAAAAGTCATAAAGGAAGACCTTAGCAAAAATGGAACTAAGACTCTAAACTTCCTCTCACATAACAACTTGGAGAGAAAATGAGTTCTCCATGATGAATTCAATGGAACTTGAGAAAAAAATAGACAATCAGTGTCACTCACTATATGAACTATCTAAAAAATTAAACATCACCCTATTTATCTTGGGTTTTGATAAACAACGTTGGTCTCTTACCAAAAAGTTTACTTGCGAGATTGACCATGGAATTTCAGTATAGTGTTAGTTTTCACGTGTTATCTTTTACGAAGTGTTTTGAACAATGAGTGTGTTCGACCTTACGTCCAACGTGTTTGTGTGATTGCAAAAGTAAACTTGTAAAATGAAAATGAAAGTTTTTAAAAAGATAAAGATAAATGACATAACATTTAAAATAGTTGAGAAAATAAACAAGTTGATTCAAACGTACATTGCCCAAGCATGGCTCATTTCGCTCGATCACTTGGTTACTCTGAGTGATTAGCGTTAGGAATGTAAAAGTTTTAACCCTTTACATAATGCACTAAGTGCTTTATTTATACTACATATAATAACTGCTTCTTGGTGGGCTTTGATCCTTTGCACGCCACGTCTTTCCTGAAACTTTTCTCCAAGAACCCACGTTCTCCATTCTTTGTTCTCTTTCCCTCCAAGAATCCTTTAGTTGAATTATTTAGTAGTATTGGTATTAGAAATAATATTAATATAGATATAAGATTATTAGTTGTGCTTAATTATGTGGTTGTATGTAGTAAAAGTGGGGGTATGAGAGTTAGGCCCAATTGTAACAATAGAAATTAATAAGGTTAAGTTAATATAATAAGGAATTAGGTTAGTTAGAAAATAAAATAATAAAATCTTGGAACTGGTTGTAGAAGTTGCAGAGAAGAGGAATGAGGGAAAAGAGGCACAAAGCTAGGTTTTGAATCGGAGAGTTAGAGCAACCTTCAATCCAAGGTAAGTATGGGATTCTGACTCTATAATGGGATTCATGATGAGTATTATGTAGGAATTGGGTTTGAATAAAATTATTGTTGTGTATAGTTCCGTTTTGGAATCTATCGGATGTCTGTTGTTTTTCCTACCTGACGTATACCATGTTGTGAAATTGTTGTTTCTGGAAATTAGCTCATGTTTATATAATTATTATGTTGCTGGGATATCCCATGTCGTTATGATAATTTTTGTTGATAAATGTAAAGTTTATCGGTTTCGTAACAAACATGAAAAAATCTGTATGGAAACTAGAAAATACACTATGCCGAGGGGCATAGGTGTGTGCCAAACGGCACAAGGAAGATGGAAAGTGTGCCAAGGGGCACACAAGGCATGTCGAGTGGCATGCTAGGAGGGAAAGTGCGTCGAGGGGAACATAAGCCCTGCCGAGCGGCACATGCTGGAAAGGGGTGTGTCGAGGGGAACCCCATGTATGGTGAGCGGCATAGTTGGGCATTGTATTCTCGCTCTTTTTCTTTTATTCCTGTATTTGCTATGTTTGGTCGTCACCTTGTGTAACAGTCTTGGCATAATTGATTTATAGAGTAGTATAAGTATATATAGAAGAGAATAATTTGGTTGCAGAATTAGGATGTAAATAACAGGAATAATAGTAACTAATGTATAATGACAGTAGAGATAAATTAGTGGCAGAAAAATAGTAACTTTATCAATTTGGCAAAAAATATTAGAAAATTTAGCAGAGACCTTCTAATGAAGTTACCATGGTAGCAATATTTAAATAGGTGAATAACAGTAGTAGTGTAAACTAGCAGTAGAATATGGAGTTAATAATAGTAGTTCAGAGTAGAAAATATCAGTAAATTTAGCAGAAGATTAATTAGCCAAATAATTACACTGAGTGTTATAGTATATTTTGGTTGATACACTGTATTTTATACCTTGTCGTAATATGTGAATTTGCAGGTGATGATGAATATATGTTATGTCGCCTCTAATTATGGGCAAAGACCAAGTTGTAGGCTTATGTCCAGTGTTGAATCGTTGTTGTGGTGTGGTCGTCGTATTCATAATGCTGTTGCAAACATAGAATATCAAGTTGGGAGCTTATGCTCTGTAAGTTGTCTTGGATTGGCAAAAGTTGAAGTTGTAGGCTCATTCCTTGTTGTTGCCTCTATTAGTTGGCAAATTATTAAGTTGGGAGTTCTGCTCCGATGGTACCACATGCATGTGCATCTTAACTATTCGTATTTCATGTTGCATATTTTGTGTTGTTGTCTTGGTGAATTAACCGTTACATTATGTTGATGTTTATGTTGTGATTGATATTGTTTAAAGTTGTGAAGCAACGATTTTTCATGAACTGATTCTAATATAATATTTATCATGCATCCGATTATATTGTTCGATATCTCACCCCTTCTATTTTAATGTTACCCTTATGTTGGTAACACGCAGGTAATCCAGAGTGAAGGTTGTCTACCTTCATTAGTTCGAGTCAGCGTCGTTGCTCTGATACATAACACTCGGGGGGATAAACGCTTGTTGCTTTATTGTCGACTTTATTATCGTTGCTGAATTTTATGTTGATTTCATTAAAGTACTCGTTATTTCGAAGTTATTTTGAGTTGGCCAAAGATGTTATGTATTTTAAGTAGAATATTGTGATTCTTATGCTTATTATTAAAAAAATATTTTAAGGACTGATTTATGTTGTTACCTGTTCATCCGAATTTTAAGTGTTATGTATCTGTGTTGCATGCGATTAAATGTTGTTGTTCTTAAGAAGTAAGTGTAGCATCCTATTTGCGGGGTAGAAAATGGGGTGTTACAGTTTTCCTTACCATTCAACCACCAAACCTGCTATCTGATGCGCTCTAGATTTTGCGCATCTATGTCGGACGTCCAAAGTCTTCCGCTCTGCTCGTACCATCAACCAAGACTATCTTGCATAGTTGAACAAGATTGAGAAAGTCAAAGGCAAAACTTGGAAATCTCAGGGTTTTTTTACCTAATTCAACTCTCTAGGGTCGGCCATAGTTACTGCAATTACATGTTGATTTTTGTCCTCTAACTTTGGGAAGGCTCCACCAACACCTTTCATTTTACCACTGGCATGCTTACACCAACTTTGTTCGACATCGCAGCCATCACTGGGCCTCGTCCTATAGTGAAACTTTCCTTCCCACTGGAGCAGACAAAAACGTCATATCCTTTGACAAGGATGGTGCTGGCTTCAACAAATACATGGAATGCTTCCATGTTAAAGACATCGACACCGTCTCTAACGAAAAGCACATTGCCTTTTGGGCCTTGTGGCTCTCTAAATATATCTTATGCTCTCGATCCCTCAAGGTGGCCAAGCGATTCATTGCATTGGCCCACCATCTCCACCAGGGTCGAAATGTGTGCTAGAGCGAGCTTATTTTGGGGTCACTCTATGAATCCCTCAACTTGGGGGTCTTTCATATCAGTTGAAAGAATTTGGCTCCTCTTGTCAGATATCTCCTTGCTGGTCCTTTCTGGATGCTTCAACTTTGGCTAAATGCTCCCTTTGAGCATCGGCTAAAGTTACGAGTCACTGCTGTTGAAGAGGAGACCTTCTCCCAACGCACCACTGAAGGCCCTCGCCTTGCTGCACTAACACCACCCAACAATCAGTTGGATCGAGAAGCATCTCTTGAGAAGTACCACCTTAACTTCTTCTATAGGCTCAAATCCTTCCAACCAACCATGACTCCTTTTGCCATCAGACCTTATGGTCCTGAAAGGTTTACCAGACCGTGTCCTCCATAAAATTCCACACACATCCCTAAATTCAATGCCATCTAGCAAACTTTTCTTACCCCCAACTTATTGTTTTCACGGTGGGCTCTAATGATGGCGTAACACTTATGTGTTACCAACCTAATATAGTGGCTAGGAAATTTGGTATGTGCCAACCTTTGCTTCGAAGTTTCTATAAACCTTCTACCGAAACGTGCTTGTGGTTCACAAGTTTTAGTGAAGAGGAATATGCTCGAAGGCTCCCACACTTTGCTGCTGATGCCCCCACCATGAATCTCATTAAGTTTGAGAATCTCTTTTGTACAACTAAAGATTTCTATTACTGGTGGACTGTGTATTTCGTCCAGAAATTTGGTGACATTAACCACTTTAAGGCTCACCTAAAGCGTGCTCTTGACACTCAGCAACAACAATTCAAGAAAGTTACAATTCCCTCTTCTAACTCTGAGTCGAATCTCTATTCATTTATCTCCTTGTCTTCAGCCTCTTACTATTATTCTCTTATTCAGTGGTTGCCAAGAAATGAGCGAGGGAGGCTTCAGCAGAGAAACTTCTCACCAAGAAACTTCTATTCATGAAGAAGTTCTTCCAAACCAAGAGGTAGTCAAACAACCCAGTCAGGTAACTTCTTAACCTCGTAGCTAAAATATCCATTTGTTAGTTCTGCATTATCCTTCTTGTAACATATCAAAATATATGTAACGACTCACATTCCCTTGAGGCCGACAATGCTACACTCCTAAAACCAACTCTAAAGAAGCGAAAGGCTTCTAAGAATATAGAAGCACAAGTTAGTCTGACACCTCAGCCTGTTGTTTCCAAAAAATCCCACAAATCCAAATCCAACCAACATGGCGCTACCTCCAAGCAAACCACTTATGCGGTTACACCTTTGGTGGTTCCAGATATTGTCATGCAGCTGTCATACCCCAAAATTTGCCCTCCATCTTCTCAAGATATTCCATACATCCATGCTCAAGGATTCTTCAAGGGTTGATCAGACAAACCCTCTCCTAGACAATCAACCCAAACTAGGGTTTGGGATTCCTCAGATCAAGATGGACTTCTGACATCTCCAATGGTCTTCATGCCTCCTCATATGCTTCAAATATTCTCCATGTCAAGTTTCAAGCCTCACAAGTCAAGTTTCCTCAGACAATTGCTCAGATGGTTGAAAATCAGTTGTATTAGACAAAAAGTCAATTGTTGTATTAGACAAAAAGTCCAAGAACACTCAAAAATGTGGAAAATTGAGCAAGATACACCATTCACAAGTTGGGCAATTTTGAAGAGATGCACAAAGAGAGATACTTCTAAAAATAATTTTTTTTGCAAATGGGCCTACTTTTTCATCATCCAAACTTGTTCCTTATACAATTAGGAATATCCAAGCCCAATGCCACGAATTTTTATATTATTTTTCTATTTAATTTGGATTTTATTCATTTAAATACAAATTAAATTCAAAAATAAGGTATAAAATCAAAATTAATTGCAAATTTGATTTTTCTCTCTTCCTTGAGATCCAAGCAACCCAATAAAGCCAGCAAATTTCGAAATTTGATTGGATATGGCAAGAATTGATTGAAAATTGATCAAAGAAGAGAAAATTTGATTTGGTACAAAATCAAATATATTTTGCATTGATTGATGATTGATTCTTTCTCAAATCAGCTCTAATTCCATCTACTATATATATACAATACATGCCACACGAATTAGGGTAGAAAATTGGGAGAAACCTATTCAAGCTCAAAAATCCGGGCTTACAAGCAACTGGCAGCCTTGGTTCTAGTTTGTTTCAAGCGATTTTGATCATTCCATCTTGTTCCTTGGGTTGTTTAGAATCAATCCAGACCCTTACATCATCCAAAACCATCAAGAAACACGAAAACCAGAATTCGGTTTGTTCTTCTTTTTCAAAATTCGATTTTCAATTATCATGCATTATTAATGAGTTTTGATGTTTGTTTTGTGTTTAGAATGAAGCTTGCAAACTTTCGGATGGTTTAATTGTATTTCTATGGCAAACATGATATGCCATGATTAGGGTTTCGACCATGATTTAGGGCTTCTAATTAGGATAAATTGGACCAAACCGATGCCATCACGATGTTCGGGACCAAGACGAATCGAACCATGGCTTTAGATTTCATTTATATTACCTGTATGTGATTTTTGATTTAGCGAGGGTCATAGCGTCGCCCGCCGCAAAATTCAATTTGAAGAAGATGAAGTTTGGCGGAGGCGAGGCAATGGGGAGGTGACACTTGTTTGTAAACGATCCGTTCCGATCCAGTGACACGCGTGCGCTCCAGCTCAGATGGAAAAGGCGTGGGATTGTGAAAGGAAGGTCTCCAGTTCGATCCTTGGCCATGGCATTTGGTTTTTACATGTTTGCAAACTTTTTCATATTTTCCTTATTTTCTTAATATTTTACATGCATTTTAATTTATTTCAATAATTTTTTTTATCATGCATTTAAAAATACCAAAAAAATATTTTTCTTTTTTGTATTATTTCCAGAAAATGTTTATTTAATTTATAAAATTAAAAAATATTATTTTGCATGCATATTTAATTTAATTGCTAATTTATCATTTAAATCACTTTTAATCAGTTTTTAATTATTAAATTAACTCCAAAAAATCCCAAAAAATTATTTTAGCATGTTAACATTATTCCCAGCATGAAATATTTTTCTCATTTAAAAATTTTCATTTTTACTAACATTTTTTCTCTTATTCGATTTCCTCGTATTTTCCGATTTCTCATCTTTTCGCAGGTTATCCCGTTTCGGACGATTTCTTTTTATCGTTTTCTTTTTTTCCAATTATGTAATTGCTTATGGGATGTAATAGTTTTAATTAGGGCTTTTATTTTCCGCAAGTCTAAATTATGTATCTGCCCCAAAGCCATGTAATAGCGTAGGATTTATCTTTCCGCACCTTTACATTCCCGCATTTTAATTTCCGCACCTTATAGACTGTTAGTAATTAGGCGTGTATGGCAAGATAAAATTGAACAATAGCTCACTCTAATTTTCAAGATAAAAATACCTGAAATCAACACACTCTTTCACACATGCACCCCTTAGGGTAATTCTCTCTCGTTGCCTTTACGAATTCAAATGGTCATGTCCCTCGAACGTAGAGGTATTCTAGCACCGTTGCCTTCAAAACAAATCATCATAGTCCCTTCGATACAAAGATCATAGACCCACGATGTCGCCTACGAATACATGATCTTGACCCTCGATTGTCGCCTACAAAAAATGATGATAGTCCCTTCGAATGTGCTAGGATACTTCCTACAAGTTGCCTTCCATGACCATCCGATGTCCCTTCGAATGTCCCTTCTACATCCAACAAATAGAGTTACCTACCAACTAATGGTATGGATAGCGCTATTCTAAAGGAACGTAAAACAACATGAAAACGACCATTCTGAGTAGGTAATAAGACTTTTAGTTGCTTGCTCTATCAAAATACTTTTTGCACCTCACACTTTTGTCAAAGTTCAAACTCTTTTCAAAACGAAACATTTCCGAACACTTTGTATACATTCTTACATGAATCATTACAAAGTCAAAGCGAAGTGCCTTTTCAAAACATTTTTGTCAAACACACAGAAAGCACAATTTTAAAGTGATCTAAGAGCAACTAAGAGCCCGTAGATAACTACGGATGGAAATGGGTGCTAATACCTTCCCTTTTCATAACCTTCTCCCTTACTCAGAATCTAAACGAAGGTCTTTTTCTGTACTTTTTACCTTCCCGTAATTGGATAAAAGAAAAGTCGGTGGCGACTCTTGCTATCCGCACATTTGTGATACAAAATCCTACAAAGTCAGTTCACCATGTTACAGAACTGGCGACTCTGCCGGGGATACACCCTAAAAGAGAGAATGCCTTAGGGATTTCTAAATCACTTTTATCGCTTTCTGTTTGATTTGTTTGCTTTACTTTTAAGGGCTGCTTGGGTATTATATTTGTGGGGGATCCTACACCCGGATCCCGGTTTCCTTTTAGGTAAGTGGCAATAAATCGTCGCGACCGTTAGACGTATATCGAAACGGTCAACATGATGGCTACGTTAGTGTGACACTTTGGATGTCCTGATACTCTTCATTCCCAAGTTGAGGATAGTATTTGGCTTCTGCGTGGTGTCATCAAGCACTAACTAAACTGTTAGAACCTTAATTGACCCATCTTGGCCATTAGAAGGTAGTGAGATGGTCGGCTTTGGTGCAGACTAAGGTTGGTTGATACTCGATGCTACGCTCATTGAGATCAGACTTTTGGGATATTTTCGGTCGACCACTTGGTAGTCGTATTGAAATAAACGCCTACGAGAAAGATCAATGATGTGAGATTCCTAGAACCCGGTTACTATTATAGGACAGGATGAACCAACTCAAATTTTCGGTGGGGTAATCACCTATACCTCATGCAAGCCTTAAACCTAGGATCATTGTGTGAATTGTTTGTGTGTGCTAAACATGACATCATGACATCATCATATTGCATATCATTTCTAACTATTTCAAGGACCTAGGGATTTATCTTTGCTCTGTTTTGTAGGGATTATGGCTTCTAGAAAGACTATCCGAATCAACTTCATGGGTATACCTTCTCAGCTCAAAGAATTGGTTTTAGAGATTCCCGATCATGCCCAGTTCATCAAAAGACATGGTTATCTACTTGATTTGGTTATCTCCGGTTTTGAAGAAGATATGATGCATGTCCTATTTCAGTTCTTCGATCCGAAACACCATTGCTTTACATTCCCAGATTATCAGTTGGTTCCTACTTTGGAAGAATTCTTTAAGCTTCTTGGGGTACCTATTCTTGACCAAATGCCATTCACCGGTTTGGAAAAGGTTCCTAAGTACGAAGACATCGCATCCGCCTTACATCTTAAGCGCTCAGACATTGGAGCCAATTGGGAAACCAGAAGTGGAGTTAAGGGTTTACTTGCTAAGTTTCTGATTAAAAAAGCCCGAGAATTCCTCAAAGTTATGAGTTTCCATGCATTTGAAGATATTGTGGCCTTGCTAATCTATGGTTTGGTTCTATTTCCTAACTCGGATCAATTCATAGATGTCAACGCCATCAAGTTGTTTCTTACCCGCAATCCTGTGCCTACTTGACTTGGAGACATCCTACATTCTCTCCACACTCGTACTATCAAAAGACAAGGAACTCTCATGTGTTGCATACCGTTACTTTCCAGGTGGTTTATTTCGCACCTTCCTCCGTCAGTTTTGAAGAATGAACAAAGGTTGAAGTGGTCTCAAAGGTTAATGTCACTCTCTCATTCCGACATCCGTTGGAGTCTTTTCTCTCAAAAGGATTTCACCTTCATTGAGCGTTGTGGAGAATTCCCTAATGTACCATTACTTGGTATAAGGGGAGGTATCACTTACAACCCTTCTCTAGCTCTACGTCAGTTTGGTTTTGCTCGAAGAGATGGTCCACATGATATGCTTCTCCAAGATATTGTGTTCGACTACAACCACGATCTCCAGAATTACCGACGAAGGTTCATACACGCTTGGGGCATGGTAAAGAAGACTGATACCAAGACCTTGGGGCACCAGAACTCCATTCCTTGGGAACCTTACCTCAGATGGGTGAGAGCTCGAGCTCAAAACCTCATGATGCCATTCACGCCTGTTTTACCAGTAATTATGGAACCTGTTGCTATAGGTGACGAATCCTATACTGTTCTCCATCCTGACATGCCTACTGATTTTGAAGACTTGAAGAGATCTTGGATTCAGCTTAAAGAAGAAAGAGATACCTTTGAAGCTCAGTGCTACGCAAGCGAGAAGAAAGTGCTAGAGTTGACAAAGCTACTTCACGAGGAGTGAAGCATCAACGCCTACCTCGGCACCAAGAGGAAGCGCCCATGGGAGACTTAGAGCTTTAGGATTTATATGTTTTCTTTTATTGTTTAGAACTATCTTTTGTACTTAAAAAGAAAAAGAATAATAAAAAAAAGTACTAATAAATGTTTGTTCATTGCTTGTTTAACAAATTTAAATCACTAAGGTCCTTGAAAACATTGCATTGCATTCGCATAAACATTGTATATCATAGCATAACATTGCATCACAGGTACGTTGAAGATTGGTTTTCTCATTTGCTCGCTATTTATTTTAGCAGAAATGGCTCTTGAACAGACTGTCAAAGATCTTCAGGCTCAGAATGCTCAGTTCCAACAGATGTTCACCAGTTTGGTCCAAGGCCAGGAAGATCTGAAGAAGCTCATCAACAGAAAGAAGAAGGTTGTTGGTCTTCTCAACATGGGCAGACGCTACAAAGGTGGTCCTAAAAGGGTTAGCCGGATAGAGCTCTCTGAAGGAAGTGTCAAGAATGAAGGGAGTGTCGAGGGTAAGCGTGAGCCTAAGAAGGAGGGAGAGGATCGCTCTGACCATAGCCAGTACTCTGATGAAGATGACAAGTACAAGCAGCTTGAAGACCGTCTGAATACTGTGGAAAACCTGAAGATGTTCGGGTTGAATTTTGATGATCTGAGTCTTGTTCCTGGTGTTATGATTCCTCCTAAGTTCAAAGTTCCAACTTTTGCCAAGTATGATAGAATTTCTTGTCCGAAGCTGCATTTGAAGTCCTATGTCCAGAAGATCAATCCCCCACACTGATGACAGAAAGTTGTGGATGCACTATTTTCAAGAGAGTTTGTCCGGAACTAGGTTGGAGTGGTATTACCAGCTAGAGAATGACCGTATCCGTACCTGGAGTAACTTAGCAGATGCTTTCTACAAGCAATATGAGTACAATGCTGAATTGACACCCACTCGCATGCAACTACAAAGTATGTCTATGGGTCGTGATGAGAAGTTCAAGGAGTATGCTCAGAAATGGAGAGATCTAGCAGGCAGAGTTCAACCACCCTTGTCCAATAGGGAGTTGGTTAATATGTTTATGGGAACACTGACAGGCCCATTCTTCAATCATCTTATTGGAAACTCTTCGGCCAGGTTCACCGAGCTGATATTGACAAAGCAGCGATCAAGCCGGTATCAAGAGTGGAAGATTCAGATAGAGTCATCTTCAAATGATGCAAGAGATCTTTGGTGGTAAGAGAGAACTAATGCGTGTATGGTCGAAAAGTCGAGCCAAGACCGACCGCTACTAACTGTGGGGGCAGCAGATTCCAATCCTACATCAAGACAACCTTAGCGAGACAACGCTACAGAGCTTAACGCCGACAAGCTTTTAAGATCAACATGCCATTGTCACAAGCCTTGCAACACATGTTGAAAGCAGAGCTGATAACCTTGAGGGATCCTCCTCAAAACATCAACACATCCTCTCCGAGATACAATCCTAATGCTAAGTGTGCTTACCATTCCAATAGCCCAGTGCACGACACTGACAATTGTTGGGCTCTGAAGAACAAAATTCAAGATATGATTGAAGCTAAGCAGATTGAGTTTGACCCTCCTGTTGAGACTCCAAATGTGATCAATGCGCCCATGCCTAACCATGACAAAAGTTCCAATGCTGTTGATGAGGATACTTATGTGTTCAATATAGATGACTTGACCATTCCTCTGATGACTGTTAAGAAGAATTTGTTGCAAGCCGATGTCAATCCAGGATGCCCAGAGAATTGTCGTTGGTGCCCATCTGCACCTGATGGTTGTGCTTGTTTGAGAAGACGGTTCGGCATGATGGATAACCGTGAGATACTATTTCAAACCACCGTGCGTAAGCCGTGTGAAGATATGTCTAAATCAAGATCAAGATGTGAACGAAACCGCACCATCTGTGGGATACCTGGGGCAGCCAAGTGGAAAGTATGATTACATGGTAAAGTACATTGTTCCTGAGAGCTACAAGATTCCTATTGAAAATGTTAAAGTGACCGGATGGGGTGACGATTTCCCAGAAGACCATGCCGATGTTAACACCATAAGGATTTCCTCTCACGATCCCGTGCTCTGAGTGGCACCTCTCATCATTATTTCTCCTGCACCAGCCCATATTCCTCTAACAAGGCTATCCCTTGAATTATGGAGTCGATGTTTACTATCATGGCGTCAAGCAAGACCCTCTGACCATTGAAGATCTTACAGTTGAAGCTACCATTCCTGACATTGACAACATCACCGGATCAAGTAAGGTGACCATAACCGGAAGAGTGTTCTCTCCAGATATCTCTCCTCCAAAATACATTGCGACTCCAGCAGATTCCAATATTCAACCCATTCCCAAGCCGAGGGAAAGAACCAGTGACTCATCCCTGCCAAATGTATACCAAAGGAAGTTGCTGAAGACACCTCCAAATAAGAAATGGAGGAAATTCTGAAGATTATCAAGAAAAGTGACTACAATGTTGTGGAACAGTTAGGACAAACTTTGTCCAAGATCTCCATGCTTGCTCTGCTCTTGTGCTCTAAGGCTCATGCTAACACCTTAGTGAAGTTTCTGAAGAATGCTCACGTACCGCAAGACACTACTACTAACCAGTTTGAAGTTTGTATTGCTAGCCTGGCTGCCAACAACGGCCTAGGCTTCTCTGATGCTGATTTGACTCCTGCCGGAAAGAAACATAACAAAGCCTTGCACATCTCTGTTGAATGCAAGGGCATTACATTGTCTCATGTTTTGGTGGATACCGGTTCTGCTCTGAATATCCTTCCGAAGACTGCTTTTGATCGACTTGATATCGAAGGGTTGGTTCTGAGACCCAGTGATATAATTGTGAGAGCTTTTGATGGTTCTAAGCGAACAGTACTTGGAGAGCTCATTCTGCCTGTTAAGGTCGGTTCCCAGACCTTTGATTCCACTTTCTTTGTCATGGACATCCGTCCAGCCTTACTCTTGCCTACTTGACGCCCTTGATACACGGGGCGACACTGTTACCTCTACCGCATCGGGTCAAGTACCCAAGGAAAGGGAAGGTTGTTACAGATGTGGTGAAGAAGAATATATGGTCACCATCTACAACATTCGATACCTCGAGGTGGAGGGTGAATTCTTTGAGACTGTCAAGCTTTTGAAATAATCCCCGAGTCATGCCTGCTGACTCTCCCCACCCCGGTTACGCAAGTTCCGCCTAGGATGGCCTCGCTAAAAGAGGCTCAAGCTGCTGTTGAAGAAGGAGGTAGTACTATTTGGCGTCAGCTCCCTGATCTTCCTTTCAAATTTGACAAGACTGGTTTAGGCTTCACCATCAAAGGTCAGAAGATGATACGTCGCGAACGTGCCGGCCAACTTCCTTTCCGCATCAGCCAGAGTGGAATCCATGCTATAGAAGACAATGACGACGACTTCGACTTCAGCAAGTGGATCTTCCCAACTCAAGACAATGGGCGCAGCAATTGGAAGACTGAAGACGTCATACCAATCTCCTTTAGACAGGAGTAATTGCTCTTGTTTTGTTTTGCTTTCCATATTTCTTTATGTTTTGAACAATAAACTTTGAAAGCCTAGTGCCTTGCCCGGGGCATCGTGGCTCGTTTGTGAGGGTTATTATCTGTCATTTGCATATTTTCATTCAATAAAATCGTTGGACTTTTGCATTCTATTTTTGCTTTTACTTTATCACCCCTTCAAAAGCTATGTGTTCTTACACACACCCACGTGATACATCGCAGTAATCACTCCGAATCTCGCTGATAATGCCTATGCTATTGCTAAATATGACTTCGATAATCCGATCTACCAAGTCAAGACGAAAGTGAGGAAGATTGTGAAGTGCCGGAGAACTTGTCCGATCGCACAAAGAAGAAGAACGAGTTATACAACCACACAAGAGCAAGTCGAGGTTGTGAATTTGGTACCGACGAAGACGTAAAAGAGATCAAGATAGAGTAGGTCTTGAGAACAAAGTGTTAAAGAAAGGTTGGTTCGATGCTACGAGACTATATTGAGGTTTTTCTGGTCATATGAAGACATGCCCGGTTTAGACATTGATATTGTGGTACATCGACATCGACAAAGGAAGGTTTTCCCAAAGAAATGTAGGTCTGTCGACGCGCCCCGAGATGTCGAGAAAATCAAAGCCGGGTTATGAAGCAGCTCAACCCCGCTTAGTCATACTTCTATCCACAAGTGGTGGCTAATGGTGGTGCCTGTGCTCAAGAAGGATGGTAAGGTACGAATGTGTGTGGATTACAGAGATCTGAACAAAGCGAGTCCGAAGACGATTTCCGCTCCCATATTGATGTTCTCGTTGACAACACCGCCAAAGATAAGGTTTTCTCCTTCATGGATGGTTTCTCCTGCAGATCAAAATGGCTCTCAAGACATGGAGAAGACTACTTTTGTTACACAGGGGCACTTACTGCTACAAGGTTATGCCGTTCGGACTAAAGAAAGCGGGCGCCACCTATCAGCGTGCCATGGTAACATTGTTTCATGATATGATTCATCACGAGATAGAGGTCTACGCCGAGACATGATAGCTCGATCACGATCAAGAAGGACATCTTGATCATTTGCGTAAACTGCTTGATAGATTGAAGAAACAGTTGAGACTTAATCCTAACAAGTGTACCTTTGGTCGATCCGAAAACTCCTAGGGTTTGTTGTCGCGGTAAAGGTATTCAGTTGACGCCGCCAAGGTTAAAGCTATTCAAGAAATGCCAACCCCCGCACCGAGAAGGAAGTCGAGGTTTCTTGGGCCGATTAACTACATTGCCGTATCATTGCACACCTAATATATACTGTAATCTTCAAGTTACTTAAGAAAGATCAAGTAGTGGAATGGAACGACGATTGCCGATCGCTTTGACAAAATCAAGGAGTACCTAAAGAACCTCCTATCCTCGATGCCGCCATCGAAGGAAGACTCTTATCATGTACTTGATAAAGTTGTTAGAAAACTCAATGGGTGTGTGTTGGGACAACATGACGAGTCTGGTCGAAAAGAGCATGCAATATACTACCTTAGCAAAAGTTTACCGATCGGAAACAAGATACTCACAAATGAGAAAACTTGCAACGCTATTTGGCTGCTCACCGACTAAGACAAGATATGTTGACTCACACTACCTTGTTGATTTCAAGATGGATCCGATAAAATACATATTTGAGAAACCAACTCTCTCCGAAGAATAGCAAGATGGCGTATGATCTTGACCGAGTATGACATCCAAAGACACTTCTCGAAAGCGATCAAAGGAAGTGTAGTAGCCGATCATTTGGCCTCATCGCCGTAGATGACTATCACCATGCAGCTCGAATTTCCGCATTAAGATGTTTTACTAGTTATCGACAGGAAGAACCAGGCCCGAACGAAGGACCCGAACAAGGATCTCGATGGACCATGGTCTTTGATGGAGCCTCAAACGCACTTGGTAATGGCATTGGCGCATCATTACATCCTCGCAGCGGACATACTTTGGTGATCACGACATAAGGCGAGGGATACGAAGCATCCGAATCTTATTCCGTGACGAGAGCATGTTCCGAGTTTGATCCCTATTTCGTAGAGATCACTTTCAACCACATTCCACGAGAAGAGAATCAGTTGGCACACGCATTAGCTACTATGTCATCTATGTTTAAGGTCGATGGGACAACGAGGCTCCCTGATCATCATTGAGAAGTTCGACGAACCAACGATAGTTATGAGCTTGATATGTAAGAGAAACCTTGGTACTATGACGTGAAGAGGTATCTGAGACTGTGAATATCCGCAGGGCATCCACAACGATAAGAAGTTTTTGAGAAGGTTTGCATCCAAATTCTTCCTCAGCAACGGCATCTTATACAAGTGCAATCGCGATTTGTGCTTACTCCGCTGTGTAGACCGGAAAACAGCGGAACGTATCATGGAAGAGTTACACGAAGGTGCATTTGGTACCCACTCCAGTGGACATACGATGGCTAAGAAGATTTTGAGAATAGGTTACTATTGGTCCACCATGGAAGCTGATTGTCACCGCTACGCTCGATCTTGTCACAAATGCCAAATTTATGCAGACAAAGTGCACATACCTCCGCATTCTCAATATTCTAATTCCTTGGCCTTTGCAATGTGGGCATTGACATGATTGAGAAATCAAGCCCACCGCCAATGGACATCATTTCATCCTTGTGGTAATCGACTATTTCACCAAATGGGTGAGGCAGCCTGCTGCATGTTACCAAGAATGTTGTGGCTCGTTTCATCAAGTAATCTTATCTGTCGGCATGGCACTCAAAGGATTATCAGATAATGGTTCCAATCTCAACAACAAAATGATCACCGAACTCGCACGCAGTTCAAGATCAAGCATCACAACTCTTCTCCTTATCGGCCAAAGATGAATGGCGATGTGGAAGCCGCCAACAAGAACATTAAGAAGATTATACAAAATGATGTGACTTACAAAGATTGGCATGAGATGTTACCATTTTCTTCATGGTTATCGACCATGGATGTCAACAGGCAACCCCTTCTTGTGTACAGAATGGAGCAGTCTACCAATCGAGGTTCAGATACCCTCAACTAGAGCTCCAGACGCAGAAGTTAGAAGACGATTGGATAGACTGCCTTGACCGCATTAATTTGATTGATGAGAACGATCGCCCATCTGCCGCCAGCGAATGATCAGAGCATTTAACAGAAGGTCAAGCATCCAGTCTACCAAGTCGGTGATCAGGTCAAGCGCATCATTCCACAAGGTGATCCTAGCAAATGGACCACCCACGAGGGACCATTTGTAGTCGGACAGTTATGGCGGAGCTATACACCATGGATGGTGAAGACTTCCACACCCCGTGAACGCAAACATAGTCAAAAATACTACGATAAAAGAGACCCGCTAGGTCGACTGACCTAGGCAAAATAAGGGCATCCTGGCGAACCAAAAGGGTTCGGGCAAAAGTTAAGGATATATACAAAACATGTACACCCGGCAAGTCGAAAACCTGAAAAGGCGGCTTGGGCAAAAAGGTATCCTTGAGACTGAAACCCAAAGGGAGATCTAGGCAAAAGTTAGGGATTTAAGCGTACGACTATGTCTCGTCCAGATCACCTACTTCCAGACTACTATCAGCATTCAAGATTCAAATGGCGACAATCAGTCCACTTACTTTCTACTGACAGGAAGGAGATGAGATAGTTGAAATATATGAGTACTAGCATAGTTGGAACTTAACGAGATTGTTTGCGCATAGCTTTTACCTTTCTTGTATACAAACTGCTTGGCCATACGCCACCTTTCAAATAAATACAAGTTTCTTTCTCTTTACAATTTTCACTGTTGTTGTTTGCATAAAGTCCAACGTTTTCTTTGAATGATTATATGCATTTGACAATAAAAATCTAGTCACAAACAGACGAAAAGTAAATATAACAAAGTAATTGCTACAGACTCCAGGAATTGAAATGACGACGAAAGCAACCAAATATTCCCCCCACAGAACATGATCCCCGCAGAGGTGTCACTCACCACAAACCTTCCCCAGCGGAGTAAAAGTGAATCCACGAGCAATGATTCCACTCAACTTAGTCGGGCCACACCCATCTTCGAGCAATAACACTTCATCCCTAGCCGAGGTGTTTATCCCCAGTAGAATATCTCTCAACAATTTCCCTTTCTTTTTCTCCAGCAGTAGTATCCAGACTTGAAACTTGGTCAGATAGTGCACCGGAGGAAACCTACGTCCTTTTTCCCAGCTAGAGATTACAACGGGCTCCAGATTCTTCCAACCCGGTCTCCCAGCAACTATCAAATGCTCTCCAGCAGGATTTGCATGCAAAATCTCATGTACCAATTATCTCCCAGCAGGGTTCGTGGAGATCCTCAACAACGTTTCTCGATCTCTACCATCCTCAACAATATCTAGGCCCAAGACTTGGTCGATAGTGCACGGAGGAATCAAATGTTCTTTCTTCTTAGGGTTCCATCTGTTCCGTCCCCAAAGAAGTCGAATCTCCAAGTATTATCATCTTCTTCAAGATGGATATGTTTTGAAATACCACAACATCTATCATTCATACATTATTATGAAAGTCATAATTTATGTCACATACACATCGTCATGCATCATACTACGCATAAGACTAACAACTATTCTATCAAAGTTTTCTTGTTTTCTCCAAACAGAATCACCGACGCAAACGGTCCAGAAGACCGAATCCGACGGAAAACTATTCAAAGACCGCCCTAGTTGTCCTCCGGACAACCGGTCCAGATTAAGACCGAATCCGCACGGAAAACTATCCGAACGACCGCCCACGTTGTCCTCCGACAACGGATCCAGATTAATACCGGCCGACGGAAACCCTATCCGAACGATCACAAGTTATCCTCCGATAACAGCAATGGATCAATACCGATGCACAACAGAAGATATCCACATTTTTGCCAAACTACTACATTCCCAGAATAGTCAAGCACGAGAACTATTCGACTCATTCTATTATCAGCAACACAGAGTTTCAAGGCGTACGACTCAGCTTTTGATGGCATCTAAGCCCATCTCCGACTACTTGTCAACAAGCTCACACGTTGCATATTTGGTTAAAACCAATACAAACCAATTTCATTCAAAGATGAGCACGAAGTCTAACGACGACTCCTCCGAATGGCATCTTAAGCCCATCTCCATCCCTTTTCACTTCCAGAAACATCTACAAAGCCTAGCGTACGGCTCACTCCTCAGCACCGACCTTTCCAGATGGCATCTTAAGCCCATCCCCGTCAATTCTCCTATCAACAATCTCAAGTCTAGCGTGCGACTCATCCCCCAGCGAAGTCTCCAACTTCTCCCAAATGGCATCTGTAAGCCCATTCTCGCATCATCACCAACCGCGAGTGCAAATTTTGTGTATTGAGTGTTCAATCATCTTCACCTCCGTGTCCCGAAAGGCTAACATGCCAATCTAGCCCTTCCAGTACAAGAAGATTGAATAGGGCAGCTGTCACCCCAAAATTTGCCCTCCATCTTCTCAAGATATTCCATACATCCATGCTCAAGGATTCTTCAAGGGTTGATCGAAACCCTCTCCTAGACAATCAACCCAAACTAGGGTTTGTATTCCTCGATCAAGATGGACTTTGACATCTCCAATGGTCTTCATGCCTCCTCATATGCTTCAAAGATTCTCCATGTCAAGTTTCAAGCCCACAAGTCAAGTTTCCTCGACAATTGCTCGATGGTTGAAAATCAGTTGATTAGACAAAAGTCAACTGTGGTCAACATACAGTCAAACTTCATGATTTTGGTCAACATCCTCATTTTAGTTACATTCATCATTTGATCAAGGGTTGATCATGATTCATCAAGAAAACTCAAGATTTGCTCAAAAGTCAAACTTTCTAAATTAGGGTTTCTCAGTGAAAAGTCAACCAAACTTTGACTGAGCATAACTTCTTCATAATTTCTCAGAATTTTTTCCACCACCTCTTGTTTTGAAATAAATTCAATTCTCTACAACTTCATGTCTCTTAATAATGTTCAAAAAATGCTTCATTTGGAAGGTATGGATCAAAACATTACAGGTCCTTTTCAAAGTCAACAAAAAGTCAAGATTTTGTTTTGAAGATATATTGAGCATGGAAACTCCAATTGAGATGAAACCAAAGAGGTTGGTTAGAGGAATCTTAGAGATTTCCAAAAAGTCCAAGAACACTCAAAAATTGTGGAAAATTGAGCAAGATACACCATTCACAAGTTGGGCAATTTTGAAGAGATGCACAAAGAGAGATACTTCTAAAAATCAAAATTTTGCAAATGGGCCTACTTTTTCTTCATCCAAACTTGTTCCTTATACAATTAGGAATATCCAAGCCCAATGCCACGAATTTTTATTTTATTTTTCTATTTAATTTGGATTTTATTCATTTAAATACAAATTAAATTAAAAATAAGGTATAAAATCAAAATTAATTGCAAATTTGATTTTTCTCTCTTCCTTGAGATCCAAGCAACCCAATAAAGCCAGCAAGTTTCGAAATTTGATTGGATATGGCAAGAATTGATTGAAAATTGATCAAAGAAGAAAAAATTTGATTTGGTACAAAATCAAATATATTTTGCATTGATTGATGATTGATTCTTTCTTAAATCAACTCTAATTCCATCTACTATATATATACAATACATGCCACACGAATTAGGGTAGAAAAACTGGCTAGAGAAACCCTATTCAAGGTCAAAAAATCCGTGGCTTACAAGCAACTGGCAGCCTTGGTTCTAGTTTGTTTCAAGCGATTTTGATCATTCCATCTTGTTCCTTGGGTTGTTTGAATCACCAGACTTTACATTATCCAAAACCATCAAGAAACACGAAACCGTAATTCGGTTTGTTCTTCTTTTCAAAATTGATTTTCAATCATCATGCATTATTAATGAGTTTTGATGTTTGTTTTGTGTTTAGAATGAAGTGCAAACTTTCGGATGGTTTAATTGTATTTCTATGGCAACATGATATGCCATGATTAGGGTTTGACCATGATTTAGGGCTTCTAATTAGGATAAATTGACCAAACTGATGCCATCACGATGTTCAGTGGACCAAGACGAATCGAACCATGGCTTTAGATTTCATTTATATTACCTGTATGTGATTTTTGATTTAGTAGGTCAAGAAGCCGCCTCGAGCCGACGCAAAATTCCAATTTGAATTGAAGAAGATGAAGTTTGGCGCGGAGACAGGCAATGGGAGGTGACACTTGTTTGTAAACCATCCGCTCCGATTCAATGACACGCGGCGCCCACTTCAGATGGAAAAGGCGGGGTGTGAAAGAGGTCTCCGCTCGATCCTCGCCATGGCATTTGGTTTTACATGTTTGCAACTTTTCATATTTTCCTTATTTTCTTAATATTTTACATGCATTTTAATTTATTTCAATAATTTTTATCATGCATTTAAAATACCAAAAAATATTTTTCTTTTTGCATTATTTCAGAAAATGTTTATTTAATTTATAAAATTAAAAATATTATTTTGCATGCATATTTAATTTAATTGCTAATTTATCATTTAAATCACTTTTAATTAGTTTTAATTATTAAATTAACCCAAAATCCCAAAAATTATTTTAGCATATTAACATTATTCCCAAGATGAAATATTTTTCTCATTAAAATTTGCATTTTTACTAACATTTTTCTCTTATTCGATTTCCTCATTTTCCGATTTTCATCTTTTCGCAGGTTATCCTGCTTCGGACGATTTCTTTTTATCGCTTTCTTTTTCCAATTATGTAATTGCTTGGGATGTAATAGTTTTAATTAGGGCTTTTTTCCGCAGTTAAATTATGTATCTGCCCTCAAAGCCATGTAATAAGATTTATCTTTCCGCACCTTTACATCTCGCATTTTAATTTCCGCACCTTATAAACTGTTAGTAATTAGCGTGTATGGCAAGATAAAATTGAACAATAGCTCACTCTAATTTTCAAGATAAAATTAAATCAACACACTCTTCACACATGCACCTTTAGGTAATTCTCTCTCGTTGCCTTTACGAATTAAATGGTCATGTCCTCGAACGTAGAGGTATTCTAGCACCGTTGCTTTCAAAACAAATCATCATAGTCCCTTCGATACAAAGATCATAGACCCACGATGTCGCCCACGAATACATGATCTTGACCCCGATTGTCGCCACGAAAATGATGATAGTCCCTTCGAATGTGCTAGGATACTTCCTACAAGTTGCCTTCCATGACCATCCGATGTCCCTTCGAATGTCCCTTCTACATCCAACAATAGAGTTACCTACCAACTAATGGTATGGATAGCTATTCTAAAGGAACGTAAAATAACACGAAACGACCATTTCGAGTAGGTAATAAGACTTTTAGTTGCTTGCTCTATCAAAATACACCTCACACTTTTGTCAAAGTTCAAACTCTTTTCAAAACGAAACATTTCCGAACACTTTGTATACATTCCTACATGAATCATTACAAAGTCAAAGCGGCGCATTTTCAAAACATTTTTGTCAAACACACAGAAAGCACAATTTTAAAGTGATCTAAGAGCAACTAAGAGCCCGTAGATAACTACGGATGGAAAGGGGTGCTGATGCCTTCCCTTTTCATAACCTTCTCCCCTTACTCAGAATCTAACGAAGGTCTTTTTCCGTACTTTTTACCTTTCCTTAATTGGATAAAAGAAAAGTCGGTGGCGACTCTTGCTATCCGCACATTTGCGATACAAAAATTCTCAAAGTCAGTTCACCGTATTACAACAACAATCATAGTAGAATTCTTTGCCTTAGAAGACCTCAAAATGATATTGTTGTGATTGGTTCGTTTGATGGTTGGCCGCTGGAAGAATAAAGAGAATTAGGCACAAAGAAAAAATGTTTAAAATGTCACCAGGCTTAGGTTAAGGGTCTATGGAGAAAATGATACCTGATGATCCCCCTCAGGGCTGAAGTTAGTGTTTTCCGGTCGATTGGCCATTGACTACTGTAACACGGTGAACTGACTTTGTAGGATTTTGTATTGCAAATGTGCGGATAGCAAGAGTCGCCACCGACTTTTCTTTTATCCAATTAAGGGAAGGTAAAAAGTACAGAAAAAGACCTTCGTTTAGATTCTGAGTAAGGGAGAAGGTTATGAAAAGGGAAGGCATCAGCACCCCTTTCCATCCGTAGTTATCTACGGGCTCTTAGTTGCTCTTAGATCACTTTAAAATTGTGCTTTCTGTGTGTTTGACAAAAATGTTTTGAAAATGCACTTCGCTTTGACTTTGTAATGATTCATGTAAGAATGTATACAAAGTGTTCGGAAATGTTTCGTTTTGAAAAGAGTTTGAACTTTGACAAAAGTGTGAGGTGCAAAAAGTATTTTGATAGAGCAAGCAACTAAAAGTCTTATTACCTACTCAGAATGGTCGTTTTCATGTTGTTTTACGTTCCTTTAGAATAGCGCTATCCATACCATTAGTTGGTAGGTAACTCTATTTGTTGGATGTAGAAGGGACATTCGAAGGGACATCGGATGGTCATGGAAGGCAACTTGTAGGAAGTATCCTAGCACATTCGAAGGGACTATCATCATTTTTTGTAGGCGACAATCGAGGGTCAAGATCATGTATTCGTAGGCGACATCGTGGGTCTATGATCTTTGTATCGAAGGGACTATGATGATTTGTTTTGAAGGCAACGGTGCTAGAATACCTCTACGTTCGAGGGACATGACCATTTGAATTCGTAAAGGCAACGAGAGAGAATTACCCTAAGGGGTGCATGTGTGAAAGAGTGTGTTGATTTCAGGTATTTTTATCTTGAAAATTAGAGTGAGCTATTGTTCAATTTTATCTTGCCATACACGCCTAATTACTAACAGTTTATAAGGTGCGGAAATTAAAATGCGGGAATGTAAAGGTGCGGAAAGATTAATCCTACGCTATTACATGGCTTTGGGGCAGATACATAATTTAGACTTGCGGAAAATAAAAGCCCTAATTAAAACTATTACATCCCATAAGCAATTACATAATTGGAAAAAAAGAAAACGATAAAAAGAAATCGTCCGAAACGGGATAACCTGCGAAAAGATGAGAAATCGGAAAATACGAGGAAATCGAATAAGAGAAAAAATGTTAGTAAAAATGCAAATTTTTAAATGAGAAAAATATTTCATGCTGGGAATAATGTTAACATGCTAAAATAATTTTTTGGGATTTTTTGGAGTTAATTTAATAATTAAAAATCAATTAAAAGTGATTTAAATGATAAAATAGAAATTAAATAAAATATACATGCAAAAATAATATTTTTAATTTTATAAATTAAATAAACATTTTTTTGATGAGTATGCAAAAAATAAATATTTTTGGTATTTTTTAAATGCATGATAAAAATTATGAAAAATAAATTAAATGCATGAAAAAATATTAAATAGGAAAATATATAAAAAAAATAAGAAAACATGTTAGTTTGTAAAGAAGCAAAAATAAATGGTCTTGCCAGGGATCGAACTGGTGACCTTGCCTTCACAACCCCACGCCTTGACCAATCGAAGCTGGCTTGGCACGTGTTTGAAAAACGAGCGAATGGATTTTGGACGACGCCGCCTCCCGATGGTCCGATCACGCGCCAGCATCGCTTCTTCGCTTTGAATTTTTGAAAGATAGCGTCGCCTCGGCGACGCTTATAGTCCCTGCAAATCTCAAAATCAAACACAGGCAATATAAATGACATTCAAAGGCATGGTTCGATTGGAAACATCGTCCTGAACACGATGGTGGTGGTCTTTTGGTCCAATTTTTCCGTTTTAAGGAAGCCCTAATTCGAAACCGAAAACCCTAGCAATGGTAACTCGTGTTTTAGGCCATGGAAATTCAATCAAACTACCCAGAAAGCTTCCAAGCTTCGTTCTAAACACAAAAACAACAACAAAACATGTTAATAATGCATGAGAATTGAAAATCGATTTTGGAAAAGAAAGAACAAACCGAAATCGGGATTGCTTGATTCTTGATGGTTTTGTAACTTGTAAAGGTCTGGATCGACTCTAAACAACCCAAGGAACACGATGGAATACTCAAAATCGATTGAAAATCACTGAAACCAAGGCTGCAGATTGCTTGAAGGTCACAAATTTTTTTACTTTAGGTTAGGGTTCTTGAGGCAATTTTTCTGTTCCAATTCATGTGATATGCATTGTATATTTATAATGGATGGAAATTGAGCTGATTTGAGGAACAAATAATGGTTAATCAATGCAAAGATCATTTGATTTTGTACAAAATCAAATCTTATCTTTTTTGATCAATTTCAATCAAGTTCTTGTCAAATCCATGATAATCTGAAATTTGCTGCCTTTTTGGGTTACTTGGATCCCAGAATGAGAGAAAAATCAATTTGCAATTAATTTTGATTTTGTACTTATTTTTGAATTTAATTTGTATTTAAATGAATAAAACCAAATTAAATAGAAAAATAAAGTTAAAATTGTGGCATTGGGCTTGGTGTTCCAAGTTGTATAAGGAACAAGTTCGAATGAAGAAAAACTAGGCCCATTTGCAAAAATTTTAATTTTTACAAGTATCTCTCTTTGTGCACTTCTTCAAAATTGCCCAACTTGCACAAGGTGTATTTTGCTCAATTTTCCACATTTTTGAGTGTTCTTGGACTTTTTAGAAATCTCTAGGAGTCCTCTAACAACCTCTTTGGTTTCATCTCAATTGGAGTTTCCATGCTCAATATATCTTCAAAACAAAAAGTTGACTTTTTGTTGACTTTGAAAAGGACCTGTAATGTTTTGATCCATACCTTCCAAATGAAGCATTTTTTGAACATTCTTGTGAGACATGAAGTTGTAGAGAATTGAATTTCCTTCAAAACAAGAGGTGGTGGAAAAATTTCGAGAAAGTATGAAGAAGTTGTCTACCAAAGTTTGGTTGACTTTCACTGAGAAACCCTAATTTAGAAAGTTTGACTTTGAGCAAATTTTGAGTTTTCATGAATCATGATCAACCCTTGATCAAATGATGAATGTGACTTCAAATGAGGATGTTGACCAAAATCATGAGGTTTGACTGTATGTTGACCATAGCTGACTTTTTGTCCAATACAACCGATTTTCAATCATCCGAGCAATTGTCTGAGGAAACTTGACTTGTGAGGCTTGAAACTTGACATGGAGAATTTGAAGCATATGAGGAGGCATGATGACCATTGGAGATGTTGAAGTCCATCCGATTCGAGAATTACCAAACCCTAGTTTGGGTTGATTGTCTAGGAGAGGGTTTGTCTGATCAACCCTTGAGGAATCCTTGAGCATGGATGTAGGAAATGTCTTGAGAAGTAGGAGGGCAAATTTTTGGGGTATGACAGCCTCCTGCTCAATCTTCTTGTACCGGAAGGGTTAGATTGACGTGCTTGCCTTTCGTGACCTGGAGGTAGAAGATGATTGAACACTCGAGTACACCTGAAAATTTGCACTCGCTGTTGGCTGATGATGCGGGAATGGGCTTACTGATGCCATTTGGAGGAGTCGGAGACTTCACTCGGGAATGAGTCGTACACTAGACTCGAGATGTCTCCTGAATAGGAGAATTGGTGGAGATGGGCTTAAGATGCATCTAAAAAGATCGATGCTGGGGAGTGAGCCGTACGCTAGGCTCTGTAAACGTTTCTGGAAGTGAAAGGAGATGGGCTTAGGATGCCATCCGGAAGGAGTCGTACGTTAGACCTCGTGCTCATCTTTGAATGAAGTTATTGGTTTGTATTGGTTTTTTAACCAAATACAGATTCTGAAGGTGGAGAAATGTTGACAAGTAATCGAGACGGGCTTAAGATGCCATCCAAGGCAACTGAGTCGACGCGACTCACGGCTGGTCAATGATAAGAAGGAGTCGTAATAGATCTTCAGTTGATACTCTGAGGGGATAGTAGTTGGCAAAATGTGGACAGCTTCCCTGTTGTGCTTCGGGTATTGATCCAATGCCTGTTATCGGAGGATAACCAGATCGCTTTATAGTTTTCCGTTCAGCTTCGGCATTAACCGGATCCGTGGTCGGAGGATAACAAGGGCGATCGTTCGGATAGTTTTCCCGTCTGGCTTCGGGCATTAATCTTGACCAGTTGTCGGAGGACAACTAGGCGTCTTTCGATAGTTCTCCGTCCGATTCTGGGTATTAATCTCGGACCCTTTTGCGCCGGTGATTTTCAATTGCTGAGAAAACAAGAGAAACTTTGATAGAATATTGTTAGTCTTATGCAAAGCATGATGCATGACGATGTGTATGAATGACATATGCATATATTATGACTTTATGAGAAATGTATGAATGATAGATGTTGTGGTATTTCAAAACATATCCATCTTGAAGAAGATGCGGATGTTCTGCTGGAGGATTCCTGGCTTCTGTTTGGGGATAAAACAGATAGAAACCCTGAGAAGAAAAGAAACTTCGATTCCTCCGATGCACTATCTGACCAAGTCTTGAGCCTAGATATTGGTGAGGAAGGTAGAGATAGAGAGGTCACCGAGGATCTTGCAGACCCCTACCGGGAGTACTTGATAGTTGCTGGGAGACCGGGTTAGAAGGATTTGGGGCCCGTTGTAATCTCTGACTGGGGAATAAAAGATGTAAGTTTCCCCCGATGCACTATCTGACCAAGTTTCAAGTCTGGATACTACTGTTGTCGGGGAGAAGGGGAATTGTTTGAGAGATATTTGCCAGATAAATACCGGCCGATGAAATGTTATTGCTCGAAGACGGGTGTAATCCGGTTAAGTTGAGTGGAATCACTGCTCGGGGACTGACGTGCTCCATCAGGTTTGGTGAGTGACGCTATGGGATTATGTTTATGGGAATGCATTGGTGACTTTCGTCGCCATCTCAATCCCTGGAGCCTGTAGTAATTACTTTTGTTTGTTCATTTTTCGCATGTCTGTAAATAGATTTTTATTGTCACATGCATATAATCATTCAAAGCAAACGTTGGACTTTATGCAAGCAAAAATTGTAAAGAGAAAGAACTTGTATTTATTTGAAATGTGGCGTATGGCCAAGTAGTTTGTACACAAGAAAAGTAAAAAAAGCTATGCGGAAACAATCTCGTTGAGTTCCAACTATGCTAGTACTCATATATTTCAAATATCTCATCTCCTTGTTGTCAGTAGAAAATGAGTGAATTGATTTTTGCCGGGTGTACATGTTTTGTATATATCCTTAACTTTTGCCCGAACCCTTTTGGTTCGCCAGGATGCCCTTATTTTTGCCTAGGTCAGTCGACCTAGCGGGTCTCTTTTATGCGTAGTATTTTTTGACTATGTCTGCGTTCACAGGGTGTGGGAAGTCCTCACCATCCATGGTGCTAAGTATCATAGCTCCGCCGAAAATACTGTCTTGACTACAAACGGTCCCTCATAGGTGAGTCCACGGCCCCTGGATCACCTTTGTGGAAGAATGATGCGCTTAATACTAGATCACCGACTTGGTAGATCAGGTTGACCTTCTTGTTA